>ML121529.1:1115205-1160680 GCA_003788615.2 Terfezia boudieri ATCC MYA-4762 | reverse complement strand
CGCCTAGAAAATCCAAAACTATCCCCCACACCTCCCTCACTGCTCATCCTAAGGCTCTCTTCTCATCTCCGGGTTTCTATATTCTACAGATTTATCAAGTACCTCTGAAGTCTATCGGCACGGTATTGCCCACCACTTCACACTAACCATATTAGTACGTTCCCATTCCCACCTCGATTTCAAAAGCTTTACATCCGATAGAAAAGCGAAGCAGCCACTCCTGGACCACACAGAAAGCTCCCGTCTGCTACTTCGTAAAATCCTACTGTTTCAACGTTTGATTCAAGCAGTTATGGGTCAGACACTCTCTGAGCCAGTGGTTGACAAGGTGGGTAAACCCGACCTCTTACCTCCCTATAGTTAGGAACCACAAGAAAAACTTAATTCCTTCGTTAGAAGGTTCACCATTGCTGTACATAATAAATCTCTACTGACAAGCCGAGCTTCCCAATACCAGGAGTCTGCATCTGGTGCCGATGATAGGCTTTTCTGGGGACTTTCTTCCATGCAGGGATGGCGCATAAGTATGGAGGACGCTCATGCTGCCATACTTGATCTACAAGAGGACGAGTCGAAAAAAACTCCCCAAGAGGAGAGGGTCAGCTTCTTCGGTGTATATGATGGGCATGGGGGAGAACGAGTAGCATCGTACAGCGGGAAAAACGTACACAAGATTGTGGCTAGCCAATCCTCCTTCAAGGCAAAGAATTATGCCCAGGCATTGAGAGATGGATTCCTGGCTACCGACAGGGCCATTCTTCAAGGTATTTGACATCAGCGGGAGCACTAAAAGTAACAGGGAGTGGGGGCTGATAAGATTGAATAGACAAGAGCTATAGGGATGAGCTTTCAGGCTGCACTGCTACGGTGTCACTAGTGACGAACTCAAAGATCTATGTGGTATGCATCATGCATTAGCTCTCGGGCTCTATTTTTTGACTGGAATGCGGAGGAGATACTGACTAGTACATTAGGCCAATTCAGGAGATTCAAGAACCGTCCTTGGTATCAAAGGCCGTGCTAAACCACTGTCTCAAGACCACAAGCCACAAAATGAAGGTAAGGCATCAGTTCTTTGATTATTGTGGTATGTTTGGAAACCTAATGTGCCATCTATTAGCCGAGAAGGCGAGAATCGTTGCGGCGGGTGGTTTCGTGGATTTTGGCCGAGTGAACGGCAATCTTGCATTGTCTAGGGCCATTGGGGATTTCGAGTTCAAAAAGAATGCAGAGCTCCCACCAGAGCAGCAAATCGTGACTGCATTTCCAGACGTGAGCGAGCATGATATCACCGCCGATGATGAGTTTATTGTCCTTGCTTGTGATGGTTAGCCCTATCCAGTGTTCAACCTATTTCTCCGCTTGCTAACACGGTATCAGGTATTTGGGATTGTGAGCCTTCTCAGAGTGTTATCGAATTTGTTCGACGAGGTATTGCAGCACACCAACCACTCGACAAGATCTGCGAGAATATGATGAACAAATGTATTTCAAATGGTTCCGATAGTGGAGGTGTCGGCTGCGACAACATGACTATGATCGTTGTTGGTCTACTTCAGGGCAAGACTCAGGAAGAGTGGTATAATACGATTTCGAAACGAGTTGCAGACGGCGATGGACCATGCGCTCCACCGGAGTACGGCAAGTTTAACTATGTGTAATTGTATGAATATCACAGGGCTGCAAGCTTACTTTCCTTTACCTCCAGCCGAAATGAGAAACCTGGGATGGCCGGTCCACTATGACTCGAGCCCCGATGAGTTCGACAGCCAACCTTTTAAGAAGGGGGATTCCACGCGAACCACACGAGGCAGTGGAAGGATAATTGTTTTGGGCGATGGTACGGAGGTTTTGTCGGACACTGAGGATGCCGAGATGTTTGATGATGAGGGGAAAGATGAGGAAGAACTAGAAAAGAAAAAATCTCCAGGATCTAAGGTAAAGGATGACGAGAAGAAGAACGACCCACCAAAGTGCGCTGAAGCGGCGAGCAACGGAAATCCTGAGGTGGTTATTCCTGATCAAAGCTCCTGTTAGTTGCGGGTATATTTTCGTTGGTTAGCTGGAACCACCAGTTAACGTATCTTCATGTATCGCTGTGACAAATTACCATTCATAAGAGGCAGGAAGAGGATATTGACCGAGAGCTGAAGATTTCCAATAATGTCGATTTACTACTGCTATGGGGCAGCTGAAGGCGCTTTTAGTTCTTCTGTGTCTTGAGACGAAGGAATGATTGTACTACACGATTGAAGGAGTCAGCCTTGTCGCCCGACGTTTTTACCGAATGATTTCATTGATCTCTTTTGTCTAGCTTTTTATCGATGATTGTGTCTTTCGGGTCAATTGAGTTTTATTCTTTTTGTTCTAGTTCCCTTTTTCCTCAGGATTAAGAGTATTGAATATGACCTCAATTACAATTATATGAATGCACAGCAAAAAATTAGTCCTGCAAGTTCTGAAACGCTAGTTTGAGCATTCCATTGAGTAAGGGGATCAATAATACAGCTAGGATATCACGTGAGGGTGGCACATTTCCATCTAGATGTTACAGGTTCCAGACTATTTTAGACTTCCCGCGTGTCAATTTGGTAACTGCGGGAGGAAATGTGTACCGTGGTGCCGAGATTCCTCATCTTATTAAATTTCATATGACTGTTAGTCGCGGGCCAGTTCTAAGTACTCAAATGATGAACTAACTATCTATATGCATGCATGGAGGTCTAGAGATCTAGGTATTAAAACAATGTAACCACATTCAATCCTGAACCTTCTCCCCCAGTCCAAAGAGTTTGATACTATTTCTCCACGCCCTATAACACAAAGTCGTCAGCCAGGCAAAAAAGTCACACTTCAGGGTAACCCTAGAAAACTAGCGTCATAATGGAACAAACGACTTACGCCTCACAGACCTCCTCCACCGTCACACCCTTGACCGCGGCTACAACCCAGGCTATATGCGATATTGCTGCGGGCTCATTCCTCCCACTAATCCTTGCGCCCTTCTCCCATTTTTCTTTTTTCTTGACTTTAGGAAGCTCCGGTACTGGGCCCCCGAGAGTAGTTGCCGCGGAGGCATCTTTCATTAATTTTGTAAGAAGCTTCGCCGAGGCGTGCGAGGGGCGAATTTCGCACCATGGTCCATCGGTTTCAAGCATGAGTCTATCCAGGGGGATTTCTTTCACAACGTCAAGGTTCTCGTCGGTTTTTAACGAGCAGCCATTGATACCGATGTACAATCCCGCAGCGAGCAGCTCTTTCATTTCATCTAGTGTGCCTGTAAAGGAGTGGACTAGTCCGCCGGGGAGGTGCGGGAGGCACGGAGCGAGGAGGTCGAAGAAGTCTTTTGATGCGGCGCGGGAGTGTAGGAAGAGAGGGAGGTTGAGGCGGCGGGAGAGGTCGAGTTGTAAGCGAAAATACTTGAGTTGCGGGTCTTTGGGGCAGAGCATGAGACGATCGTAGTCAAGGCCGATCTCGCCGAAGGCGGTGACGAGGCCCTTTTCTTTGGCAGAGAGGGCGAGTTGTTCTAATTCGGCCATATAGGCGTCTGGGCCGCCTGGGTGCGTGTCAAATTGGTGCGCGCAGCAGGGGTGCACGCCAACGGTGGCGTAGATGATGCCCGCTGAAGAGGAGGAGGCGTTAGTGGTGGGTGTTCAGGGTAAGGAGCTGGGGGGAAGGATGTGGGAAAGTGAACAAACGGTATTTCTCTGCTAACTTGACTGCCTCACGGCTCTCGTGGAGGTCGCTCCCCGTCACCATGAGCTTCGTACAGCCCGCGCCGAGAGCCCGATGGACTACGTCTGGAAGATCGGCTTCGTGGTGCTAAGCTTGTACCCAACCTCCATCCCTCGGGGAGGGGTTGAGGAGGGGGGAGTAGTCAGCTTTCCCACTTTTTATGAAGGCTGCACCGGCAAGTCGTAGGTAGAGTGTACCTTCTTCCCATGATATACCCCCCGATACATCTTATCCGTCAAATTAACCCCAATATCCACATATCTCGGTACATATCCAGGCCCTGATCCTGCTGTCTCCAGGTGCGTAGCCGGTGAAGGAGCGGACGAAGCTGTAGTCGTTGTTGCGCCGGAAGGCGTTTGTGATGGAGAACTTGAAGCCATAGAGAAGATTCCAGTAATTCTGACGGTAACAATCCCAGTTGAAACTCGGAGCTTTCTAGGTGACGCCGATGACAACTTAAATACTGGACAAATGGGCCTCGATGCCAGTTGACGCAAGAGACTCATGGTATCGACTCACAAATACGAAGTCTAGATTCATACATAGGCCTATTCTGAAACCGTACTGTACATACCATACCATTCATGTCTAGGACCTGCTCGGAATAGAGGGGATAGGCTTATCTGATTCCATAGACTGCCAGTATTGCCAGTATTGCCTGTTGTGGGTGGGAGCATATGTGGGGTCCTTACTTCGCCTGCAAAGAGTGAAGAATCAGATAAGGCAGCTTACTTGCATATGCGCGATGGATAACTCACAATATGCGGACTACCTGGGTTGCAAAAAATCACTTAGATTTTTTCTTCTCCATCGATCATGAGGGTAACCTAGTTTATTTGAAGCTACTCTACCTGGTATACTGATATATCGATGCAATACCGTCTACTAAATCGGCGGACCATCTCCCAAAGATGATCACGACAAACACAATGAAACGAGAAAACTATAATGCAAAACGGCTTTTCCCACAACTCAAACTTACGGTCGCTGCGCGGCCATCTTCGACAAGAGATTCAACGCCGATCCCGCCAAAATAAACCCGGCCTGGTCCTTGCTTATAGTATGCCTCACTAGAATTTCATGCTGCCTTCCATCCTTCTTGGTAACCCTGACCTTAACCTCACCCTCACCTCCAGCCTTGAGCATATCCAACAACCCAATGGTATCAACACTATCACACGACCCAATCAACTCATAATCATTCTCATTAACAAAAGTCAACGGAACCATCCCCTGCTTCTTCAAATTCGTCTCGTGAATACGCGCAAAAGATTTCGCAAGAATGATCCTGCCTCCGAGGTATCTTGGCTGGAGAGCGGCATGTTCACGGGCAGACCCCTCACCGTAGTTGTGCTCTGCGACGACGAGCCACTCTTGCCCTGCGCTCTGCCACTTGCGGGCTAGTTCTGGAATGCCAGAAACGCTACCGTCAGTGTCGTAGGCCTTGTTGACCTCGCCAGTTTCGCCGTTCACGGCGGTGATGAGGGTATTATTGGAGATGTTGTCGAGGTGGCCCTTGTATTTGAGCCAAGCTCCGGCAGCAGAAATAGTATCTGTTGTGCACTTACCCTTGACCTTGTACAGCACCTTGAGACCCTTGAGCTCACTGTTTCCGAAGGGGGTGAATGGCTCAAGGAGAGCCAAACGATCAGAAGTGGGTGAAATGACAACCTCAGCCTCAGAAGAAGGCGTGGCGTCTACTGGGTAGAAGTCAGGGTTACCCTCCGTGAAACCCCGAGATGGAAGCTCTGGTCCAGCTGGAGGACTGAATTTGAAAGCCTCTCCAGATGGGGTAGTGATAGTGTCGCGCATAGGATTGAAGGTCATGGCTCCAGAGTAGATAAAAGCAGTAACAATCTCTGGGCTAGTGAGGAAGTTCATAGTGCCTGGGTTGCCGTCGTTTCTACCCTTGAAATTACGGTTGTAACTCGTGAATATAGCATTGTGTTCACCCTTGGCGACATTATCGGTCCGCTTCCATTGGCCGATACATGGACCACAGGCGTTGGCCAAAACAGTTCCACCGGCTTCCTGGAACTCCTTCAAGGTCTGGTCTCGCTCCAAAGTTGCCCTAATCTGTTCGGAACCGGGAGTAATGAAGAAGTCCACCTTGGGTTTCAGTCCCACAGCCTTTGCCTGTTTCACAAGGCTCTCGACACGAGACATGTCCTGGTAACTAGAGTTTGTACAGGAACCGATGAGGCCAGCACTGAGCCCAGTAGGCCAGTTATTTTCGGCCACTGCCTCTTTGAACTTGGAGAGAGGGGTAGAAAGATCGGGTGTGAATGGTCCATTTATGTGTGGCTCGAGGGCTGACAAGTCAATGGTAATGATTTCGTCGTACTTAGCAGACTTGTCGGGTTGGAGGAAACCGTTCTCTGCGTTCACCTTCAATGCTGCCTTTGCAATTGGTGACCGGCGGGTAGAGTCCAAGTATGACACCATAGACTCAGTGAATGGGAAAAGAGAAGTAGTCGCGCCAACCTCACTGTTATGACATTAGTCTTTGGGTGGCTCTGAGTATGGGGCTCTTGGAAACTTACGCTCCCATGTTACAGATTGTGGCCATCCCAGTGGCGCTCAAGGACTTTACACCAGGCCCGAAGTACTCGATAATGTAACCAGTACCTCCCTAATCACCCCTTTAGAATGATATATTTATAAAATTGCATGTAATGGCAAGAAATCAACGTACCCTGACGGTCAATTTTCCTGTGAGTGCTAGGATTACATCCTTTGGAGATGCCCATCCGCTGAGTTGTCCCTCTAGCTTCACACCCAAAATTTTTGGAGCCTTAAAAACATTAGCATTGTGTTACATATCGTTGGATTAATGGTCGTTACCCTCAATTCCCAGGGTGCATCTACAAGAGCGTCAACGGCGTCTGCACCTCCAACACCAATTGCAATAGCGCCTAGTCCACCACCGTTTGGTGTATCTGCAGCATAACTGTTAGTAGATAATACATGTATCGCTTCCAATCTCAGAACGTACGGGAGTCAGTTCCAAGCATCATAAGACCCGGAGCCGCATAGTTCTCGAGCACGACCTGGTGGATAATTCCAGACCCTGGTGCCCAGAATTGAATGCCATACTTTTTCGCAGCAGACTCCAAGAAATCAAAAACCTCTTTGTTTCCCCTGATACTGCCAATCAAATCCTCGTCTGCACCCTTTTCACCCACAATCATATGGTCGCAGTGAATCGAAGCAGGGACACTCGTGTTGGGCAAATTGCAGGTCATGAATTGTAACAAAGCCATTTGCGCACTAGCATCCTGCATCGCAACTCGGTCCACCTTGAGTTTGAGGTATGCATCTCCCCTAATTTTTCCGTTTCGTCCACAAAGACTTTCCTCGGGGTTGTCTAAGTGGGAGTACAAAATTTTTTCGGCGAGAGTAAGCCCCGTGCCATTGCCCAATATCCGACGCACTTCAAAGAGGTTCTTGACGAGCTTCTGGTAGGGCGGGGTTCGATTGGCAACGTCTGGATGCGGCGACGGAATCTGTGTTGCTGTCGCGAGTCCGCGGACAGGAGGCGAGCTTCTCAGTGCCTGGCGACTCTCAAGTTTTTAGGTCACATGCCCACAAAAAAACCAAGGATATAAGCGTACAGTGAATCTCCGGGTGAATGTGCCCAACCGCAAAGCTTTGGAGGAAATCATCTTTCAGTCTCGCCCTCAATGATGGCGTTTGGGTAGTGAGGAGGACTCGATTGTGCCCCACCAACCAACTGGAGCTTAACCTGTGAGCTAGGCTAGCGGCTGCAGGTAGGAAATCATGCGAGCCAATCGATAAAGCAGAATTACGTCGTAACAAGATCCATGATTATCTTCACTGGACTAAGCATAACTGCCCAAATCTCTGCTATTCCTATTACCCTCAACCTCAGTCTATCATCAGTCATTATCCAAGAGCTTCCTGTATGAGTGGGCTAGAGTGAACGTCCCGCCCCATATCACTTCTGCAGAGTGAGAAGGCTGAGCCTCAAGAAGGTGTTCTCTATTCGAGACAACGTGCAGGTTGTGGGTCAATTGAGTTGTCTTCAGGATCTAAGTACGTACCAATATACCTTTCATGTTTGAGCGAACAAATGCTGTGTTTATTGTGAGCTAAGGCCCTAGAATGGTGTTCACTATTGCCATCCACAGTGTTTGCCTTAATCTGAAACGATGAAGAGCAGGGGAGAGGAAGAAAGATAAGGCCAGGCTTTGGACAATGGGGAACTTGAAGACTGTGACATGATTCATGAAGAAATAGGGAGTGTCGAGACTGAAGAGAGGGTGGGTCAGTCCAGAGCCTACGTAGCCTGTACTCAACCGTTGATACCTGCAGAAGTTGATTCTACACAGATGCTGGCTGCTTGATCCGCATCTAGCTACAGTCCCCCAATTATGCCCCCAATGCTTCATGCCGAGTCGAAGGCAATGTTTTCATATCCTAATCAATCACTGTCCCACTGCCCCACTGTCCCTTTGAGAAGAACCTTTCCTCTGGGTTGAAACCAATCTACACCACAGTACGAAACTATATACCACAATCCTCAACGAAGGAGAACTTCTTGTGAAGGAGGATCTTGCTCCCCTCTGAGATATCAAACCTTTCAATCTGGCCCTCAAAGCCATTTACTGCTCCTCACACTCCTTGCCTCAATCTCAATAAACAACAGCATACATTCGTTTGACCTTCGCCATACATTTGCCAGCTTAGGTTCCTATAACGGTACCTCCCAATTGACCACGATTGATACACATCCTTCAAACCACAGCTATCACCTCCAAAGATGGTCCAACACACCCAACAGGATACCAGGGACGTGTGTCTAGACCTTGAAAACTATGACGCAGCTGCTATGCTGGTATACCCTCTTCGCTTCATTGAGCAAGCTTTGAACCTTGCACAGGAGACACAAGCTAACAATTCGAAGGCTGACCTTGGCCCTCAACGTCTGAAAGATTTGCCTTTGAGAGGGCGTGTGGTGTATCAGACTGAGACATCCATGCCAAAGCAGCCTGAACCCCAGAACGAGGTCATAACCAAATGGAACCGTAAGGCTATCTTGGAAGATACCCCCAAAGCAACGAAAACTAATTATAAACAGAATACGTCGAAAAGGAAGCGGGGGGATTGGGAGGGAAGGGGGTAGACTGTGTCGAAGAGGATGGACTTGGATTAGGTGGCTCACACCGGAAGGGGCCAAATTATCGCCCTATGCCGGATCTCATAGGTTCAGGAATAGGCCCAAAGCTGCCTGGGCCGGCTCGGTTTAGAGCTGGTGCCAGGGGACCAACTTCAGGAGCCCGAAGGCGATCTCCATCGCCATCAATGCAAGACGGCTTTTTAGGTCCAAAACCTAAAAATCCCACCTTTGAGACACGGTCTTCCCGTGGACAGCTGGTCACTCGGCATGTAAATACAAAGTAAATATCCTGACTGTTACCCTGATTTGTTAGATGCTGACAACTATGATTTAGGGGTCTTGCTGGTTTTGGGGAAGCAAGCGGTACTGCAGCTTCTTCAGCTACAGCTCGCCAACCAGAACCTACTGTAACCACTGGTATCGTCGCTAGTAAATGGAATACTGGAGTAATTGTTTCTTCATCCTCCTCATGTAGGTCTTTTAAATGTACCGGACATCCTTGAATCATCTTCACTGACTGGCTGGTAGTGGACTCCAAAGTAACTACTTCAGCAACTGACACAACCGATACGAACTCAAGAATATCCCAGCTTGTTTTAGAGGTCTCAAATGTTGCTCAGGCTGCAAGCAAATTGGCTGATGTCACTGCAAGCACCGTGTTAACTTCCTCTCAATTGCAAGTCTCTACTGCCTCCCCAGATTTTTCTAGGTCAACCTCAAGAGCAAGCTCAATTTTTGGTCCGCCAGCGAGCCCTCAGGCAAAACCAAGGTGGCTAAAAAGTGCAGCTGTGTCTATAAAATCCTCCCGATCCAGAGATACCACAAGGCTGGTCTCAGAAGCTTCCAAAAATCACTGGAATCTAGCGCCTCTGGTGCTCCAAACAGCTGAGATATCCAATGGAGTTACAAAACATGAGGCTAAGTCAAGCTCTTTGACCACTTTTGTCACCACTGATGAGGCAAAACCTCAGAAACCTCAATTTGCGTCTACTTCAATGCAAGTTTCCTTATTTGCTGAGCAGAAGCCGGAGCTAGAGCCTGCTGGACAAGCCTCTGCCACATTTGCATCGAAAAACTCGAATAATTCTATGATCGATATTCCTTCTGGACAGAAGCTCGGTGCACCCTCAGGTACTCAACCTATCACCAAGCAAAGCGCAACCCCTAATTTGTCCGGCAGCAAAAATACTGACCTGGCTCTGTCCGGGCTCTCTGTAAGCAAAGATGCCAGCCCGATTCCCTCTGGATTATCCACTAGCAGGTACGCTGTACCACAAGTACCTGGTTTGTCTGCAAGCAAATATGCAAGCCCAGTACCCTCTGGATTATCTAATAGCAGCTACGCTACACCACAAGTGCCTGGTTTGTCTGCAAGCAAATATGCCGGCCCGGCACCCTCTGGATTATCTACTAGTCAGTACGCTGCACCACAAATACCTGGTTTGTCTGCAAGCAAATATGCCAGCCCGGCACCCTCTGGATTATCTACTAGCAGGTACGCTGCACCACAAGTCCCTGGTTTGTCGGCAAGCAAATATGCAAGCCCAGTACCCTCCTTATCTACTAGCCAGTACGTCGCACCACAAGTACCTGATTTGTCTGCAAGCAAATATACCAGCCCAGTACCCTCCGGATTATCTACTAGCAAGTGCGCCGTACCACCAGTACCTGGTTTGTCTGCAAGCAAATATGCAAGCCCAGTACCCTCTGGATTATCTAATAGCAGCTACGCTACACCACAAGTGCCTGGTTTGTCTGCAAGCAAATATGCCGGCCCGGCACCCTCTGGATTATCTACTAGTCAGTACGCTGCACCACAAATACCTGGTTTGTCTGCAAGCAAATATGCCAGCCCGGCACCCTCTGGATTATCTACTAGCAAGTATGCCGCACCACAAGCGCCTAGCTTGCCTGCGAGCAAATACGCCACTCCAGTTACGCCTGGACTATCTACCAGTAGGTACGCTACTAATGGTATTGATAGCACCCGGAACACTGTAGATGGCGCACCGGCATCTCCAGGTCTGGCAGGGAGCAAATATTCCGATGTGGCACCACCGCGGATTACTAGCTCCGGTGCTTTATCTGGCCTGGCAGAAAGTAAGTATGCTCCTTATCAGCTTCGAGTAGCAGCAAGAAAGGAAATGATGAAACCACAAAACCCACCTACTCACATCGAAACTCCAGCAGTGTCTACGAAGGAGGAAGAAGTGAACGAAGTTTTAGGGGTGAATGGGGGAATCAAGGAGATTGCGGACAAAAAGAAGGCGAAGGAAAATGAGCCAGTGATCAAGACTGGGAAGGGAGCCACAACCCTTGAGAATGATGTTGCTCTACAAGTGCCTATGCCAGCATCTCAGCGACTTCTAGACAGCATAGCCGCTAGGTACAAATTTGCGAGCCCGAAACAGGTCAGCGGACTGGCAAGAAGATACGGGACAATGATTGTTGCGAGCAAAGAAACTCCTACGAAATCTATTGCCCCTCAGGAGCGCGAAATCGACGATGCGACACGAGCATTCCAGGCTTTATTCATCTCACGTGGCCGGCGGGTTCTCAGACAGCCCCAATTGCCGATATCCCACAGCATGGCTTCATGAGCCTTCCACGGTTAGGTTCTTACAAGGTATAATTACGTGATGTTGGGATCGATCACTCGGAAAGTGTTGCAGCCAGACTACTTTCCGTTGGAAAGGCTCACCCCACCTCAATTATTGCTATATCTACAGCCTATGCTTTTCTTTTCCTTTTCCCTCCTCTATTTCTTTTCAATAGTAGCTCTTTGTCATAATTTGAAAGAACATATTCACACGGCGAAGATGCTCGGTGTTCTGTCTTTGCATTTAAGTCTAAACATTCTCACATGGACTGCATATTGATCTAGCAGGCGTATTGCATACTATAACTGTAGGTATTGTGCTATGAGAACACTTACCCTGAATTCTCATTTGTGAGAGATTTCTAGCCCATGTGAATCTACAATAGGTCACAGTAACCAGCGCAAGTCTACTATAACGTCATTTGATAATCGTTGGGGTGTACTAATGGCACTTCCTAGAGCTTAAAACATATTATATACCCTCTACACACAATATATATGCTTCAGGTTCAATTGAACTTTAAAGCAAAAAGGGTATCACAACTTTTCTATCCTTTGGCAACTTCTTCCCGAATTTCTCCTTGTACCACCTCTTGCCCTGTAGCGCTCTTGGGAGCATAGTCGAGATTTCATTCGTGACAAACAGTAGCGCTGGCAGACAATCTATCCCCCCTGCAGCAAGTGTAAATCCGGCCCATTCTACCCATTCGCAAAAATACTATCCAATATCAAGTAAGCTGGGTAATAGATGGTATAGTATTGGGGGGGTAAGGTTGACATACATGTGGGAATAAGACATACTCAAATAACCCCCCTCTAGGAATCATATACACCCTCCCAGTGACAATCCTAACATCATCTGAGATCTTATCAATTGAATCTTTTTCCTTCTTGTCTTTATGTGAGATTTTAATATATTTTGTGCGAATACCCCGGAGGATCCTCTCGTGGTAGAGGTTCCCGTAGAAGCCCACTGCCCAGACTCCTGCACCTAGGAAGAATGTACTTGTTGAAGAAGTTACCCTTCCATATCCCCCCAACCACCCCCCAATTAATACTGGATTGACAAAGTTAAACCCTATCCCTAACAACCAGATTAGAAGATGCACAGGCGACATTGCATTGTTTAAAAGTGGCCCGATCAGTGCGCGATTGGAGTAGTGGATTAAATACATTGCTATTAGGAGGATATTTTGGAGGGGAAGGCTTGTGTGGGAGACTTGGGTGGAAACTAAGAGGGAGGTGGTGAGGAGCAAGACGGGGGAGAGGAGTTCCATGGTGATCCAGGCTAGGCGGCCAGGGATGTTGAAGCGGGAGGTGGGGAGGGAGGTTTTGCCGGTGGGGTAGAAGGGTGTGAGGAGCTGGATTATCCCAATCTAGGACGAGTTAGTAAGGGTTTATTTGGGAAAGGGGAAGGGCGAGCAGATACGTACGATGGGGAACCATTTCCAGTAGGTGAGGAGGAGGTCGTAGTTCTCCCTTGTGATGGGAAGGAAACCGGGGATATGGGGGATTTGGCTGAGGAGGGAGTCCATTGTTGGGAAGGGTGGTTTATTTGATAATTACCTATAGGTATAATATAACCCGTATATCCTCAAGTATGTTGTCACTCTTTATGATAACATCAATGTAAATGCTTATCTATTTCTACATTCGGACGCACTTGTCTAAGTTCTAGTCCTTCGAGTGACCCCTGTTCGTACCCAAAAGTTCTTAACATACCGGTGGTCGACTATGCTCGCATGATCTGCCAATGTCTCAGTGGTCTACATAAGGGATATCGCACGAGGGGAGAAGTTCCCGGAGTTGGAAGGAAATGGCTTCAAATGGATCGAATTGGGCTGAAGCTGCCGAATATTTACACGCTATGGTGGATAGGTTCCAAACCACAGAAGGCACAGAGTATGAGGTTGTGGGGAAGGTAGAGGGATCAGAGCAGCCCAGTGGGGATATGCTGGTATTGGATTCGAGGTGAGTGAAAGCCCAATGCCTGATAGGAGTCCTCGGGGAATTCTTGAATGTATATATATAGACTTACACGGGATTTCTATCAGCTTCAATCCGCCGACGAGGGGACATATGAGCATGATTGTCTCGGCTCTGCGGACGCCTACCACAGATGGGTATACACCTAACTCCAAATGCACACGGTACAGCCGTATCCTCCTGCTCCTGGCTGTCCAGAATGCAGACAAAGGTGCGTGTATTAGCTACCGCGCGCCATTACTAAGGCTAATGCACATATGCCTCCTAGCTCCCCAACCAGCCTCCTTCGGCGACCGCCTTACAATGATGCTCCTATTTGCTGAAGATATTCATAGTGCAGCTCGTGACACTGGTCTTAGCATCCTCCCAGTCGAGGTTGGGGTCATCAAGCACGCCCGATTCCTAGACAAAGCTATTACTTTACGTAAAGCTTATCCAGAGGGGAGCGAAATGGTCTTTCTCACAGGATTCGACACGTTGATAAGGTTATTCAATCCGAAATACTACGGTGGGAACTTGGCACCCCTTGCTCCGTTTTTTGAGAAGGGGAATAGTATACAATGTTTTCTCAGGCCGATGGAAGGAGGGAGTGGAGAGTGGAAGAGGGAACAGGAGATGTTTTTGGAGGAGATTAGGGGAGGGAAGAGGGAAAGGGATGGATGTCCGAGGGAGTGGGGGAGGAGGGTGCAGATGATGGTGAACCTTAATAGAAATGCTAATGGGAGCCGTTAAGTGCTAACTACTGGGTTGGTTTAGGACCATGGACTGGTAGTACCGGTTAGCTCTACGCTGGTGAGGGAGGCACTTATCAATGAGGATGAGGGGGTGTTGAAAAATATGTTAACAGAGGGAGTGAGGAAGTGGATTGTGCAGAGGGGATTGTATAGGGATCAGAAACCATTGTAGGATAGGAAAATATATACTTTATAAGAATGTGTATTGCTTGGCTGAATATCTGTTGTGAAAGAGTACTCATCATTGGCAAAGCGTCTTAGTGAAGTCTTGGTGTAGGACTGTTTCTGGATCTTACTTAGAGAACTGGTGAGTAGAAACATTAATAATCACTTCCTAGCTTGGTCTTGTTCTTGGTTTTCCATTGTCTATCTCGAGAGGGACGTGGCGTCTTGATCTTTCGCGAGGCCGAATGTCAGGCCATTACCCTGAGCTCACCACGTGGGGCTGTGCTTGGCAATGACGTCTCCTCATGAAACACCGTGGCAAGCAACAGAACCCTTGACTATGACACTATCAATCTCATCTGAGCAAATTCCATGGCTGCGTAAGTTCCCCCACCAGCTTCCCCATACATAGCAGAGCTAACATACCTGCAGGAACATCTTCGATATCCCATTCCGGAGATCCACCCCCCTCTCCCTCTCCATAGCTATAAAAACCTACATTAGCTCAAACTATGAGCAGCATCCGGATATGTTCAAAAACGATCTAGAAGCGATTGAAAGGTTGAGGACGGATGCAATCAATGTGGTTGAGCCGCATGTTAGTGGGCTGCTCAAGCTAGGGAAGTATGCAGCGCAGTTGAGGTGGATTATGGGGAAGTTTCCGATTGATGTATGTAGGTACATGTGGGAGTTAGGGTGGGGATTCGAAGTTGGTGCTAATGGTAGGGTGAGATAGATTGGGGCGGACTTTACGTGGTATATGGCGTTGGGTTATAATACACAAAGATCAGGTTGTTCTCTACACCTCCTATCTAACAAAGAAATAGAAGTGGATCGACTAGATGCTAATTGGACCAGTTACACAAAATAACCTACAATTTGAATGGGCAAACATCCTTTACAACCTTGCCTCCCTCTACTCCAAACTCGCCTGCTCTTGTACTCGAATCACCACAGAGGGCCTCAAAACTGCCTATAACTACTTCGCCTGCGCAGCCGGCGTGATAAAATACCTAAAAGAAGAGGTAATACCCGAGTTGAGATCCTCCCCACCAGAGGACCTGGACGCCATGACCCTTGAGGCCCTCGAGCAGTTAATGCTCGCTCAAGCACAGGAGTGTTTTTGGCAAAAAGCAGTATTGGATGGGAATCGAGATGCAATTATTGCCCGGCTTGCGGAGCAGGTGGGAGAATATTATAAGGCAGCGGAGGAATTTGGGGTGAAGAGTAATGCGATTTCAGGGGAGTGGATACATAGGATCTCGGCGAAACGGTATCATATGGCTGCTGCTGCGCAATATAGGGCAGCCTGCGATTGTCTCGAGAGGTCGAAATATGGGGAGGAGATTGCCAGATTGGAAGCTGCTCTGGCGCATGTGAAGAATGCGGTAGTAGAGGGGAAGTACTTGACGAAGGCCTATCTGGCGGATCTTACTGGGTTTCAGTCCAAATTGGTGGGGAACTTGAAAAGGGCGAATAAAGATAATGATATGATATATTTATGTAAGTTACGATTCCGTTCAAGGCATCGCTTATATATTGAATAAATATTTTCTAGCTCCTGTACCGCCCGCATCTGCACTACTGCCTATACAAAAAGCCACCATGGCCAAATCTACTGTCCCCAAAGAGATCACCGAAGCGCGAACAAACTTAACTGAAACCGGCCCCTACGGAGCCCCACTGTTTGCCAAACTTGTCCCTTTTGCTGTCCATATCGCAGCCTCTATATATGCCGAGAAACGGGACAAGCTTGTCGAAAACGAACTCATCGGCGAATTCGAAGCACTCACAACAAAACTCCACGACGTACTTCAATCTCTCAACTTACCTGGCTCTCTACAAGCACTAGAAAAGTCTCTAGGTCTCCCCTCGGGCGTGGTCGCGCATGCAGAGGAGGTCAAGTCACAGGACGGTCTTGCTCGCATCCGCCGGTCGATAGACGATATTGCAAAGCTGAAAGCGAATAATGTGGCTATGTACCAGGAGGCAGTGGAGATGCTTTCATCGGAAGAAACTGCTGACCGATTGCTACGGGAGAAACATGGCACTGCTAGATGGACACGGCTTGCATCCCGGGCCGCGGCTCCCCAGTTATATGAAGAGCTAGAAGAGTATGCTGGGTACATGAAGAGCGCAGAGCAATCTGATAATCTCGTTAGAGAGAAAGTAAAAGAACATGAGGCTGTATTGCGGGTACTGGGGTCAGATCTAAGCGAAGTAGAGGCATTTGTTCCAAACACACAGCGGGTGAAGATGACGCCGAAGATGGAGAGGGAAGTAGCAAGGTTGAGGAATTGTTTGAACGAGGTTAGTAGGCTGGAGAGCGGGCGGAGGAGGACGATTGAGGCTGTGAGGGAGAAAGCGAGGACGGACGATATCACAACCGATATCCTCCAAGAAACAGCACATCTTGAACGAACCTCGCCCCACACCAAGATCGAGCCATTCCATTTTGAAACCCTCTTTGAAACTCGCCTGACGACACGGTACTCCTCAGAACGAAACCTACTACAAAATGAGTCTCTGGAACAGTCACAACTCGAGTCTCGTTTGAGGGAATCAAATACCGCATTTCTCGCTTACCGGAAAACCGATACGGCAACAAAGGAACGTGAAGCAGCGCTACAAGCGCTCGAGAGTGGGTATTTCAAGTATCGGGAGATTGTACAGAATTTAGATACGGGAAGGAAATTCTATAATGACCTTGCGAAGCTACTTGGGCAGTGGAGGGAAAGGGTTAAAGGGCGGTGTTTGGAGAGAATGGATGAGGCGAGAGTATTGGAGGGGGATTTAGTTGCTGGCGTGGGAAATATGAGAATTAGTGGTGGAGGTGGTAGTAGTATTGGGGGGGAGAATGAGAAGGCCCCAAAGAGAACATCGATAGATGTAGAGGCTGCGTTGAAGACATTACAGCCTGCGCAGGTCCAGACATCCCCGAGGCAGATGAGGAGTGGTGAAAGACGGATTCCGGTTTCTCTTCCAGCTGTAGTGCCACAGCAAGTAGTAGCTCAGGCGCCCCCGACACCGCCGCCGACAGTGAGGCCGATTGCTTTGAATGGGCCACCGAGTACACCTTTACCTGCGCCGAAGCCAACAAGGATAGTCCCACCGCCGCAGGTTCCTAGCCCGATGCCAGGTTTGTGGATGGGGAATGGGATGACACCTTTACGGTTTGCCGGGGAGTTACCGGAGGCGAGTAGAAAGACGCCGCAAGCGAAGCGATAAAGATGGTAACTGTTTTGTCCGTGTGGAGATGCTGTTTTCAGTGTAATTTCCTACCTATCTTGATCTCAAGAAATGAACACCAATACTGAAAGAAATGAATAATTGCCTCTCATTTTTTTTCTCCAACAAAAACTGCGTTTGTTCTGGTTAAGGTGCAATGCGTTGGAGAAAGCGTTCCTCAACCCGCCCCCCCTCTGTATAAACAAAATAAGACCTTAACAGCTTATGTGAAGTGCTCAAGACACTCCGAGTAATGCACGTACCATCACTATATATGTTCTGAGCCGCTCGTGGCAGGTGGCCTGCCGTGGCTAAACTTGAAAATCATATTGGTATGACAATATACAGTGCATTTGAGATTCTTCTTAATATAGCTGCATCATTTAGTGTAGTTAGCTATGCATGTACAGCTGACTGCAATATACCGTGAAATAGAAGCCTGACTGGTAGGAGTAATAGTTGGATGTATACCTCTGTCCATTGGCAATGTGAAGTTGAAGCATTTCAGAAGAATGCTTTTTAAAGCCTTTATCTAGGAATATTTGCATAGAGGTTGATGCTGTGTCATGATTATATTAGCGGATGAAAGAAGGCTATATGCGTTTAGCATATAAGTAATGGAAGGAAACTGGTTTTCCACACACCCCATTTCATCCACTAATATATCCAGGACGTCCTCTGGCTTTTGCAATCACATCGACAGTAAAAGCGATTGTTTATCAGTTTGCTCACTTACAATCCCAAGATCACAAATTTCAATACGCCAACATGATGGTGAGTATTATAGTAAATTTGCCAACATTTTCACGCACAAAAATATCATGATTTTTGTTTCAACCTGATTACGATGATGATTAGGTAGGTATGATAGACAGGTCAATATTTGTTTAGAAGGTTTTGATTATCACATTAGCGTCTTCTTTAAGTGCTGCATCTAGACCAAGCGGGCTAGCTAGTCCAGAATCTGAACTTGATGAGGCTGGTGAATATGATAGATAGCAGAGCAGATACTAATATCTCTAAGCCAGATCTAGAGGTATTTTGCTCAATCCATGATTTCAGAAACGAAATAACCATTTGCGCGTATTGGTGAATAGGAATGGAGGTGCGTTTTGATAACTTGGAGTTTCGCTGTGTATATTGTATTTCTGGTACTGCAGACCTGCATTCGTTAAATATAGGCCCCCGAGCATATCCCATTTGAATGTGATAGGCCTCATCGAGTTCACAGTTTAAGTTTTACCGGGCTGGTATGATATGTATCACAGTTTAAGTTTACCGGGCTGATATGATATTCTATTTCTACCACCGGGTGGTAGTCATCATCCTAAAGCATGCCTGCGTGGCAGGCCAGAACATATATTCTGTAGGTCGTCATGTTGTCAATAAGAATCGTTACCCTCAACTGCCCCACCCATCACAATCGCCGGCTCTTGCAACCAACTAACCCACAACGAATTTTTCTCGTGAACACTTAACGATGTCTATATAATCTTCCTTACGGAGTACTACCGCACTAAACATAACGCAGCCGGTGTGGTGCAATTGGTAGCCCTCCCTTCCATCCTGGAAAAAGTCCTAGCAGTAGTAATCCCAAAACCCGACAAGCTAGATCACTCAATCCCCAATGTATACAGGATGATGTCCTTACTTCCCACATTCTCTAAACATTTGAATATGTTGTGCTGAACTGGCTAATGGAGTTCACCTAACAGAGCTCGTCACTCTTCCAGGTTGGAAGTAGGAAGGAATGCTCTCCACTCAATGCAGTCTACCTACTACTGGAAAAAGTAACCAAGGCTGTATACTAGGGGCTTTTCTCTAGAGTCTTGTCCTTCCTGTCGCTAAGTAGCTTGCAACCTCTAGCATTGCATGCTTCCTGTCGGGTGCTTGCCATTGCTAAGTGGTTCCACCTGGTTGTACCCTGGGACTTACTACACCCCCTAGCCCTGTTGCCCTTTAAGAGGATCACTAACACTCTCCATATTATAATGTTCACCAGAATCCACTGGCAGAATCACCACTACAATCACTGCCAGAATTTGCTCTGTTAAGACCCATCATTAAGCCTACTATAAACTGACAACCATGACTGACAGAATCGCCAACATACAATGTCATTACCGATCAATTCCACGTTTACATTTACCATATACAGCTATATCCTTCTCCGTATTAGATCGTACCAACAGCTGGAGGACCTCAAATCTGACGCCGTGGGCTACTTCTAACACATCGAGAGCTGGTTCTAAGTCAACGAAAGCTGGATCCGACATTACCTAGGGGGCTGGCAGCATGGGGATCCCCTACTTCCAAAATGTGGCCACCAGGGACTTAGAGAATTTTCCTGTTATTCATCCCTAAGGCACACCTACAAGACAGGCACTGTTTTCTTTGCTTATTTGCACGATGATACCGAGGTTATTTGGACGCTTATTTTTAGGCCGATTTGCACGTGGATATCTAAGGTTAATTTCTAAGCACGCTGATCTCTAGGCTCATTTGCACCGCGGATATCTAGGCCTAATTATTCACGCAGATATCTAGATTGTTCACGGAGGATTTCAAGCAGATTTGCACGCTGAATTTGTACGCTGATTTCTAGGCCTATTTGCACGCGATATCTAGGATAATTTGCTCGCGGATATATAGGTTGATTTATACGTTAATTTGGTGGGCCTATTTGTACGCAATATTTAGGTTGATTAGTAGTCTGGTTGATTTGTACCTTCAATATGCGGAGTATACTTCCTTATATACTCATGTTATTTATGTCCATCCTGCACGCTCATTCTCTTCGTGAGCGGATTTCTAACTTCAGCTCATATTACAATGCGAAGGGTCTCCTACCATAGACGCGTGTAGCATCGCGAGTAGCTAAATACAAGCGACCAAATCCGCACCTCAATCAACTCATGAAGCACTCCAAATTCACCGCCAAAATCAGCCCTATATCAGCGTCCAACTAAGCCTACAAGTTACCGTGCAAATCAAACCAGATGAGCCTAGAAATCAGCGTGCAAATCAGCTATCGGTGTAAATACACATGGCTGGAATGAAAGCATAGACTCCGAAAGGGACACAGACCACGAGCAACATGATTATATCCGCTGAATCTAATACTTATTTGAGATGTTGAGAGAC
Source organism: Terfezia boudieri ATCC MYA-4762 (assembly GCA_003788615.2). Classification (NCBI taxonomy): domain Eukaryota; kingdom Fungi; phylum Ascomycota; class Pezizomycetes; order Pezizales; family Pezizaceae; genus Terfezia; species Terfezia boudieri. The sequence goes on along the minus strand of ML121529.1, from coordinate 1,139,949 downwards.
AGTTAAACCCCACCTAGATAGTAGCCGAGTACGACCACCAGCGGATTCTCAGCCCTAAAGTCAATTTTGTATTGTAAATCCCAAGTGCTGAGGAGCAGCCTAGACTATGGTATCGGAGACGACCACAAATACATAACTAGGCATCAGACGGGGCCTGTTCAAGCATCGAAAAATATGAGAAGAGGGATTAGGGCTCTTACAATATAGGAAATACTACACCGGAGAAGCTGATTGCGGGGGATTTAATATTTTTGATATTTCATAGTGCATGCATTACGCGCATAAGAGTTAAATTGTGCTTCAAACTCATGTAGGTTAGGGAGAGTACTTATGAAGCATCTATTTCATACTATTAACAGCCATATACGGGGGATACGGGGGAATGTAGTTGAAATAGGAGGATTGTACAGTAGAGAAGAGGTGCTGTAAGTACTATAGCAAGTCAGGGCAACTCTGATCGGGCTGCCGATGCCATCAATCAAATTCAGCAACTGTAATTAAGCTATAGAGAACGTTGTCGATGATACTAGGTAGTCGATTATTACCAAGTTAGAGATAGTAGCGGAAGCAGCAAGGTAGTAAGTACCAGTTATTGGCTAGCGTAATTTCAATGTGAGCTGCATACCCGGTAGTGCGCCAAGATATATTTGTATAGCAAATCCTGGTAGCTGCTGTATGCTCGACCAAATCTACCTGTAGTCTGGTTGCACGACCCACCTCCTCCAGACTAATCTACCTGTTGGAGAGGCAGATTGGACCCTTCTGGTGAAGTTCCTTACTTAAGCTCAACGGAAATGCAGCCCACATTGAAATTACGCTAAGCAAATAAGTCGAGTCTCTACGGTACCTAGTCTAGGTCATTAATGACACCAAAATCATAAGAGATCGAAAGAAGCAAGGAGGAGGTTATACTTCTGGAATTATTACAAGAATACCTATAATATAGCCCAGTAGTTGTCGTGTATCTTATACAATTTTTGTATGGCAATGGCATGCCCCCCATCTTACAACAGCTCTGGATATTTTTGAATGGAGAAGATGAGGAAATATTAAGTGAGATAAGTAACTTGGAAAATGTTTTCATACTTCCTAAGCACTAAACCACTGAGGGTGTTGACGAATTCTAAAATGGATCATGACCGGGCATGGAACTATACATACATGTCGATACGAGAATATATGTCGATACGAGATTAGGTGGGGTTCTTCACTTTACGTTACAGCCGCGAGACACACAATCCAATCGAAAGCACGGATGTGCATAGGTAGCCCGACTCACAAGCATAGCAGAGATAGAAACGAGTAGATTGTAATGCCGTAATGGAGAGAACAAAATTTATAATAGAGAGAGGTATCATTCAGCTCAAGCCCACTAGCTGCATCTGTGGGGCTGCATCTGTGGGGTTCCGGCCTTCCGCTATACGGGTAGTCAGTCATAATTCCGTCCACAGTTGAAGCGAGCTCAAGGGTTATATAATAGGATTTCCGACCAGTAGCTTTTCTTGATCTACCCCTTATATCAAATTCTTCATTCCTCAAACCAGATTCATCTCAGGATCATCCAAAATGGCCTACAGAATAAACCTCCGCGTATTCCAGGCTAATCCCCTGGCGTTTCCCAGATTGTCGAGAAGACTGTCTGGAACTTCGCCAATGGTGGTACCTGGACCGAGGCGAATGGTGAGCACGTTCTTACCATGGGTGGGAGCGGCACCTCTGGCACGCTACGCTTGGTGTCAGACACTGGCGCCAGCTTCCTGCTTGTCCTTGTGTGAACAACCACAATTTCTGGGTAGATCTTAAAGCAGACCTGGCCCAGGATCAAACCGCAACCAGCATTCACCCCTTGTATTTACCAAGAAAACACAGAGGAGGCGGCGGCACGTTGGGCGCAACAGGTCCACAGGGAGGTGCAAACTCCAGCGGGACCCGTTGTGATCGACGTGGCCGGGGAAGGGCACAACCGTCATGCCACGCTAGTTATCGGGTGATGTTTTCGACAGCCGGTATGGTAGTCTGGTTGCCGGTATGGTAAGCTGTGTTGTTTCCGTTAGTTTTTCTAGGTGACTGACTGATAATAGAAAGGTACCCCGAAGTTTAACGTGTACACCGAATGACTCTTGAAAGGTATTTGAAAGGAAAAGAGAGCACAAAAAGGGCTCACTTGGGGGGTGGGGGGTAGATTTGTGCAGGTGTTTCTTAGATTTGCTATGTATTAATCACTCATTGATTCTTACCTGGGCTTGTTTGCTTCTGGTATTAATATACTGAACGAGTATAAAGTCTACACCTGACCCGGGTCCTATATTTTTTTGGAAGGGGAGCTAAATCAGTACTCACGTTGATACTACCCTATGTTGCATATCTGGTGACCCTGCAGACCGAGTGTGTTCCAGAGCTCGTAACCAATTCTGTTGTCTCTGGAGGAAGTTAGGTCCTTGGCGATGTCACGTGCACAGGATCTCAACAAAAATTAAGATTTACGGCCGAAAAAACCGTTTTTCTTGGCAAGGCCCTTTTTCTTTTTTTTTTCTTTTTTTTCCGGCCATCGCCACACAAACTTTTTTCCGTTGAAATCGCGCATCTGGGCACATTTATTCGTAGTCTCGATCCGACCGCTCCCTCCCGGCTAAGTAGAACCTCCATGTCCAGCCAACTGTCACAAGTGCCGTGCCGGAACTCCATTCACAGAACATGCCTCGTGTGAGCAACAAGTGTCGCCTGGCCCATTTGTATCGAAGGACACTAGACTGCATGATTGAACAGGTGATGGCAGAGGAGATAATAGATGCCCTACAAGAGTTAGATAAAGACTACTAAACCTGGGGAATACTTACTAATCGATCGGCCGTATCTTGCTGACTAATTTTAAAATCGCATGAGCCTCATGCCAAGACGCTACTCCTTACGTGTATTCCTTGGCAAAAGCCAACATGGGACGGAAATATACGCCACTTTTAGGCTCGGCCGTAAATTTCGCACAAGAATTTTGGGTCTAAAACTAACTTTGAATACCCCTAATATACCTGCAATAAAATCTGTCGCCTTGGATGTTGAATCTGCTTTTAGCAAGCCAGACTATGCTTTTAGATGCTGGGAAAGTGTGTTCAAATTTGAATGGTGGTGGCCAGTACCAAGTGGAGTTCTAGATACCTACCGTACTCCTCGTCAGAGTCTGAACAACAAGTCGCATGCAAACACTCCCCAGCGCAGAAAGTAAAGCAACTTTCCCTTCCATCTCGCATGATGGTCAACTTTTCGTCAGGCTCCAGCACGGCGGCCAGCGCTCAACGAAAAGAATGAAGGATTCGCGGCACCTGGAGGCAGTGTAATACCAAGGCCACTGTGGATCGGACTGTAGGTAAAACCCAGGGAGCCCAATCCGATTGACAAAAATAAGATTAATCAACAAACGTCTCACATGGAGACATTTCAGAGATTAAACTGAAAAGAACAGATACTACACTTGATCTAAGCCAAAAGGCAAAGAGAGTAACGAGAGAAGAGGGGTGTGGGGGAAGAGGGGTTTATATACCTCTGGCTGGGTCTTGCCAAGAATGCCGCAACGCCGACTAGTCTGGTTGGAACGCCGACAGGGTTTGTGTTATACATTAGTGTGGACGCACGGAAAGCGCACACGCTAATGAATTCTACTATTCTATAAAAAGGAAAGTCGCAGCTTAGATATCTACACTAAGTAGCTGCTTTAGGGGCTCGTCATTAACCAGACTAGCTCGTCATGACCAGGTGTCACCATTTACCACAAAGCACTCGTCAGGCTGCCCAACGTGACCAAGCCAGACTACAACGTGACCTGTGCATGATTAGCCCCTTCTTCCATTCGCTGATGGTATGATAGTCTGGTTGGCACTAGAAAACAGACGGTTGCTACGAGGCTAGTGTTGTCTGCCAAGCATTGCAGTTTTAATTCTAGAATCGCTACTCACTTACAATCCCTATATATATTAATTAAGACTGGTTTATACGAGGCTAGGTTGGCACAACATCCTCTCCATTCTCAACAACCAAGTGCGCGGTCGGAATCTATATATTATGCTTATTACGAATAAGAAATGAAAACATGTTGTGACCTACCGGTTGGGCTTATGCGTAGCATGAAATTGCGTAAACCAGCATCGCCTTTGCAGTTTCAGAAGCCTTATATGATGTTAAAACTAATTCCCATCTTTGCTCCTTCTTACTATCTACTGTATGTAGCTATTGAAATAACCACCCTTGTTCCGTTAACAAACTGCAAGAATGGAGAACATCATCCTCAAACAGCTTGCCATGTGGAAGTGCCGTAGGTCTGCTGACCCCAATCCTCGCTTTAGATTCCTAATATCTTTTCTATACGCCGAATCCATTAGCTATATCATACCTCATCAATTAACATCATAGTCATATGAATGTTTTTTAAGACGAGCCACCAAGCACTTTCAGCCGCTCAGATCCTTCATGTGTATCTGCACCACGTACAGCATGGTAAATCTGAGCAGCAGAGTAAATTTTGGCTGCTTCAGACTTGATATACCCCACTACTATGCTTGGTATTTTATCCGGAAGCTCTCCTCAATATCATGGGTATGGGTATATTCATCAAGGCGCTCAACCGTAACTGCTGCACCCTCAACGGACGCGGGACCTTAATTCGGACATTGCACCTCAACGGACGCGAGACCTTAATTCGGACATTGCAAAGGTCCGCATTTCGAATACTGCTCTGCCGGCGCTTAATAACCTTGCCATCGGAATTTGCAACTCGAGCTATGCTTGACTTCCTGCTTTTCCGCAGTCTGCACTCATATTTCTGAACACGTATTGTACCATAAGCTTACAGCACCTCTTGCTGAAGCCCGAATAAACCGAATCCACATTCGGCCATATTTCGTCAAACATTTGGGGGGATATAGTAACCGGTTTGTGTAGTGCAAAGCATCAGCAGACATTTTGATTTAATAGTGTTCACGGTGGTATGTTTGCGGTGATAAGGTATTTGCGGTGATACCTATGTGAAACCTTGTCATGACGATTATCATGACGAGCCCCAACATGATATGTACGCTTTTCCTTTATGGTAAAATTTTTTAGCGTGTTCTGCCCTAGTCTGGTTGGCACAACAACTCCTTTGTTAATTCTGCCCGGTACGGGGTCTCGCCCTATGAGAGCGGCTTGTGCCAACCTAGTCTGGTTGCACTACCCCTCGCAGACCACATGGCGTCATACCGTGTTCCCGTGCGCAGACTAGATTTATGCTTCCACTCCTGTTAGCGCTAGCTGCTCAGACTGCTCCGAGGCCCGGAGCTGGCTTCTTGGCACCTGAGCAGCTATGTAGTGGCTTTTGCCGGAGAGTTAGTGGCTTTTTATGTTACCTAACTAATCTACGTTTTTCTCTAAACAACCACCTGAATCATCACAACTGCACTCTATTGGTCCCACACACCTGTACCCCTGCGTTTGCCCCTGCAAGTTCTCTTCATTATGAGTGGAAGTGGTGGTGTCAAGCGAAGGCCATCTACGACTGCTGGCGCAGCTCACAAGAAAGCCAAAGATGCCGAAGTGAATAAGTCACCAAAAGTCGCAGTAGGGTCCTCCGGGGCTACTCAGTACTTTGTGATTGAGGAAGATGGGACTGTTAAAGACGCAAAAACATGGGATCCTACAGTTCCAGCCGACATGCGAAGATGGCTACCAGAAAAAATGGTTATGCTGATAGATGTCATAGTATCGGCAAGGTAACAGAGAAGGGAAAAGGGAAGGAAGGTTCAGATGGTTTGGGTTCTGTGGGAATTCAATAAAGGGTTAGAGAGAGGACTTGGGCTGACAAGTCTGAGGTCATGATGAGGGTGAGAAAAATATTAGCGGTGGGAGTGCGAGGAGCGATGAGGGGAAAGGGCCGAATATGGAGACAGCTAAAGGGAATAAAGCTGAGGAGGAGGGTAGAATTGAAAACGGGGAGAATAACGAAGGGTTTGAAACTCCAGGGGGTGTTGCAGAGGTTGGGCAAGCAAAGGGTAGGAATATATTGGTCGAAGGGGGCAATTGTGATGGTGAAGGTAATGATGGGGTTTTTGTTACGGATTCTCACGTGAGGGTGGTCTACGCTAAGGCGCAAACCGAGCCGACAGCCCGCTGAGACTGAAGACGTGGATTGATCACCCACAGCATGGTCTAGCAATGGGGCCCTCTACTTGAAGGGTAGAGAGACTGGCCGGAACACGGAAGTGTGTGTACCGTTCTAGCGATGCTTGAAGGGCTGGGGCTAGGTCGTATTGGCTTATGGGATAACTGCTTCTCATGGAGGATTGTGAGCGAAGGAAGCCACTTTCCTTTCGGGGCTGAGGCTAGGTCATATGAATGTTGATTTGCAAGCATGTATCCGAAGGCTCGGAAGTCCATGCCTTGGGCTTGGGCTACGTCGTGGGGGGCTCATAGGGGGGTTAGGACGCCCCCGATATGTCTATATAGAGAGGACTCCTGGTATCTAGATAGAAACGGCAGAACCCAAGCACTGTCTTGATTTTTCTTCGAAACCTACATCTCTATTTCGCTGCTCGCTCGCACCCAATTCTTGCTGTGCTCTAACACAGCAACCGTCCCGATAATGCTCTTGTCTCGCACCTTCCGCTTCTTACTACCCGCAACTACCACTCTACCCACTGGCTTCCTCTTTTTAGTGCTTAAGAATATCCCCGCTCTTTCTCCAATAGCGTCTGTTACATCTCCTATCCCTCCACCCGCGTCCCCAACCTCTCTATCCTTATCCCCCTCCCCCAGATCAACTACATTGTCTGCCTCAGCATCCTGATCCCCATCACCTTCTGGAACTCACATCCGCTCATCATTCCCATCCATGGCACAAAATACTCCCATCAATGCTGCTAATCTGGCACAATGCTGATCCAGTCTGTCCTGAATGCAGCTCAAACGGAAGTCAAAAGCAATGTTTGGCGTCATTGATTTCGCATTCTGACAAGCCTCCCCCATCTTGCAATATGTATCTAGTTCCAGTTTATAATTTTGTAGTGCATAAAGAATGCCCCTAGTTTAGCGTGTTCACCTCATGGCAACCGGAGCAGCACAAATTCAGAGCAGAACGGCGCTAAGGATCTTAGTAGTGAAGGAAGTAGGTACCTACATATCAACCATAGTCTCGTACCGCCTAAAGAGTGCAAGCGAGTGACACTAGATTAGAGGCTACTGGCTGGCCCGAAACTAGTCCGCGAGACGAGGCGCCGTGAATAGAGCTGAATAGAATAATTTGTGTAGTGCTGACAATACGGGTGTTTAACCCGGATGTCGACAAAGGCAAGCTTTCAATTTGAACATAGGTATGTAGTAAAATACTGAATCAATATATCATAAGACAGGCCTGAATCTTAACCAACCAACTGGCCAATTGTGCTTACTATGGTATGTAGTGCATAAGTGTTGCCGCTAAGGTTGTTACACTTCTGACGACGCCTCAGAACCTCACACATTTTGTCCCAATTCCCTATTAATCCTCAATACAACCTGATAGGCATCTTGAGGGCGGTCGGAGTTACTGACCTCTTCAGTCCGTTCCCTTTCTTCGGTTTTCCTGTTTTCTTTTCCGTCTGTATTGTTAGAACCATTCATTCTCAATATGCGTTTCGCGGCTTTGCTCACCACTGCAAGCTTCGTCGGCTCAGCATTTGCTGGGACGCCTGCGGCCGCAGGTGCTTCACCTAGAGATGGTGGCCAGACAGCCGGCGATTTCTTTGTGAGATCACTCCCGGGCCAGCCTGATGGTCCATTTCCTAAGATGCATGCTGGGTATGTTACGATGTGGTTGCTCTATTAAAAGGTTAATTACAGTTACTGACAAGGTCCGCTTAAATTTAGGCACATTGAGGTCGACTCTGAGCACAATGGAAATTTATTTTTTTGGCATATCAACAACAAACATATTGCAGAGAAGGAGCGAACTGTGATATGGCTGAATGGGGGCCCGGGTTGTTCGTCTATGGATGGGGCGTTGATGGAGGTTGGGCCGTACAGGATAACGGAAGATCATAAATTGGTTGAGAATAAAGGGAGCTGGCATGAATTTGCGAATTTGCTGTTTGTGGATCAACCGGTTGGGACGGGGTTCAGTTTCGTAGATGGCAATGCTTACTTACATGAGCTTCCTGAGGTGAGCTTTTGAGGGGTAGTTGATTTGGCTGTGACATGCTAACAAAATGTAGATGGCTGATCACTTCGTTCGGTTCTTGACGAAATTTTTCCAAATATTTCCAGAGTATGAAACAGACGATGTAAATTTAAACTAGTATACTTCCAATTGTTCAACGAAGCTGACCTCTGTTCCTAGATTTACATATCCGGAGAGTCCTATGCAGGGCAGCACATCCCATATATTGCCCAGGCTATTATTGACCGTAACGCTCTTCCCTCGTCAAAGATCAAGTGGAACATCAAAGGCCTTCTCATCGGAAACGGGTGGGTAGATCCTCTTCCACAGTATGAGTCTTACGCTACATATGCCTACAAGCACGACATTGCCAAGAAAGGGTCGGCCCTCGGTAACAAGTTGGATTCTCTTGTGACCCAGTGCAAGACGCTTATTGAAAACGACGGAGTTCACGTCGACGTACCAGAGTGCGAGAAGATCCTCCAGACTATTCTTGAGGATACCAAGCGCACTAAGGATGGAAAATATGTCTGCTGGAACATGTATGATATCCGTCTCGAAGATACCTTTCCCTCTTGCGGAATGAATTGGCCACCAGATCTCAAGCAAATGATACCCTACCTCCGTCGGAAGGACGTCACCAGTGCACTGAACGTCAGCCCTGACAAGAAGTCCGGTTGGACGGAATGTGCTGGATCCGTCAGCTCCTCATTCCGTGCAAAGAACTCCGCACCCGCAATAACCCTCCTCCCAAAGCTCCTCAAAAACATGCCAATCATTCTCTTCTCCGGAGACCAGGATTTAATCTGTAACCACATTGGCACCGAAGAACTGATCCACAACATGGAATGGTCTGGTGGGAAAGGCTTTGAAACTAGCCCCGGTGTCTGGGCTCCCCGCCACGACTGGGTATTTGAAGGCGAAGCCGCAGGAATCTACCAAAGCGCTCGAAATCTTACCTACGTTCTCTTCTACAATGCTTCCCACATGGTACCATTTGACTTCCCCCGGCGTACGCGAGACATGCTCGACCGTTTCCTCGGAGTCGATATCGGCGAGATTGGAGGCTCCCCAACAGACTCACGTATTGGGGGTGAAAAAGTCCCAGTGACATCTGTTGGAGGAACACCAAATTCGACTCTTCACGAGCAGAGTGAGAAGGAGAAACTCGACAAGGCGAGGTGGGAGGCGTACTACCACTCTGGGTGGATTGCGTTGATATTTGTGGCTACGGCGGCAGTGATTTGGGGGACTGTGATTTGTTGCGCGAGAAAGAGGAGGGCGAGGGCGATGAAATATGGGAGGCTTAATGGCGCGGGGAAGAGGAAAGGAAAGGAAAGGAGGATGGAAGAGGCAGAGTTCGATGATAATGAATTGGAGGATTTGACAGTGGAAACGCCGATGTTTAATAGGCTGAGGGATGCGGAGATGGAGGAAGATCGGTATAGTGGGGGTGGGGGTTCGAGTGATGAGGAGGGAGGGAGTATCCCGAAATATACAGAAAAGGGCAAATCCAGGGGAGACACATAGCAGGTGAAATCGAGGTTATCCGACTCTTGCTTGGCCTGCATAAGTAGTGTTTCTCATCGATCTAATTATACGTTTTACTATTGTTTGCAGATTGGGTATGTTTGGATGGGTTTTAGAAATATGGCGAGGTGTGGCGCATGCATTTCTTTTCCCGGGGTTCGTTTTATATTATTATTATTTTGAATATTCTTTGCAGAGGGGGTGTAGAAATGTAAATTACTACTACCTATGTAGCGTGGCGTGGAGGGAGGAGGGGAATGGAATTAAATAAAACAAAGGGTTCATACTCTACACCATTCATAATAGATACCCACCCCACCTCGATAAACGGATTTACCCTGAACTTGCAAAAAAAATAATATATATATGTTCTGGTCCGTTCCGGGATTCATTGCCCGGGCCATACCGGTATGGACTGAATCCCGGAACGGACCAGAACACATATATATAAAAGGAATATAGTTTATCTTTATTCAAAAAATGCGTCAGATGACGATCACTAGATACGGATGCACCAGGTCAAGAATGCACCAGGTGCGAATGTAACTTTCTTTTTACCTCTCCATTTTATTTCACTTTTTTCCTCTGTTACGTATGGCAGTCAGATTTATCATACAAATATAAACTTAATAATCTTAATAATCTTAATAATCTAAAAGGGTAGTTCAAACCCTAAGCAGCAAACCAAGCGAGAATCAACGAACCAACGAACCAACCTCACTCCGTAACCCTCTCCATCGTCCCATCATCCATCCCCTCCATCACCAACCTCTGCTGCTCCGCCCTCCTCCTCGCATCAATATAATTCATAAACTCCTCATATGTCACCGGCATAACCTCTACCCCCTCTTTCTCAATCCAGAAGGTATAATTAAACACCCCTGTCTCAGTCTCTGCTCCTCCCTCCACATCCCTCACTCGACTCTCGACCCTAATCTGAATCCTTGTTCCTCCCCTCTCCCTCCCAGCTGGTTCTGCATACGCGACTGCCGCGCTGAGGTATAGCACGGCTCCTACGGGGACCGGAGCAAGGAAGGTACTTGGGTCTAAGGAGACGAATGTTGGCCGTGACCTCGTAGAGGCAGAGGCGCAGCAAAATGCGAGCTCAAAAGTGTTTTTCATGAGGTAACCCCCAAAAACCATAAACGAGTGGCGGTTGCGGTATTGCGGCTGCATAATGGAGGTGGAGTGGATGGTGGTGGGGGACATATAGATGAGGGAGGAGGGGGGGGGGTTGGTGTGTGGGTTGTAGAGGGTATTGCGTAGCCAGAGGGAGTGGATGAGGTCGGACTCGGCGTCGTTGGGGGTGGATTTTGTGAGGGCGGTGGAGGCGAGGGTGGCTTTAGTTTTTTTGTAGGCTGTGGAGGGGTTAGTGGGGTCATGTGAAGAGGGGGAGGGGGATAGAGAACCTTCACCGCGAGCGAATATCCGTTTTTCTTCCTCTATTTCGACGATAAGTGGGCTTATTGGCGTAGCCCTTCGCAACCACACCCGCATAAAGCATCAGTTCACAAGCCCTAGGTGGAGGAAGAAAACGTACTTCTTGCTAACAGGATCCAGCGCCACCATTGTAAATGCACACGTCAACAACAGCGGTTTCTCCCTTTGCCTCAACTCACCCATCTTCCTCACCTCGATTGAAACCTCCATACTCGATTTCCCCACATACGAGACGAAGCCAGAGAGTCTCAGGTCGCAGAAGTGGCTGAGGGGGGAGATGATTGAGATTCTGTCGACGGCTGCGGTGACGACTGTAGGGCCAGGGCCGGTGTGCTAACCATACCATTTACCCATCAGCCGGGGGAGATGGCACCAGGGGAGCCAGAGGGTGAGGGGATACTTTGTAGGATATCACCCCAGCTAAGGCGTCTAAGTCCTGGAATAAGGTCCCCATGCGTAATTGCCCGCTGGCATTGACATATGTGTCTACGAGCCATTCGTCTTTGGATAAAGGGAGAATCTAAATTCAAGTACCCTCAGCATTGAGCCCTCCTCACCGTGATAATCAGCCCCCAATCTACCTGCTCTCCCCCGTTCTCAATTTTCCGCAAGGGGGGAACTAACAATTTCGAAGTACGACTCTTTCATTCTCTTGGGTTTTATTTCCACTACAGCTGGTCCCCCCGGCGTTTGCGCTGGCGCAATACTGGTGGAAGCGGCGGTGGCGGCGGCGAGGGCTTCATCCCGTTCTCGCAGCGCTTGAAGCCACGGTTTTTGGTGTTTCATGGACCTGAGGTCTTTGTTGACACCCTCGTAGTGCAGGGGGGGTTGCAAGCTGAATTGGCGGGTAGGGCGCTGGAGTAACATCGAGGCTTGGGGTTTGGAGAGTAGAGTGCCGGTGCGGGTGAGTGTCCGCGAGATGGGAGTGCGCAGCATCATTGGTCCGTGAGTATGGGGATGGGATACGGCTTGAATATCAATGAACTAGACGCAGGGAGGAGGGAGAAGTGTGGGAATTCGTAGGAGGAGAAAGAGGCTGGTATTCAAAGGGCTGTTGCAGTACTGCTTGTGGGGGGTAAACATCAAGATCTGTCAGGGGAGACTTCATGGCAATATATGTATGTAGGTAATTGAGATGTCTCGAGAATGGAACCTCGAGAATGAGATAGCTGCCCGCACCCTATAGCGAATCCTCGGAGGAAGAATTGGATCAGCTCCAGCGAGGAGGAGTCCTCACGCCCGAGGAACAGACTGCTCTCCACCATGATAGGGGGAGGGGGGGTGAGAAGATTAAAGCAGCACTCACACCGAAGCTCTTGAAACGAGTGGGGGCCCCTTGGTGAGAGAAGCTGCTGCTGGAGATTGACCAGGAGCAATGCCTCCAGCGCGTGAACACAAGATACAGACTGACTGAGCTCACGGTGCTTTATTTATGGTGTCGCTTTCGGTGCTGCCCGTACGTACCTGATGCAAGTCTTGGCTGTTCAGGACCTACGTTCCTAACCCAACCCACATCCCCCCCCCTCTTCCCCCCCTCTCTTCCCTTATGTTTGAGCTTGCACTCGCTCCACCATCGCCCCGCCCAAACAACCATGGCTGGCCGCCAACTCCGCGCCCCCCCTCCCCTATTCCACACTCCCCCCTCTCCCTCCGCCGGGTCATCAACCACCAACCAGCCCCCAAGCACCTCCCAGCCCCCCCCTCCCACCTCCGCTCACTACCCCGCCAACAACCCCACCCCCTCACACACCCAGCTCTGGCTCTCCTCCTCGCACAAACTCAACCAACTCGAGTCCGCGCACAGCCTCACCGCTGACGAATCCTCCGTCTTTGGCCCGGCCCACGCAAAAGCTCTTGAGGACCTCCGCACCGCACAGATCCAGCTCGCACAGGCGTGGATGAGGAGTGAATGCGAGGATCGGGACCTGCTTGATGGGGAGCATGCCGAGCTCGCGAAACGGTCATTTGGCCGCGATGGGGATTTAGGGGGTCGCAGTGGTAGTGGTGGGGCTGGCGGCGGTGGTGGGAGTGGGGGTGCTGGAGGAGCAGAGGATGTTGTGGGCAAGGATGCGGCTGGGAGTGAACGTGGAGGGGGGGAGCTGCCTATCCCGGGAATTGCGGCGAGTGCGGCGATACATGGACTGGGTGGGTTCGGAGGAACAAGTGTAGGGAGTGGATCTTTACAAGGGGACGGGGAGATGGAGAGGGATATGTTGCTTGCGAGGAGAAGGCGGGAATTGAATGATGAGCATTTCAATAGGGTCAGTTTGAGTGTTATGGATGTGATACAAAAGTTGGAGCACGTAGCTGAGGAGATGGGAGTGGTGGAGTCGGAGAGTAGGGATATCTGGGGCGAGAGTGAGATGTCGGATAGGAGCTCCATGAAGTAGTATTCCCGGGGATTTCGGTTGATGCTGCCGGCCTTTGTTTCTATGCCGGCGTTTAAGTTTCATCTCTTCACATAATTGGGCCTCAAATAACAAGTTTTGATTTTGTTTTCGCAAGATAGAAACTCCCAATAGTAATCACAATCGATAAATATACGTAAATGCAGTGGTCAAAGTGCCTTGTATCATATTCCGTACATCCAACTCAACCTATATGAAAGAAAAAGAACTACTAGAAAAAGAAGCAAGATAACACCCGAAAGCCGGACCGGAGCATTTTAATTTTATTTTCGTGAACCAGCCGTAACCAACCCAAATTCAAGCAGCCGATAGATGGAAAAAAGGAATTAAAATGAAGGAAAGAGGCAGGAGAGAAATAGGTTGATTATGACCTTGGCTTCTCCTTCTTCTCCTTCCAGAGACTATTCACCGTCGATGTTAGTTGAATGCTGAAGATCTGTATCGAAAATGACAGTGTGGGGAACGTACGCAGAAAGGCCAACACCAGAAACCTTTACGACCTTGAAACGAACACCAGGAATATCTCCCTTGGCTTTGCCCTTTCGACCGAAACCAGCGAGGAGGACTTCGTCGTTCTCATCCACGAAGTTCAAGCAACCGTCGTTGGGGACTTTAATAGCGCAAGTCAGCAGAACTGATCTGACAGGGCGAGTAATTCCGCTTCATATTGTTTGTCCCCCACATTCCACATCCCACATCCCACATGCCACTTCCCTGAAAGTCCAACTCTCTCTTAAACCTCAATTCATCCAAACCTTCTCTCCAACCCTCAAAAGAAAACCGGCAATCTGCCCATAAGGGAATGTTGGGTGACCCACCGAAAGCAGTGACCTTCTTTCCGTTCTTGATCAACTGAACCCTGACACACTTTCTGATGGCAGAGTTTGGCTGTTTAGCTTCGACACCGACCTTCTCGAGCACAATTCCCTTGGCGTGGGAAGAACCTCCGAAGGGAGAAGACTTGAAGGCAGTTCCGAGAAGCCTCTTCTTGAATCCATCATCGGCCCATCGATTATCACGCCTGTGATTCCTGAGCTTTCGGGCGGCGTTAAGCCCTCTCGGCTTTCCTCTGCAGTTTCCCAACGTCCCAAATCAGTATATTGCATCCATTGATAAACTATCCCCATCCACCTTCACCCACTTCGTTCTTTCGGTGTAAGACGAAATACGCACTTTCCCATTTTGAATTATTTGACAGTGGTTGGTGGAATTGGTGGCGGTTGGTGTACTTGGAATTCTCGTCGGTCGGAGGTGCAACGATAATTCCTTGTGTATAGTTCCAAACATGGTGTGGTGTGGCGACAAATTAGCAGTCATCAGCTTGGCGTTAGCTTTAGGGTTAAGCCCTGAAGGAAATTGTAGAACGCAACACCAAAACTATCCTGGTGATACTGCGGATTTAGGACAAATTTGTATGTAAAAGCACTCAAAATTATCGTTCTATTTTATAGTATACATAACATTGTAAACTAAAGTCAAATGATCCCCCCTCAATAATGATTTTTTGCCTTAAGCCTCCATTCCAAGGCTATTACATGGTATCGCAGAGGTTCGTCTACAGCTTGAATGCATTGCTCGTAGAGAACCCCTTCTTCTCCTTCACCTCCTTCCCATGCACATCTGTCTTGCCCCCACCTTTGCCAATCACCTTGACGCCTCCATTCTGTAACGTGTCCATGACATCCTTCTTCGAACCCTCCTTTGCCTTTCCACCATGCGTCTGGCCCTCCGCAGCACTCTTCTTCCTTTGCTTCTCCTTGTTTTGTTTCCTCCGCTTCTGCTTCTCTTCAGAAGTCATCTCCGCAACAGACACAGGAGCCCCGCTCTTGCCAACAATTTCCTTCACACCTGAAACCTTTGGAGCCTCCTTCCTATCCTTGACGGGGTTGTACACTTCCTGAGGCGCAAGCATAGAGGCATCTGCAGCAGCTGCTCCACCGCCACCAACCGTAGGCTGAGCTTCTTCCATAGCGATCGCAGGAGCATCTGAAACAATGGAGATAGACGGTTTTGGTGGCTTTGGTGTGTAGTGCCATGAGCTCAAAGAATCAAGTTTCTTCGTCACATCAGCGAACATAAGTGAAATATCTTCATACTCTTTCTGTAGCTTCTTGTCCTTTGGATTAGGATGTCCAACAGGATCCACAGACTGCAAAAGATCCTTTTCATATGCCTCCGCCAAGCTCGCCTGGGGTTTAGAGTCATCCAATTCCATCCTTCCTCTCCTGAGGCCGGACAAAACATCTGTAGGCCTTCGCTTCTGAAGCTCATCAAACTCCCCAGCCAAAACACGCCGCTTGATCATATCCTCAATTGTTTCCGTGACCTCCTGAGTGATGACAGGGACTGGTTTACCAATCCTCTCAAAGTCCAAGTCTTCCTCCAAAAGTGAGTTGAGATGGCGCTGGGTGGCCCTTGCCTCACCCGTCAAGGTCCACTTCTTTTTTGAGACATTCTCAAGCTCCAGCTTTCGTATTTGCTCGCTTAAAGCCAACTGGCGCCGTTCGTATGCAGATTTGCGGTTCGCTGGGTCTCCCTGGTCGCCTTCAGACTCCCCCTCCGAGAATGCGTCATCAAAAAGGTCTCTATTAGCCCTAGCCATGTCAGATTCGACCCGAGCCAGCTCCTGCTCCTCATCTTCTGCAGACCTCTTGGGGACTTCATTTTTCCATGCATTTTTCTTCAATTGGGTTTTCGATAGCCACTTCTTAGGAGGAAGGGCAAAGAAATCCGTATACATGATCTCATTTGCATTGCCGTTCTCATCAAGGTCCTCGTCAAAGTCGTCCTCCTCGCGGTCGCCTTCGTCATCAATGCCATCGCCCTTGCCTGCAGTGATCAGGATCTGGTCGGGGTCTGCATTGTAGTCAATTTCCTCGTCGGATTCATTGACATCGCCATTTAAATCCATCTGCTCGAACATTTCACTCTGCCGGTTGAAGTGGTCGATTGAGAAAAATCCGTCGTTAAGCCCATGAACGTCTTCTACAAAGGTTTCCGTAGGTTCTTCGTCCTCTTCGCTATCATCATCCTTTTCAAGGGCTTCTAAGCCCTCCAGATCGTCGTCGTGGACTTTGATACCTTCAGCATCTTCACTGCTCATCTCCCCGCCTAAATCTCCATCTTCACTACTTTCCACTTCCTCGCCATCCAGTTCAGGATCATCTCCTAACTTCCCTTCCCCGTCCTCAACATCTTCAAAGTCAGAGTACACCTCCTTCCCAGAAAGTGCTTCTTCATCCGAGTCGAATTGTGCCGCCTTCCTCTTTTTGCCATTTGTCACTAGTGCAGGGACAGCTTCTGCAGTAGTGGCATTTTTCAGAGCTGTAGACGCTCCTATTGACCCTTCCACCTCTCCAACCAACAACCGCACCTGCTCCCAAACCTGCTCAATATCGAATCCTTCAAGGTAAATCTGATCAAGGAATAGAGTATCTCTGCTACTGCCACGCCGCCGACCATTCTTTGAAGTTGCCACAGAGGCCGCAAGAGGGTCCAAGAATTGCTTTGCAACAAGGAGTGATGCGGCATGGAGAGTTGAGGTAGACTGAATGAAATCATGTGGGGAATTTGACAGTGCGGCTGTCAGTGTATTGAGAGAAGCCATTTCCGGCACTACAAAGGAATTGCCCGAAAGTGTTGTCGGTGAGTACGAATAGCGATTCGACGATATGATGTCGGCCGGTCGTGAAAAATTGTTGGATTTGGATTAGCCCGCCAAGAGCTGAAAACCTTGGCATCATTACATTCCCAAGACCTGACTACCGTTTATTTCTAATTCATATTGGCAACTATCATATTGTCTCAACAGCAGGATGATAGGTTCGCGAGACTTGTCGTTACGACGCTGCATGCACGTCAACATACATACATATACATCCACTTAGTAGTGCACCTACATACTTGTACATATACTCCGTACGTACATACTTCTCAAAAGCTACTCAACGGCGAATGGATCGCAAGCTTGATTGACATCATCTCCTGAGGATTGGACTGCTCAGCTCAGTCCCCCACCTCATTATCATACATCATACGGATTGTGTCTCGCACCGCTGGGCATTGGTGCACTGATCACGATCGGCTGCAGATACCTACAAGAATTAATGGAGCACGCAGTGCATACCTATTGTTATAACAGATAGTTAATACATCCTGTGGAATCCTAGTTCTCATACCTGAATCTTTCAAATAAATTTATGACAGCAAAAATACCCCCACACTTTGACAGGTCTGGAGCTGACCTAAAACCCTAGAGACCTGCGGATTAACAGGCATCCTGCAGCCTAGACTAGTTCATTCAACGTCGGGAGCTAGTCTGGTTGGCAGACTACTTAGCCGGGAGCTAAAGTAGCGGGCTTCCAGGAAAGGAAATCCGACGAGCGACAGATTACTTGAGCCAACCAGACTAAACAAATTAACATGATGGTAAAAATTAGTCTCGTGCAGTAATACCAATTGCGCACCTTGAGTCCCCTCGCATTGCCTTGATATAAAGATACCCACGACGTTATTCGTTATTCACAGATACGAGAGAGCAAGTTGACGAAAGTGCTCGCTACTTGAGGAACAGGGAATATTCTACCGGGATCTTCAGAGGCTTAAGCCCCACTATTTCAGCGTTTCGGCACATGCATGGAAGTGCCCATTCGAGGTATACCGGTACTTCAAGGTATATATACTCGCAGACTACTCTAATGCCAATTTGTTAAGGGCAGAATGCCACCCTTGATTACAAGCCCATTTTGCCTGTAGTCACCGTCTAGCAGGTTGGTTGGCTGCAGCTAACGTTACTAGTATAGGTAGTCTACATACATACTCTTTAAAGTACTGAGAACGAGCAACAAACAAAGCACCGTTCTTATCAAACCCGAATTTACGCTGAGATATTCTGGGCGTGTAACTTGAGGGTTTGGTTATTTCCCATCTTTTTTTTCATATGGCGTTTTTCTGCACTCGTATGCCACCATAATCTACTGTAGGAAGCGACAAGGATCAGGCTGAAGTATTATAATTAAACAATTATTATTATGGCCACTTACTTTACCACTGCGTTAGCGTTGTGTTCATAGCATTAGAAGAGCAACTTTACGGAAACTGGAGAATGCCCCCCGAATGAGGAGAGTACAGTTCAGTTAGAATTTCAAAAAAAAAAACTCCGCCGACATTGTGATAACTCACGAGCTCCCTCGCCCAAATACATGACCCTTGTCTTGTGCTCCGCGTAAGCGCCATCGCCTGAATCTGGTTCCCTTCCTATGGCAGGGCACTAGCATCAGATACATGCACCCTGACTCCCCTCGACTGCACCTTGACCTAGTTGACTATAGAAGAAAAGTAAAACCTACTGTGGATTGACTTGCAAATCAAAGATGCCCTTATCTCTCTCGATCGCGGCCAGTCCTCTATAGGTCAATTCCAGGCGCATACAACCACTCATGTGGCGGGAGCCCGCATTCTTCTTCCAGATACCAGTGAACGGTCATCGCGGAAACTTTCTCACGTCCGAGGCGGTAACCTCCCGCAATTTAACCTCAGCTTTTACAAGAGTAATTTACGACAGCGATATCCCCATAGCCCCCCTTCCCCAGGAAAGTCCACCTCCATACTAAGTATTCACTCAGTAGCCATAGGCCCCACATCCGGCCGGCTCAACTATCCAGCGCATTCTTTAAAGCACCCTTCTTCAACAAATTGCAAACCCCATCCAAACAATCCCCGTCTGCCTCAGTTGCGACTCTCACAACCGACGAGCAACAAAAGCGGTGATACTCCCAGCATACCCTTAGGACACCCGCCCGACCCGTACCTATCCAGTCTATCCTCCCATTTCGCATAGTCTGGCTGCACATATCTACGAGGGTCTGATCGAGACTACATATCACAGGCCCCGAGACTGCTTTAGTTACCTAGTGCGGAAGGAACTGATAGCTACCCCTAAGAGTACTTGGTGGCCAGCGTCGCCTACTCCATACTGATACTATACGGACCTTCCATCGCTGGATCCATCGCTTCTTCACTCCCAGCCTTAACTCCAACTTCTCACAGCACCGAGTTAGGTAAATCAGATCACTACTCGCTGCAATCTTATCATTATCAATTTTGCACTTCACTTGAAGTATTGCATCCCCATCGCTGTTCTCGTGCCACCACGTCACCACCCCGGCCGGCCTCATCAGTCGAAGAAATATTTGCAGTACCACCAGCAGAATCGGGTTCCTATTGGGAAGGTGTGGTGTGCTTGGAAAATCGTACAGCCTGAGACTCTTGCCGAAGCAAAACGCGGTGATCAGCAAATCACAAGCTTATCGCACTTATTACTGTATGATATGCGAAGTCTTTTAACGGCCCCATCCACTTCATCCGAGCTGCCTCATTGACTCTCATACAACAAACCTCTCGTATCACACGATATATCTCTGTCTCAATACCATAGCTGGTCACAATCCAAGAGCAAATCCATTACTGCCATTGATCAGTACGGTTTCCATCTCACGAGCAACCTTCCTCATTTGGCGTTTACGGCTCCATCAGTATCTAGAACAGCAAAAGTAACATTTATACTATTGCACTGTGCTGTGATCTTAGCCTTATTGGGACATGAAGTACGGCGAAGCACTGCCCCAACGATCTGTCCTCGAATGGCGCGCATGTGAGTCTTCACCTTGTTGAAGCATTTCAGGGAATCAAACTGACTTTGGCACAACGTCGCCAGTCAATCTTGATTACAACGAGATATGTAATCTGATAAAAAAGAATACTTTTGGAAGGATTCCTGTATCGAATCCAAACTCAAAGACTGAGTTTGACGATGAGTTATTCAATGTTCTACTGGAACAGCTAGAGAGGGTAATTATTTGCTAAACCCCAGCGGTACATCTTGCTAATCAATTGCCCATGCAGATTGAGCTTTTCGTTAAAAGCAAGGCAGGTGAGATAGATAGACGCATAGGTAACATTGCACAGGAGTACAAGATATAAACAGCTGCTGACCTTACTATAGCACAATGTCAGAAAGCTATTGCTATGCTTTACGAAAAAGACAAAAGCAACACCTTATCTTCAAAGCGCTTGGCACGATACGTCAAAGCTGAAGCTGAAGTAGAACGGTATGTAAACCCAAATGGCATTGTCGGAGCTTCGCAGTTGATTCATATCTCGTAGGGCTCTGTACGAAACTCAGAATCTCTCCCGTTTCACAAAGGCCCAGTACACCGGTTTTAAGAAACTACTGAAGAAATACAAAAAATGGACTGGTTCGACTTGCGTGGTTGACCGATTTACTATAATTTTAGAGCCGGCAACTGCTTTTCACAGCCGTGACTTCGAGGGAAATGTGCTCGTGCTATCGGAACTGTTGACAGCTGTGAGAGGAAAATATAACGAACTAATAGACGTGTCTCAGAATCGTAAAAGTGTCCAAATTTCACCGAATACCCAAATGATGGGCGCAGCATTGTCTAATTTATTACCAGAAAAACACTGTCTTCGAACACATGCAGATATCGATATGGCTCTTGGCACTAATTCACCTGAAAACCCTTCTTTCACGAGTGGGAAAGGAGGGAAAGCGGTTTACTGGGTTCACACTGACCATCTTGTCGAGATACAAGTGCTGCTGTTGAAGTATCTCAACCTTCAGTCTTCCACACCTATTTCTACTTTACCGCCTACACCAGCCCAATCAAGAAGACCGTCTACTACTGGACTCAACTCTTTAACTTGGGCATCGGAGAAGGTGGAGAGTGTTGGGGCGGTGATCCTTGACAATCTCCCAAAATTCGCCCAAGCTCAAAGCTCAAAAACGATCGAGCAAGCTTCTGAAATGGGCCCTGCAGCCAAAATCAGGTGGTGCGGAAATGATAAAGAGGCCGATGCATCCATTATAGTGTCCCCAACCACAGATGGAGGGGATTCGGTCGATGGCGAAGGAAATGGACACTATACCCTGCGATTGAAGCGCAAACACGTTGAGAACCTCATCAACATCACTGCTCCCCTCATTTACAAAGAATATGCTTCGAGTGTCAAGAGGATCCGCCAATGGTTCGAGGATCATCCTAGTGTAGCTCCTTTAGCGAAGATCTTGGCTAGAAGGACGCGGTTCGTCTCTGGGTATAAAATTTGGGCAATGTTGGATCGCGATATTAGGATGTTTCGTCTCGGGGAGGATTGGGAAGGATGCATTTCTGACCGCAGTCGAGAGGAGACAGGAGTGCCTACTGTATTCCCACACGCAGTACTCGAGGTACGATGGGAGGGCCATGAAGTTCCTGCTGTCGTGCAAGAATTAAACAAGTCACATCTTGTAAGTACTTTCTCATACTCTGTTGATCTGTCTCAGTGCTAACAAAGTATTACCTTATATCAAGGTTGAAGCCGTGCCCGGATTTTCACTTGATGTCCATGCCGTGGCAGTTTTGCATGAACCGAAGGAGATGGCGACGCCATTTTGGGTGAGTAGATGACTGACCTAGTAATCTATACCGTAGCTTACTAGTTGAGTTAGCTACCCGCCCTCTCGAGGGATATCAGAAAGACTCCCCCAAGGCCCTTACGACATAGTAGACAGCCCTCATCTACTACGATACCACATGCATCCTCTGGCCCCTCAGTGACCTCCACAGCGGCGTTCGACTACACAGACGCTGAGCTAGATTCTTCTGGAACACTTGTCACACCACCAAATGAATATACTGACAACCAGAGTATCGGGAAGAAGAAGTCATTGAGTTGGAGAAAACAGAGAAAACCACCGCACAGCATTGAGCATTCCTGGCTTGGAGGTGAGCGCTATTGGTCGGAGTTTAATGACGAGAACGATGATGAGCCGTACACCATACTTATCCATCCACAGCCTGCGGATATTGAGCCAACAGGTTGCTTGGGTAAATTTTCGGAAGATTTAAAGAGATTCTTTAACTTCCACGAGGAAGCAGGCCCAAATGAAAGGACATCATTGCTAGCTCCGGACTTCTCAGATGATGATGTTGAAGCTGCCCATGGTGAAGCGTGGCGCTATGCTACCTTCGCTTCTCAACAGGAACAGCTCAGAGAGAGGAGGCTATTCAGGGGGTATTGTCTCTTTTTTGCCGCCTCTATATTGATTCTTTCAGCAGCAGGGGCTTGGGCTTTTACCCATTCACCCAAGAAGCGGGAAGGACAAAACATGAATACCACTGTCACGGAGACACTTGCTGTATTTGGGGCCGCAGTGCTTGCTGGATACGCGGTCAGTTTATTTGTCGCGAGGAAGACGCAAGTTAGCATGTTCCACAAGTCGATTGTCCTGGGATTATTCTGCTTGATATGTTTGGTGGGTTCTTTGATCCTGTCAATTGTTTACAACGATTGGCTTCGGCTCTAGATTTGTGCGTGTTTGAAGATGGATACTCTGGGAAAACGGTGTTGTCTTGATGTTTTTTTTTGTTTTTTTTTGGTAGGCTTTACCCTCAACTCAGGGCCTTAGAGGGAATTGGTGCATCAACATGAGGGCTATGGAGTGGGATTGTGTTTATTTTTTTTTCTTCATCACTTTCAGTTGCTTTCAATCTTTCTCTGCTTTTTCTTTGTTCATGGCAATCTATGTTTCTTTTCTTCTGGTTCTTCGTTTTCGACAGGAGGATGATGACCATCCTTCACAGCTACAAACTGACAGCTTCGGCAACAGGAGCATGAGGAGCAAATCAGAGTTATGCATGGCAAAAGCGATGGAGGTGTGATAAAACTAATTACATCTGCCATCCCCATAACGTTTTTCTCGACTTCGCATTTCGTTCAATGCTTTTTTTCACTTATTATACTACCCATGGGTTGTTTACGTATGGTGTGTTATGCTTTCTTCTTAGTTGACAATTTTTTTTTTCCAATCCATGGAGGAGATGCATGTTTGCTTCATCGTGTGTTTTTTTCTTTTTCTTTATATATGGGCATTGCTGGTTCGATCTACTTGTGTGTAACATAATCGAGGGGGAATATGGGATATGGGCATGGACCCGGATAGTCATTGCTTAGGAGGAGGATGGTAATAGGGCGGAACGGATTGGGGGGTATGGTTATTCAGTGTTTTTTTTTTTTTGAGAGATTGTGAGGGGTGGCTCTGCCCAGTGTGTGAGAGTGAATGTCAGAATTTTGAATCCGACTAATGCCGTTGGGGTCTTGCCCCACACACCATATCACATCGTCTACGAAGTGTTGTGCCAACCAGAGTACGTAAGTGTTATAACAGTTCCCTCGATCGGTCAGCCAACCGAGCAGATTACGCTGAGGACATGTCCAGAATTGCCCGATTAGGTAGCACTGGCAGATTGGGTACTCACCAAGAATAACTACCGAGCTTACATGTAGGGGTCAACATCGGACATAATCGCGGGCATAATCGGGTCGTGTGACCCACTACTCTTGAGATTCTGAGGCCACATCCTCATAATCATCTCGCTTTCACAACAATTAATGACGATTGATGTCGGGGTTTTGAGGCTTCGATCTTGATATGCATATGTTATTCGAAAAAGGTTAAGTGACAGTGTTCTTATCTCTGGCATTTTTGGCTTGGCAGAACCCTGCGTAACAGTACATCACCCCCCCCCCCCCCCCTTTTGCAAGCCCTCAGGCCGTGCGGAGCAACACACAATGCAATGCTGTAATATGATCTCAGGCGTGCCTCTCGTATCCATACTTTTGGAAAGTAAATGGAGGATGAAGATCTTCAATAGAAGTAGGATCTTTGTTCATTAAGGTTATGTTACCTATCTCGGAGAATCACGTGGTTGCAACTTCTGTAATGTACAGTACAAGTTACATATAACCCGCGCCAGAGTTTTTTTTTTTTTTTTGCTTGACCCCCTGCTGGATGAACTCCCTCTGCTTCAAGTTCGTCATGAAGTTCCCTTATGAGGGGGGCTAGCATGAAGCAGAAAGGTTAGTGAGACAAACAGGAGCCCATTTAAAAAAAAAAAATAAGAGGCCCTACATACATACTTACCGAATAAACCAAATGAGAAATCCCTTTTTTTCCTCTGAAAAAAAGCAAATAAACCCTTTGAAAGAGGTAAAAGGGGGTAGTTAGGGGGGGGGGGTGGGGAGAGGGGAGGATTCACTTGGGTAAGGTAGTTGTATCTAATCAAATATTCATCTTTTTTTTTTTTTTTTTTTTTTTTTTTTATTCATCTAAAACTTTACCCCTGGTATTTCCCCCCCCCCCCCCCCCCC
>ML121529.1:1101654-1114632 GCA_003788615.2 Terfezia boudieri ATCC MYA-4762 | reverse complement strand
TCCCCCCCTTTACCCCTCCCCTCATCCAAACAAATTATTGCGTTGCGACCAAAACCTCACAGTTCCGCACGGGGCCCTGTTGCAGCTAGAAGACATGTATAACTAACTAACCCGCAATATCCTCCTTCATAACGAGAGCACGATATGTATTAGGTACCGAGTTTCCCCCAAGTTTCTTACCCTGAAAAACTCCTAATTAGTTTACATACAGCTTGAATTTTGGTGGGGAAAAAAGTTGGCCGAAAGGGATATATACTTACTGTATATAATAAAATAGCCGGTGGTAAAATTACTTGTATGGCTGATGAGAATATGGATATTATATAATACAAATTGAGTGAACCATGCACTCGAGACCTGATTACAGGGTAACACGTCTACCTATCGCTATATATTACGGGTTAGCATTCTTGGCAAAGGTGTTTGTGCGCAGAGCCTCATGGCCAAGAGATATGTTAGCCATATGTATGGATAACCTATTTCGCTTTGCATGCTAATACAAAATAATTGTTTTCACCTTCACGAAACTCTTCTTGAAACCTGATCAGGAATAAAAAAAATGCATATATACAGTCTATTTCGTACCACGACCTACAATAAGAAGCCTGAGCATTACAACTTTTTTACGCTTACGCTATAAATCTTCAATATATATCCAGCCCTATTTTGAGGAATCGTGAGGAGCAGAAGCAATCAACGAAGGAAAAAAAAATGAAGAAATATAGCTTATGCCGCAATTATGTCGCAATTAAACCAGCGAATTTAGTAATAGTAAAACAAAAAAACAAAATCCCGTTACAGCGTTCAAGCTCCCTCGCATCAGCCCACCCCTTCACAGCCCCGAACGCAACACCGTTCAGATTACAACACCGTCGGCACCTCCCGACTTAACCTCAGCTCTGGACTTTTCGCCCCACTCTTCGCCGATGAACGCGACGACGACGCCCTCTTATTAAGGTATATTGACAGTGGCTTCTCCGTTCTTGGGCTGTGGCTTGGATCCTCCTCATCTGAGGAAGTCTCAGAAGCAGCCATCGAGTTCACTCCTGGAGTCCCAATAGCCCGTCCCCGCATCTATCATATGTGAAACATTGCGTTGTCAGCTACGTCATCGACTAATCAATCAAACATTTTAAGGCGATGATGCAACGCCCAGACACAAAATCAATATGCAAGAACATACCCAACTTCTGATGCCACCCACTAACCCCAAACTAAACCCGGCCTCAAATTCATTGTGTGGGCTTTGTGGCCTGCTCAAATCACCATGCCTATCCTGTGTTGGCGAACTTATTCCATTATTTCCAGGATATGGCGACGACGGCCTGGGGGTTGGTGCCCAGTAATTTTTGAATTCATCACGAAGCTCGCGACCAGTGGTAGACCAGTTATTCTTGATTGTTTCGCGGAGATCACTGACGTGACGCTTGAGGTCGAGCTCGTTCTTCTTGAGCCAGGAGACGTTGAGCTCTTGTCGGGGGGTACCACGCTTAAGTTGGCGGGCAATGTATTTCTCGTAATCACGAACAATCCTATAACAGAGTAAGTTATGAGTCCCCTTTATAATTCCTCTGTATGATTATGTGCTGGTTTAGGGGCCCCAGGAGGTGGGTTATACTTTGTGATGATATAGGTTGTCGAGATACCATCAGTCCTTTGCGTCACTAGGAACTTTCCTGCTTCTTTGCACGGTCTATAGATATCATCGGTCTCTGCAGAGGCATATGGCTCGTCATCGTGAGCAACATAGTCGATATTGTGCTTCTCTAAAAAGTCAGGAGTGACAATCCAAGGCGCATCCTCAATAACCTCGTCAACCCACTTGCAGTGACGAAGAGTCTCAGCACGCTCCTTATCAGTCAAGACCGTGAGACCCTTGCGTTTGTGGGTGTCTGTATCATTCGGTATGCCAACAATCAGGGTTGTATTCGGGAAAGCCTTCTTAGCTTGTTCGAGTTGTCGCATATGTCTGTGATCGGTTAGCTCCATTCCACAAGATTCGCATAATCACCCGTCCCACCCTCACACTCTCCTACTGCAATTGAGGATCCCACGACCTTGGGAAGCCTGTGAAGCCGAGGGGGAGGTAATAGATACGTACCCCAAGTGGAACAGATCGAAAACTCCATCTGCATAGACCCTAACAGGCCTATCCACTGGTGGTGGATTGATATGGTATCCCTTCGGCGCCCTGCCGGCCTTCTCTGGAGGTGGCATATTAGGCTTATCGGCTGCCTGCTGTCCTTGCTCATCCGCGTTCGACTCTGACGAGGTTGTCCTTGTCGACCTTGACCGGGATGATTCACTGTTTGCATCTGAAGCTGCATCATCTGCTGAGCCATTGACGCGAGTAGAGTGTCTCCTTGCTCTTTTAATCGACGGTGAATCCTTTGCCGTGGTGGTAGCAGCTACCTTGGAAGTTTCTGTTGGCTCTGTAATGCTCGCGGTAGGCATTGTGTCCATAGCATCCGGCGAGTCTGAGACCTGGTTTGCGGTGGATGAAAGTGGCATATCCCTTTTTCGTTTGGCAGTGCTAATTGAGCTGGGTAACGAGGGAGACGGCATATTTAGAATGGAAACTCCTCGTAGCAACTCGGTTAATTGGCTCTTAGGGGGTGGTGGTAGTTGGTTGGCGGGTAGTTAGTCGAAAAGGGTCAAATTCGTTGAAGCCGTGAGACTTGGAGACAACTAAATGTTCTCCTTACTTCGGATTCAAAACAAAACGATAGAAGCCAATTATTGAAAGAACTTAGGTGTGGTAGGTATAGCCCTGGCAGCGAAACAGGAGAACTGTGTGGACAGGAGTGTACCGTACGGTGTAAGAGGAGTGCCCGACGTCAGAAGTTAAGGTGAAGGCTACAATGATGGAGATTAAGATTATATATACACGTATGGAGAGTCTGGATCTAATAAAGCTGTTATTTGCCTTGCTTTACAAAAATGTTCAAAATCATCAACGCACAGCCGGCCCTGCAGGAAAAATTGTGGCATGCGAGCTGGGTTGGCAACTCCCTTTGGTAAGTAAACCGATGGCGTATGAGGCTGGTGCTGGCGGACAGCAGCAAATAGGCACTGGGAAACGAGCACGAGGCCAAGAGCAAAGAAACAGGGTGGTCCCCGAGAGAATGCTGGTGGTTGGGAGCGGGATATTACCTATGTATCTAGAAACGAGTGCATGGTTGGATATAGGGGGCCAAAGTTGCATTCTGTCCAGATTGGCGATTGTAACTTTTGCGCATGAAGCTGCAAAGGAGAATTGGCCACGAATTCTTAAAGAATCGCAGCGTGTGGCTGACTTGCCGGTCCTTTAGGGTACGGATACCGGTACATGGGACTGGGAACACTGCTGCATGAAATGCGTTGATGCCTCATGCAGCAGGTATCGATCGAATGCAGCCCTCTCTGCATACCAGTATATGCCGCCTGCACATGCAGATGGTTTATGAATACATAAGACGCAGGCACAAATTAGAAGAACTATAATAAAGCGTTCGTCTGCACTGGCTGCCTCGTCCTGTGGCAAGATATTCGGTTTCTGGATAATGAGAGTTGAACTATCATGATTACCCTTAAAATAATACTCAGCTCTCCATTCACATATATACTTGTACATTAGTTTCTGGCTGTACTGTACTTCGTACGCAGATACATTTGGCTTATTGCAAATTATCCCAAGCAGGAACTTTCATCCGATTACCTTACCTTTTGGATCTATTGTTAACTTTTGAGTACAATACAGAGTTGATCCATATTCTTTCTTAGAGGTGAGTCTTTTACAGCTTGGTGGGCAAAAGTATACGTATGTACTCCCAAGAGTGGCCTACCTAAACGCTGCATATTCAAAATATGGCTGCAGGAGTATGACATAGATGTACATTGCATCTTTATAAGCTAAAATCGCCAAATGGCTCAATACCTTGGCAGTATTTCGTCTTCCAAAACCGGATCATTCCCACAAATATAACAGATACAATATATAAATAATAAAGAACAGATATCGATGGGTGCATTTACTCGCTTCCTCGACACTACCGGCCGCAAATATGCCGGTAACTCTCCCCTTAACCAACCCATTGACGACCTCACTATATGACATATATATTATAAATATACCTCAGTGATTCAGATCCACTAACAAATTACCATGCCTCCCCAGAAAGCCCCTACCCGGCCTGGGTAACCGCCTCAACCTGTAAGTCCCTGCCCAACATACTCTAACTTAGTCCCCCAGCTAATCAATTAGTCCTCTCCCTATACCCCACCACCCGCACGTCCACCATTCCCGCCACTACAACCTCCACCCCTTCCTCTATGACCACCCCCAAACTCAAGCTCCAACGCGGCCCCCCTAACCCCCTCTCCATTGCACTCTTCTCCAGTGCCTTCCTGATCGGGGGATTCATCAACTACGACGGCGCAACCACTGATGGTACAGGCGTTACTGCTGCTTGGTCGATTCTATACTTACTGTCCAAGGATGCAAGGAGGAGTCTAGCACCTTCGCGAGTTTTCGGGAACGGGGGGGCGAGTTTGTGGGGGAGAGTTGGGCCGGTGGGTTTGGTGGGTTTGGTAGGGTTCAATGCTGTAACACATGGGTGGGTGTGGTTGAAGGGGGATAAGCGGGAGGCTGATTATAAAGGAGGTAAGGGGTGGGTAGGGGATATATAATCTGAGAAAGGTTGGTTTATGTGACGGGATCCTGTGCTATATGGAGAGATGAATGTGTGGGCTTCAGCGCATGCGGTCATCGCG
Organism: Terfezia boudieri ATCC MYA-4762; assembly: GCA_003788615.2. Classification (NCBI taxonomy): domain Eukaryota; kingdom Fungi; phylum Ascomycota; class Pezizomycetes; order Pezizales; family Pezizaceae; genus Terfezia; species Terfezia boudieri. The sequence goes on along the minus strand of ML121529.1, from coordinate 1,109,880 downwards.
TTAATGTAACAGCCTGAATAGGCGCTTGACTCCAACAAAATGAGCACTGAGGTGATATCTGGATATTACTATGGGTTATGCAAATGCTTTAATGAGGCATGAATTGGAGAGATGCTGAGGGTAACACCTCTGGAACAGAAGATAAATGAAATAAATAAAGGCGAATCCGCAGCCATCAGCGGTATGGAGAAGAAATTTAAAACAACTGTGAGAAAGAAAAATATATCTCTTTGTGCATACCAAAAACTGGCTACGAGATTTTGTCCGCTTAACAGCAGGCTCTCAAACCTAAGTATCGACTCCGGTCCAGTAGATCTCTCAGACGGAGAAAAGATAATACAGTCAAGTATCCATGACCGATGTCAAAAGAGAACCCTCAACTTCAAGTAATTCCAAACCAAATGGTGAAAGGAAGATGAAAAGGACAGGCAACAAATGTTCAAACTCCAATGATTGCTACACCGTATGCAAAATCAAACGCCAGATATTTCCCCGCCAGCGATAGTAATGCTGCCAAGACCCCACTTGACACCCGGCGCCTATCCTACGCCTCACCTCCTCGCATATGAGCACCCAAATATGTGAAATGAACAAAATGAAAAAAAAGCAGCAGTAGATATGATCTGATAACAAGCAATCATATGTGCAAAGGAGGTGGTACGCTATCTATCATGTTGCTCCCCTTCGCCTAACCCGTTGTGCAAAAGTGCATTCTCATGGATGAACAATATTGATAAAGGAGGATCACCTCATCAAGGAACGGTCTCCTGTGAATCCGGTAGAGGTAATATTGGAATTGAAGATAAATAATGCCGATGTGCGATATAAATTCTGTTTGTACAACTCTCATCCTCACCGGAGTAAACCGTTGGAGATGGAAATTTCACAAAGACGAAATGCAAGCAGGAGTGCTGTCCCGTTTCGGTATCCAATCGTTTTCAAGGGCGACGTCCATAACAGGTGTCTGGTCGAATAGTTCAATGAATTGCTGGTCCAGTGCCCGTGACTTGGGGTGAGAGTGCCGCCTATATTCGTCGAATATGAGAGTGAGACCCCACTGCTGAATTTTTCGTAGGCAACCAACAACACAACCGGTTCGATGCTGTAGATAAAGTTAGCTACGTGTTCCTTTTGTTGGTGATGAGATCAAAACTAGACAACGTACCTTCCCCTTATTGCAGTGAATGAGGACTGGGTGGTTCCGCCGATCCAGCACCACCTTGAGTGCCCTCGCTACGCCTTCCTTAGGAACTATAGACCCAATGGCATTATGATCCTGTGGCACATATCCATGGAAGACCGAGACTCACTATTCACGAAAGGCTCTTTATTACCAGGCATGCCAATTTGGAAATGCTGAATCCCAACTTCTTTCATGAATTTGAGATTCTTCTCCGGATAGTCCTCTGGGAATAAAGTGCTGCGGAGTTCAAGTCATTAAATGCGCCTTGGTAGATATAGGTTAATGTAACCTACAGGATACTCTTGAGCTTCAAGTGGCGGACAAATTCGAAGGTCTCCTCCTTCGGGAACGAGCTTCGATATACTCCATTCCATACCGATGCAAAATTCTCCGGTATAACGAATCCGGCCTCGGGGTCAAGTCCAGCAGTGGGAGCTACAGAGGCGAAACCGAACTTCAGAAAAGAACTCGCCCTCTACCCAAGACAGAAACGGGGGAAGATGGAGGTTAGAAGTTGCGGCCCACCTCCAGTAAATTTCTTCATGTCCAACACCTTTTGTTTCCGCTTGATGGCTGCGATAGTGTCATTCAAGACAACTTTCGAAGATGGTCTTGCATTAGTGGGCACAGTGACCGTCATGGTTGTTTTGTTGGATGTTGTTCCTGACGTTGCTGAGGATATAGCTTTTGCCATGGCATGTGTGATAGGTATTGCTGACGTTGTGTATCCCCTGTCTAATTGATGCGGGAACGAGCCAGACTCTCCAAATTGAATAACTGTTGCCATTGCGTCTTCTGTTTTCCGAGTTTTCGTGTTGTCTTGTTCTGTGTGTTCTGGCTGCTCTGTATTGCCTTCCTCAGGCGACATTGTGCACAATAGCACCCTTATGTAGGGCCCTGAGATTTGCTTTCCGGTGAGGTGGTCTGTCACGTCGAGCTCGTGGTTTGGTGAATTTGAGTGAAATAGCTCCGGAGCTAAGTGCACACGCAGGGTAGGTGGGGTAGATCGATGCAGGGTCGTCCCGGACGATACCTAACGGAAGATCGAATCCGCGTTCTGGCTGCAGCTGCGTCAGGTCAGGGTAGTGCTAGTCAAGTGCACGGGTTCTGAGTGGACGATCACCCGGTTTTTGACGTAAAGATTTTCTGTTGCAGACGCGGGTATATGAAGTATATTGATTGAGATTGGCTGCCTACTGTGGGGTCGCTGCGAAATTCCAAGGAAGGTGACGTCCGTTGCGGGGGGGGGGAGGAAGCATAGAGATTGTGAACGTGCGGGTGCACAACCGCACAAATGGCACTTGGGCTGTAGTGGCCTTTTACTCTCTGTGGGTTTTGTGTGTTGGGACTCGGGGCTGGTGGTTACCTAAGTAAAGTAGCACGAGCGCCCACCGTGCAATCAGATGGCGAGATAACAGGCACGAAGAACAGGCACGGGATCGCAAGCCAGGCTTCAACAGTCCTCTACTCAAGCCGCCTACAAAATTATCAATTCAGGATATACTCATAGGAGGGTGAGACTAGCAGCCGTTGTCTGAGTACCCCTCGTAAGGCTTGCGGAGGCAACAGCAGCCAATACCAATACGAATTATAACCTTACATGTCCGGCCATGCAAGCCTCATAGGCAAAATGACGAGCTGGGATGCAAGTCATGGTCATGATCAGCATATGGGTCCTGTCAATCTAAAACAAGCAAACATCCAGTTGCAAGGCAACAGGGGCTCCGGAGGCACGACGGATATCGAACTTGCGCTTTTTGTAGAGATACATGCACATATATTGGGCTCTCTGCAGTAGGAATAACGATGCTGTGATAGGATACATCTGTATGGCTCGGAAGGCTCGGGGCCTGCGGGGCACATCCAACGTACAGATTTCCATGTTGAGTGCCGGTTCCGTGGTGAGATTACGTACCCTGGGAGGCAAATCTTCAATAAACATAGTAATGGTGCTCATGGAATGGAATGCATAAACTATTTAATTGAAGCAATCCGCTTGCCAATTCTTATCGGCAAGGAAAGTCTTTCGGGTACCGGCGACAGGACACCATAGAAGGTTAGTGTAGTGTAGTTACCGCTGAAAATATACATCAAGCTACCGGTCCTCAACTGAATACAAAAACTTTGCATACATCGGTATACTCTACATCAACTGTATGAATCCCTGCCTAATCCCTGTAGAGTGCACGGCAGTCAGGATTGATCTGAAATAACAACTTCCAACTGCGCAATATAATCCAGAGGAACATAAAGCAAGAAGTAAAAGAGTGTGCAGACACCCGTTTTATTCGTATTGTCGAGTTTAGGTCACCTCTTAAGTAATCTGGGGGGGGCATGCCATGGTCAAAGAATCTGATTTTGATTCCTCCTCATTGCCAGATTCAGCGCCATCACTCGAAAACGGAAATATCACACAGTCATCATAAATTGCACTGTACTGGTTCTGGCTGACTGCCACGGTTGCTGCGTTCTGAACTCCCGTAGAACTCTTCACAGTGGGCGCTAGTTTTGAGAGGGGGCATGAAGTCGTCTTTTCCTGTACAGTTTGAAAGTCGTCATAGCTGCCATCCAATTGAAGTTCGGTTGGGAGAATGAATGTAATATTCGCCAAGACTTGTTCAGAATTCGGGATCACATCTTCAGTAGCAACATTACTATAGTCTCCGATAATGGTAGTTCGGTCTGTAGTTATAGATTTTGCCGGGGTGTGTAGTCTTGAGAACTTCCTGCGTCCATCTGTGGCGGCATGTCTGGCTGTCCCAGTGGTGATCAATGGCAAGGCCCCAGTTGGTTTCAAATTGGAGTTGAGGCGGTTGCGAAGCTTTGACACGCCTCTTATAAATGTCTTTTTGAAAGTCATACTCCTAGAGTTTTTCTCGCTCATGGGCGAAAGCTGAATGATCTGTTGCTCGTCTAAGCAATATTTGATGTCATTCGTCCATTTATGGCCGATTTTTTTACCATTGTCCCACTCCTGGTCGCCGGCCAAAATCAAATCCTTGCCAGCTTCCGTTAATAGAGGCCTTCTTGTTGATTCAGTATCCCAGATACTTGAGCCATGATCCTTGACCCTCGAGATTTCCCCCGTTTGGATGACGGTGTTTGAAGACGAGTCACCTTCCCCCACGACGCCATTCTCATGACTGATAGCAAGCTCTACTTCAAAGCACTTTTGATTTGTTTTCCTAGCGTCATCTGCTTTGAATTTATGGAGAAAATTATCCGTAGGTACCTCTTTTGGAGACGGAATAACTCTCGTAGGGACTGGAGATAATATTTTTTTGCTAGCCATCCTAGCAATTATGCCATCTGGAATCGGTGGCACTGGGCTAATATTGAGGTCTATCGATGATCTGAAAGATGATGCATTGGAGGTGTAGTAAGAGGAGGAGCTATCAAGGTATACCCGACTCCTATCTCTACCCGCAAGACTAGAAAGTGGTATCATGCTTATTTCACAGCTTTCTTTCGTATTCAAAGCCCTAGCAATGGGGGTCTGGTCCCGATCGATGGAGCCAATGCCCAACGGGCTATCGGACCGGCCCACGAGTTCGTTGAAATGCAGTTTTGATAAAGTGGAGGACTGTGGGCAACAATTCTCAAAATTTTGTGGGTTGGTATCCAAAGCAGTTTCTTTACCAGGTTTCAGAGCCTCGACATTATTGTATGGAGTACTAACCTCCACAATATCCAAACTTTGTTTAACATCATCATCAATATGTGCCTCCCTCCTCCACTTGATACTGCCACTGCCCTCAGTTCTATATTCATAGAATGGCCTCTGCGCCATCTGTTGCTCTATTTGGGTCGCGGTGATGCCTCCTGAGTGTGAGGGCTGTATAGTAGTCTGTTTCATGGAAGCTAAGGCTTCATGATTGCAAGTTCTCGGGGAAGAAATTAGTTGCATTGGTGAAGCTTGCAGAGATGAAGTAGACATCTGTGACGCTGGCTTCATCAAGCATGTATTGAGATCTGATGTATGTTTCTTTGGAATTAAGGATGCCCTTATGGGGGCCGCAATCTTTTTTCCGGAGCTGTTCTGCGGTATGTGACTACAGTCATCCAGTTCTTGTGCCCTATTCAACCATACCTATAAGCACATATCTCTGGTAGGGCAGTTCTCGGGAACCCACCTTCCAGAAACGCCAGATGGTATTATACCCCTGTTCAACAATTCTGTCTGATCTTCACCCATGCCATCTTGCATAATTCCCACCGAACAAGTAGGAACGTAACATGATGTTTCACTCGTGTTGTCACGTGACCATTCTACCTCTTGTAACCTTTTTCCCTCTTGGTAGAAAGCCTCAATATCTTGTCTCGACTGCCGACGACCTGGCCCGGTTCGCTTGGTCTTTAGCCGTCCATAGGAAGGGCTCAGTGACCGTACCGGAAGCGCAACAGCTCCGGTCTCGGAAGTTGGGGAATATGACCGTGGATGAGTGCAGCAAAAAATTGCAGACATCTCAACCGTCAAGCAATGGATAGTCACTTCTCCGATTGCTGCAAAACATGTCTTAGAGCTTGCAAGAGACGGGCAGGTACCTGGGAGAAACGGCTTACCCAAATACTTCCTACCCTTTAACAGTGTAGGTCCACCGATGTTTGCAGTCTTGCGTGTTATGTAAGGAGGGGGCATTCCCAACCCCACGGTTTAACGCTGCCACAGGGAACTGACCGGGCGGGGTCTGTGACGGATATCGAAGGTCCACACCGCAATGTTTAGTTTTGCTGCAATGCCGTCCCAGATAAGGGTCACCTTGGCGCAGGCGGGGTTCATGGTGTGGGGCGCTATTCTCTACTATTTTTTACGCAGATTCTTTTTGCTGCCCCTTCCCCTCCTATCTCTGCTTTAAAAAGTTGTCTCCCCTCCCCATCTCCTCTACTCTTCATCCCTCCTACCTCACGCAATTATACTTCCTCACGCAAATTCATTTTTTGAGGGACTCAATTGCTGTTACATTTACCTGCTTTACTCCGGAACGAATAAACATGGTGTCCTCGTGAGTCATCTCAATACCGCCTGGTTATGAACTGCTTGGACTAATATTTGGCTGGCAATAGATCCGTTCTCGGGTTTCCCCGTATGGGAGCAAACCGTGAGCTCAAGAAGGCTACTGAGGCTTACTGGGCTGGGAAGAGCTCCGTTGAGTCTCTCATTGATACTGGAAAGACTCTCCGTGCCGCGCACTGGAGGCTCCAGAAGGAAGCTGGTGCCGATATCATTGCCAGCAACGATTTCTCATTCTACGACCAAATCTTGGACCACATCCAGCTTTTCAGCGTGAGTTCTCTGGGCTCCATCTCTACTCTAGATGAGCTTACTGATTATATTTTAGGCTGTCCCTGAGCGTTATACCAAGTATGGCCTTGCCCCAATTGACGAGTATTTCGCCATGGGCCGTGGTCTCCAGAGGCCCGCTACTGAGACTTCCTCCGCTGTTGATGTCCCAAGTTTGGTAAGTCGTTGATTCAATACATTACACTTATCTCAAATCTAATACAAATGCAGGAAATGGTGAAATGGTTTGACTCCAACTACCACTATGTCAAACCCACCCTCGCAGACAACCAGACCTTCAAGCTCTCTTCCAACCCCAAGCCAGTTTCAGAGTTCCTTGAGGCCAAGTCGCAGGGCATTACCACTCGCCCCGTCCTTGTTGGACCTGTTTCCTTCCTCCACCTCGGAAAGGCAGATCGTGCTGCTGGCCACAAAGTGGAACCTATCACTCTCCTTGAAAACCTCCTCCCAGTTTATGAGGAGCTCCTCGTCAAGCTTGCTGAAGCTGGTGCGGAGACTGTCCAAATTGACGAGCCAATCCTTGTCCTTGACCTTCCTGACCCAAGGACCAAGTCCGCTTTCAAGACCGCCTATGAAAGGCTCACTGCTTTGGCCAACGGCCCTAAGATTGTCGTTGCTACCTACTTCGGAGATATTGTTCACAATCTTGATGTCTTGCCAAGTCTTACAAAGGCCTCCGCTATTCACATTGACTTGGTTAGGGCTCCTCAGCAGCTTGATAAGGTCCTCAAAGCCATTTCTCCTTCCCAGGCTATCTCTCTCGGCCTCGTAGATGGACGAAATATCTGGAAGACCAACTTCCAGAGGGCTATTGAGACTGCACAAAAGGCCATTGAAGCTGTTGGTGCCGACAGGATTGTCATCTCTACTTCTTCCTCTCTTCTCCACACTCCCCATACCTTGGATTCTGAGAAGAAGCTTCCAGCTGAAGTTGCCGACTGGTTCTCTTTTGCTGCCGAGAAGGCCAAGGAGGTTGCTATTCTCGCTAAGGCTGTGACCTCCGGTATTGCCTCTGTCCAGGCTGAGCTTGAGGCCAACGCGAAGTCTATGGATGCTCGCAAGAACTCCACTCGCACCAACGATCCAGCTGTCAAGGAGAGGCAATCTAAGATCACTCCTGACATGTATAACCGAAAATCTCCATTCGCTGATCGTATGGCCCAACAGCAGAAGCATCTCGGTCTCCCTCTCTTCCCCACCACCACCATCGGTTCCTTCCCTCAGACCAAGGTGATCCGTCTTGCCAGACAGAAGCTCACCAAGGGTGAGATCGACACTACTGAGTACGAGCAGTTCATCAACAAGGAGATTGAGCTAGTCGTCAAGGAGCAGGAGGCGATCGGACTCGATGTCTTGGTCCACGGTGAACCTGAGCGTAACGACATGGTTCAATACTTCGGAGAGCGTCTCACCGGTTACGTCTTCACCACTCACGCCTGGGTTCAGAGCTATGGCTCCCGCTGCGTCCGCCCACCCATCATTGTGGGTGACGTTTCCCGCCCTGCGCCCATGACTGTTAAGGAGTCTAAGTACGCACAGACTCTCACCAAGAAGCCAATGAAGGGTATGCTTACTGGACCAATCACCTGTCTTCGGTGGTCCTTCCCTCGTGATGATGTTCACCAATCCGTCCAGGCTGAGCAGTTAGCTCTTGCCCTCCGCTCCTTCTGGAAGTGCCTATCGACCAAGTAGCTGGACCTACTGCAAGTGTGGTCGCCGGAGTTCCAGGACCTGGAGTAGT
>ML121529.1:811155-1101600 GCA_003788615.2 Terfezia boudieri ATCC MYA-4762 | reverse complement strand
AATCCTTTAGAGTCTCCACCAGTGGCGTTGAGGACAATACCCAAATCCACTCCCACTTCTGCTACTCCGAGTTCCAGGACTTCTTCCACGCCATCACTGCTTTGGATGCCGATGTCATGTCCATCGAGTGCTCCAAGTCCGACGCCAAGCTCCTCAAGGTCTTTGAAGATGAGGCTTATCCCAGGCACATTGGCCCCGGTGTCTACGACATTCACTCTCCCCGCGTTCCCAGCGAACAGGAGATCAAAGACAGGATCGCCGAGATGCTTCAGTATCTCAAGCCAGAGCAACTCTGGATTGACCCTGACTGTGGTTTAAAGACCCGCCAATGGCCAGAGACCAAAGCTGCTTTGACCAACATGGTCAACGCTGCTAAGTACTACCGTGAGAAATATGCCAACAAGGTTTAATTTATTTCCTTCTCATTTCTTAGTTACTGCGGAATTCAGTAATAGGAGGCTGCGGATTCAACATCGGCGTTTGTGCTATTTAACAGGATAGTTTTTTTTTGTTTTTTTTTGAAAAAGGGCATGTGTAATTCCTGACTTCTTTCTACTTCTTGTTGCATTGTTACTGGTACGGATCTGGCTGGGAAAATGGGTCACTGGGAGCGAGTGTGTTTGTTCAACCAACCGGTGGTCGAGATATATCCATTCTATCTTCATAAGCTTTCTGTAGCTTGTTGGTATTTCCCTTACCTGGCGGAGTCCTAAGTCCTTTTCTTCAACCAAAGGTAGGTGACGGCAGAGGAGGGGGTATTGCAGATAGGCGAAGTGGGAGTAAACTCAATAATAAAGACCCTATTCAACCGGGGAATATCTAATCTAAAGTCTTCAATTCTTTGTGATGATTCGAGAAAGATGTTTCGCCTTAATTGCAGTATCACCACACCGCTACCGTGAATTGAGCTTGGAAAATCCCAACAGCAACGCTCTCTCATTTGCCATTCACGTGGAATAGATGCCGTACGACGGTAGGCTCTTCTTCAATAGGAACCTGGAAAAAAAAAATAGTCATTTAGCTAGAGTTCGCAGGTTTTGAACCTTTCAGTGTTTCATGCATCGTATTGTTTACTTAACCCTAGTTCTGGCTGTTGGAAGAAATGTGCTGCTTGACGCGTATGCTTTAAATTTGTACTTCCATGAACCCATACTCCCTTGGTACTAAACGGGCAGGTGGTATGCCATAGTCGCAAAATCTAGATCAACCCTTTCCCCACGTGCCTGTATGTCTCGGCCAGAACCGCTACCTTCATGGTTATAGTCATGGGTGCGGATGGGTATACATGATGGGTATATAAAACGTATAGAGTCCCCCACAGGTACGTACCCAACACGTACCTCGATCCTCAAGTCTCACCCCCTCGAATCCGTACACGGTAATAATCACGAAGATGGTCAAAATCTCGGGCACCCCCCTCTCAATCGCGGCTGTTGGTTTCGCTGCGCTCACCCAGGCAGCTCCGTCTACAGAGGAGAGAGCCTGGAAGAAGGTTAGGGTCCAGGCGCACAGAGGTGGTTTGGGTATGTCCACCGTCCCCCGTTCTCCGCAGGCCGCTCCCGAAAGGATGCCCACCAGCTCCAGCAGTCCATGTTGACTTGAGGTTTATGTAGGCCTACGGCCAGAGAGTACCGCTTACGCTTTCGCCTACGCCATGGAGATTGGCGCCAATGTCTTGGAGATGGACATGGTCTTCACCAAGGACGGAATTGTGATTTGCCCTATGCGTTCCTCAATAGTTCTTCAAATTGAGAGGAGGTAATTGAGCTGACCCGTGAACGCTGAATATAGCCCGTAATTTGGCACGACCATCAAATCTCCGGTACCAAGTGCAAGGACACAACTGGCAACTTCGTTGGGAAATTCATTGCAAATATCACCCTTGCAGAATTGAAGACCCTTGACTGCGGCTCCATGCAGCTCAGCAGTTACAAGCAAGCAAAGCTTGCTCCTGGAGCTCAGATCCAGACCTTGGAGGAGGTTCTTGATTTGGTCGAGTGCTATGGCGATAGCCAAGTCGAGATCAACTTGGAGGTTCGTGAATCCAAAATGGCCAATTTTCACAACAATCAATGGCTTATAAAGTTTCCGTAGACCAAACTCGACCCCATCGTCTCCAACGAAACCTTCCCTCTCCAGGCCTACGTCGACAACATCATCCCCATCCTTAAGCGCCGTAGATTCGATAAACGCACCTACATTCAATCCTTCGACTGGCGAACACTCATTGGAATCAAGAAGAAATTCCCATCCACCCGCACCGTCGCCCTCATCGACGACACCAACATCATCCCGGATGACCGTGGCGTAAGTGGATACCCATGGTTGGGAGGAATTGATCTCCAGAAGGACTATGGCGGGGACTGGGTCAAGGCCGCGAAGAGCATCAAAGCGACTGTATTGAGCCCAGTCCACGGAACTGGTGGTGGCACTGCCAACAGCCCAGAGTACAAGCCGTTTGTGACAAAGGAAGTCGTTGAGAGGGCACATAAGCTTGGGTTGCAGGTGGTTCCTTGGACAGTAGGTCAACCACTACACCGCATTGGGTTTTTCCATGTCGAAATTTCTCTCCCGAATGTCCCCCCACATGAATATGATGTTATGAGCTTAATCTGAACCAGCTAGATTCCTCAGACGTCATAACCCGCCCCCCTAGCCCTACCCACCTACCCCGCATATAAGCGAGGGCATGTAAATTCCGCACCCGCGGTTTTTCCATGCTAGAAGCCTAATCTGCAACTCTCTGACCATCCAATCTCTAACGTTAATTTTGTATCGACAGGTGGACGACGAAGTCACCATAGACAAGCTCATTACCGACGGCGTTGATATGATCATTTCCGACTACCCTGAGCGTGTTAAGCACGTTGCTAGGGATAGGGGGTATGCTTCTGGACTGCGGACGAGAGAGCCAAGGCCACAGTGTTTGAGTGAGGCATCGCTTCAACTGTAAGTGGATGGCGAAGGCTGCATGAGAGGGGTATCTTAACGGAGTGAATCTCCTGGAGATACAATAGTGGACCGTGATGGCTTACCTAGCTATCATGATTATATACCAAAGGTTAGTTAATGCTCCAGAAAGATTGGGAGGAGGGTCTCACGAATGCTTTGCTTTTGCTGCATATACATTTAACGTATACCTAATCATTAGTATAAAATGGGCCTGTTAAAAAAGACTGAAGAGCAGAAATCTGCAGAAGTGCCTTCTGTGGGCGACTTCTGGAAAGATGTGTAATAAATAATTCTCCCATCGAAGCCAGTCGTTGAACTGTACAAGGAAATTGATACTTGTGGAATCTAGCTGCTTTAATATCAGTGTATTACCACCCACGGCTGCAGCTGCGCTTTCCGAAAACCTGGCACGACTGAGTAGCAGCAATCAAGTATATTAACTCCAACCCTTTTAGTACAAAACCGCATGAATAAAAAGTATGGCAGCAAAGGTTAGTACAGACAGATAAGAGAAACGCCCGGGAAATTTTTGGGGTCAAGGAAACAGGAGAGGGAAGAGAAGGAGGATGATAGGACAGTAATACTAGGGCTGAGCAGATAAGCCCTGTTAACAGGACAAGGAAATGTATGAAGCCAGAAAAAGTGAACATCCCAAAGAACCAAAACAGAAAGCATTTACATGCAAGATGCTAAACCAACATAACCAACTAAAAGCAGATAAAATGAAGATCAAAATGCAGCCCACGATTTGTACATTTGCATGGCTTGCAACTTCAGGACGGTTCCCTGTGTCGATAGCTCTAGCAAAGTGCCATGCCTGGATTTGACGAATATAAGATACCAAAAATACTCCAATGGGGAGAAACCACAACGGAAAAAAAAAATGGAAACAAAAACGCCACAAGATGAGTTAGCCAACCTTCCAAATCGAATAATATTCACGTGGTCGCTGATTCTTTTGTTTCATAAATGTCGTTATCTGGCTATCCAGTCCAGAAGTAACCAACAGGGCCAGCCCCGCCTCCGAATGTTACGACCCCGCAACGGCTCGTCAACTAAAGCTGCTGCATCCAAGAAACAAAGCGAGAAGATGACAGACAAAAATAACTGGATGGTCAGCTGCAGATCACATTGCCAGACTAGTTGACCTTTTTGCTGACATGCATAAAAACAAACTATTGATGAGCCTTATGGAGTTATGACAACAAGTGTCAACTGGTTACTCCTCTGATATCACCAGGTTCCCGTGACCAATGATACCAACGCTCCCATCAACACCAGGCTCATCCCGCATGCATGCATTCTCTAGAACGTTTGTCCATTTTCCTGTTGTCCCACTATGACTGTGTTTCAAATGTTGTCTGAAGTGATCTGCTCGGAAAAATTTCTTGGCTTGATTGCACTCTCCAAATTTGTGTTCTGTTGTCAAGTGCTCACGCCTTAGATCCCAGTTTGCAGGAGCAGGGAATTCTTTCCCACAATATCCGCATACGTCAAACGCGCCTGGCCGTTGTGACGAGGAATGAAATGCAGCCTCGGCGCCTGACAAAACAGCACAGGACCATGAGTGTTTCCTTAGATGCAGAGAGTTTTGGTGGCGCTCTGCCTCGTTTTTATTCTTGAAACGGTTGCTGCAAAAATTGCAGGTGTATTGCTTCTCCATTTCATGTACACTGTATCACAGAGTCAGCAAGAGTTACTACCATCGTACTTTGGTGACCTACTGTAGCTCAGCCTTTGTCTCGAATTTCTTCGGCTTCTTGGGGCAACATTCACATATGTATACACCGTTCAGTTTAGGCACAGGGCTGAGTTTTTGAGGCATAACCTCGCGATCGGATAGTGGTGTGACCTGCAGATCTTGAGCTTGCCGGTTACCTCTCCGTGCGTTCGTATTGTTCATGTAAGGCGAGTCGCTTGCGGTTTCGGGATCTGATTGTGGAGAAAACGACGCCCCTGGTGAGCTACAATCCTGTGGACTGTAGCTGGTAGCGACAGAAACGATACTTGAGGCAAGGGAGTTAGACCACCCGGTCCCGGCTGAAGAAGCAAAAGAAGAACCAGTCGATGCACTATGTATCCCTAGCGAAGGGTAAAATTTGGAACCCATGCCGGGCGAATATCGTGCTGCCGAGAGTTGAGGTCCGATTGGTGATCGGCGGTGAGGGCCCTCAGTACCATCATGTGTGCTTTTCCTCGTGAGCTCAGCTTGTACCATCATCCTGTCTTCATTAGGTGGAGACGAAGCCCGTCGCTTAGAACCTGCCCTTTGGTGACTGTTGCTATTACCATTCAGCACAGAATAAGAGTTTGGCCGTGGCGGGGTCTCTGAACCCAGATTGAGATGCCGCAACTTCGAAATGTGTGAAGAAGGTATTCCCTCCATCATCAGATCATCATCCATCCGTCCCATTCGATCATAACTTTTTTTTGGCCGTAAGGGAAGACGACCACGAGAATTATCAAATGAGTTATTCCCGACCAGAAATCCAGCAATCGGACTTCTAATTGAGTCCCCATGTGAATCATCATTAGGGCCCAGAGATGAAACACTCAATGAGTCTGATCCTGAATTCTGATAGTTCATGGAGGATGGAAAAACGGGTGGGTGCTGTTCTGGAGACAATACCATCCTTGTCAATCGGGGATCCCTACGTGAAGGCCAACGCTCCATTGGAGACTCAGACGGCCTTGACCTGATATCAATAGGGCTCGAAGTGGGCGTAAAGTTCCACCCTGGCCGTCGGCTTTCCGCAGGTGCCGGTCCATCATCAGGGCTATATGGCATCCGCTGGTTACTTCGGGGTGGAATGGGTGATAGTTTTCGGAGAACGTCTCGATCGTATGCAGTCATTGAAGCACTCATAGCCTCTCTACGCAGCGATTCTTCACTCTGTAGGCTGTTCGAGGGTCTGCGTTTCCAGTTTTATCGTGTTAGCTCACCAGAACTTTAATACGCAGTTTCAAAGATACGACTTAGACTGCAAAACCTGATGTTTGTTCAGAGAGCATCAGAGAGAGGAATGTCCATTCACGTAATAAAAAAGTGCAATTTTTGGGCCCAGTGAAATATATATATTTGTAACAGTACCTTTCTCTGATTTGCATCTTCTCAAACTCGCTGTGTGTTTCCCTTAGACCCTCTTCTTGTCGTCTACTATCCCAGCCGCCTCTGCTACTTTCACGACTGTCTAGATAACCTCGCCCCATGCTTCCTGAGCTCCACATCTCTAATGGAGACTTCGGTGTGCCGTGCCTCTCTCTTCCATGTTCCGAGTGGTTGTCCCATTCCGAAGGATGTATTGGGTGAATGGGGAGTAGGGGTGGGGGAACGTCATTGGGGTTGAAAGAGGCCGCTATCGAGATAGGAGAGCTGTGTTTGAATGGTATATCGCGGGGCTGTGATCGCATTGTGCGTGCGGATGAAACCTCGTCGAAGCCCGACTCGAATGAGCCAGGATGGTTATGTATTCGGATACTCGGAAGATCCGTGGTGGTGAGCCGGTGGATATTCATCATAGGATAACGTCCAACAGCAACCTCTCAGGTAAAGATGGGTCACAATTATTCCCGACGCCGTTGTTCAATTATATTTTTTCGTAAGGTACCCTGTGGCGACAAGCTCAATACAGCTTGAGCAATTGGTGGACTATTGCTGTAAGCTTGATGCATGCAATCTCCTGGGTCAGCTCTGGTGTCTCCGGCCTCAGCTGTCTTCGAGTGGCACAGAACTTTGTCAACGTGCAGGTCTCTACAGATCCAGCTTTTTCATAACATATATCCTCAACTCTGCTTCGAAGCCTCGCATCAACAAGAGGGCCGAGTAATGAAAATTGCCAGAGTAAATTAGGTCTCACTGCAGATGACCACTTCCGCCTTACTGAAAATGACTATTTCACTGTTGAACTCCAATCTGATAAGATGTGTAGGTCTCCTCGAGAGCGTTCGAGCAATTCTGGGACATGCAGTAAAGGCGAGTCCCGAAGCCTGGATCAGTATGGGCGGACGGGTCTCGAGGAGCAGATGGCTTCGAATTTGTGCTATGATAAGAGAGTGAATAAGTGAATAAGTGTGCCTGGGGGGCTAAATAGCCTTAACGCAAGCTTTGACAATGACGCCCTTAATCAGCAAGGAGGGGGGCTCGTTCTGTGCACAAAAAAACCGTCAATTTAGCTCCGTAGGGTTTGAGTGTAATTCAGCCCCACAGGGAAAAGTCTTGAAGTGGAGTGGGGGAGGGGAAAATAGTTCATTCGATGGAGGTGAAGGGGAGGAAGGTCATGGAGGCAGCACTCTTGCGACACGCCCTAAGGAACCCTGAGACAAGAATTACGGTTAGAAGACAAGATGAATAGGTCAGCGAGCAGGCATGAGAAGGGATTGGGGGGGGGGGAAGGAGGGGGGGATTTAGATCAATGAAGGGTAGGGCTAGAGTAATACCCCAGTGTTTCCCTGGGACGGCAACGGAGAGACTAGATACATAGGTAATCATGACAAGATAGAACGAGAACTCAATCTGGTAAGGGAACGGGCCAAACAGATGGACGACAGGTGAAGGGTGGAATAAACAAGGCTGTCGGAAGCCTGCAGGGTCTCCGAATGGCAGACTAGAACTTGTGTTGTGGCTGTCGGGCTCATGCCAGAGACGCGGACAACGGGCAGAGGGCCAGGGGATGCAGTGAATGGAGGGAAGGGGCGCCATTCGGGGGAGAAGCCAGTGTCTACCGGCCGGCGATGGTAGCAGTCGTGATCGCGAGAGGAGGGGGGGCTGGCATGCAACTTGCACGGGGTTGGTTGTCGTTGTGGTAGGCCCATAGGATTCGGGGAGACAGACGTATGGCGTCTTCTTGCAGCAAATCCAGTCACAACTCGGCCTCAACATTGATTGCACCGCTGTCTCTCCAACTCTACATATTCCACCGACCTGGTGCTGTCCTTGCGTGGTATCAGGCACGACCTCTGCTCGACATGACTGCTTGCTACCTTGAGATACGCATTGGACCCTACTTGTGTACTGGCACTGCTGCTGCGTGCAAAATTGTCCATGTGGTGAGATTGAATACGCTCACCCTTGGGGAATGCAGGTGAAAAGAAAAAGGAAAGGCAATATGCGATGAAAGCCCGAAGGAAGGACCAAGGGAAACAAAATCCCTGGCGCCTTATGGCCGCCCGGCAACAGGGGCCAGGCCCATCGTCCGGGCGAGCAGCAGCACCGTCCTGCCAGTGATTCCTGCCAGTGATACTTCATGTGCATGTAGGTACATGCTGAGGCGCCCACAGCAGCTAGCAGTAATCCTGACCTATCCTGCACATGCACAACTCTTTAGATTAACAAGTAATATATTAGCGAGTAAATACCCAGCAAAAAAGGTAGGTGTGCAATAACTGTTACTCCATGCGTGACATCCCCCTCAACCCTAGAAAAGAATTTTGTTAAGTCGGGTTGTGGGGCCTGATTTTCTCAAGAATTCCCATAAAAATTGTAGATAGAAGACTAGAGCATTTAAGCACCGGATGCAGTGCTTGTTTGCCCCAAGTGTGCGTAACGAACAGCATATGCCCAGGGCTGCGTCCTCGATCGGTGGTCACAGCAAATAAAACACAAGATGTTGCATGCTGTTTCCATGTCTTGCGCAAATCTAGGACAAAGACGAAACTAAGTTCGTGCCGTCAATCTTCCAATTGTCCGATATAAATAACAACCGAAAGCTGTGCTGACGCATGATATCCAGTGCCAAGTCTGTAATATTTGCCTTGGGAGTTGATATGGCTCTGGAATCAGAGGCAACCAGAGGAACTTACCGCTGGGCCTAGCCCTGTAAAGTACAGAATCAAGCTTAAGTCCTGCTACTCAGTCCGCCCTGTCTACCTGTTTCATGGGTGTATGTATATTAATTCTACATTGAACTAATGTGCCTCTGTTTGGCCAATTGATGGCTCCCGAAGCTCGCCCTACACCAGTCAGCTTTGTTGGCTTCCCGTAAGGCGCCCTGTGTTCGGTCTCGTAGGGCTCTACGGTATGATATTTCCCAATGTGATATTTTGCCCATGAAATGGCTTGACTTTTCTTTTCAATCATCGTGGATACTGGCTAGATCGACCCGATTTTATCTGGGCTGAATATGAATCAAAGTGACCGTGCAACTCGACTAGGTACCCTCGAACTAACGTTGTCCATGGGTGGTCACGCGCAGCCATGGGGCGAACGGCAGAAGCCAGGACCGTTTCGATCTCCTACTTAAATGTTCCAGATGCATTTCCCTAGAAGCCCTGACAATCGAGTTGAAGCAGGGCAGTGTGGAGTAGGGCGGAGACAAGCAGGCACTATTTTAGCAATCGACAGGAAAAATACTCTTGATATTTCAGCCTGATAATTGATTAATGCCGATGTCAAATAGATAAATCTCAGCATGATATCCCCACAGCTGTGGGCGCCACACTTGTCTGCAGTCATAAATGAATGGGATCTCATAAATGGATAGAGTTCGTCAGTGACTCTGAGACCTTTGTGCTCATGGTTGGTGGCGTAGGGCTGATGACGATTGTGAAGCAAGGAGCGTCCGCGACACAGGGCTGACAACACGGTTAAATTAAAATTCGTGCAAGGAGTCCTGGTCGCCTTGATAGTCATGATCTACCCAAAACATGACTTTCCACCCCGCGCCATTTCTGGTGAGAGCGGTCAGGCAGTTGTTTCCGAGAGTGGCTCCTTGCGAATTTCTCCACTGCTTCGCATGCCTAAAGTGAAAGGTGAGCCGCAGCGGATCTAGTAAACATGCTACCAAATGCAGAAGAATGATAATGGCGTGGCGCTAAGCCATCTGTCGACACAACGAATATGGGCCCTAGTAAGACGCTGCCCAGTATCTGATCTGCGGGCCAAAAGCCTTTGCCACGCTGAGATGGTGAAGCCCAAATCTCAAAATAAGCTGAGAATGGGTCCAATTAGCTGTCTGTCAGGGTCCTTTTTGGTGATGTGACAATGCTGGTGCACTACTAGCGAGTGCTGGCAATAAGATGCCCACCCTCAAGAAGCAGCTCGAGGCCTTGTCTCGAGGCCACTTCATTCCTACTCTTGAGAGGCTGGCAGAACTGACAAGGTCACCGATCTCGGACCCTCGGCACCCCTACGAAGTACTTTAAATACAGTCACGCTAGATTATTAAGGGGCTCCGGCAAAAAGAAAAGACGTGCGTCGTTCGAAGGATTCATTGTAAGTACCTAGCATCGTGCCTAGCTTCGTTAGCCTCATGAGCGATTAGGTTTACGTACTTGGCCGCCCTCTAGCCGAGACTAGCTCTCTACTGAGTAGCGGCAGTTGTGGCTCTCAAGCAAGGGCAAGGAGCCGCCTAGGCTGGTTGAACCGCCACACCTGGACACATAAGGCTGGTTCTCGACATGGCTCTCATAGGCCGAGTCCTGGACGCTCAGCTCGGCAGCCGCTCCAGAAATCTAAAGTAGGTAGGCAGTCCGAAGCTGCTTCTCGCCCGAACACCCACCCGCAGTTGTATCTCATCTGATGAGCACCAGCACGATGGATACTTTATGTGCTATGAACAAGTTGGCGGAGGAAAATATCTGGATTGGAGGGTATGCAACCCAGTGTACGGTTTAGCCTGTGGCTGACCTCAAACGTGAAAAGAATGTTTGCTCTGCAACAGAAAGAGGCTATAGAAAAGGCAAACATCACACATGTCTTATCCGTACTACGGATCGACTTGAAGGAATCACTATTCAAGGGCTTTCACGATCACCACGTGGTAGCAGTGGATGATACCGACGATGAAGACCTCTTGCAGCATTTCCCCACTACGATTGCATTCATATCACGCGGCCTTAGCTCCGGCGGTGCTGTTTTTGTGCATTGGTATTACCGTTCAAAACACCTTTCCTTCTCATTTATCCAAACCAAGCTAATATGTCTGCACAAGTGCTATGGGCATATCCCGCTCTGCAACGGTTCTGACTGCATACCTTATGAAGACTCGTAAGCTATCGGCAGAAGATGCATTAGAGACAGTTCGGGCAGCTCGCTCTTTTGTTTTCCCCAATCCCTCCTTCAGAAAGCAGCTGGAACTCTACGAGGAAATGGGTTGCCCCGATGCTGTGCAAGAACACCCGAAGTATCAACGATGGTTATTTAAGAATCAGGTAGAAATGTCCAATATGATTGGTAGGGCCCCGGATCAGATCAGGTTCTGTGATCAGGAAAAGGAGGGTGCCCAGGTACAGGGTTTGGAAGAGGGATCTAGCGAGAATGTGTTGAGATGCAAGCGTTGCCGGTAAGAAACCTAACCCCCTACATTCTGCTTATCCTGTAACCGCTGTCCTCAGGCAAACTCTGGCAACTTCTCACGCACTGGCCCCACACACCACCGTACTGTCACTGGCGAAGGATAGTACTCCCCAAGTTTGTTCGCACCACTTTTTAGAGCCTCTTCTATGGATGAAGCCAGAAATGTCGAAAGGTGCGGTATCCGGGAAGCTTAAATGCCCAAAGTGTGACTCAAAGGTCGGGAGTTATGCTTGGCAGGGCATCCAATGTTCCTGCGGTAGTTGGGTTGTCCCTGGAATAAGCGTTGCAAAGGGAAAGGTTGATGAAGTGAAAGTGTCTCGTCTTTAGGTAATAGCTGTGTGCAGTAGAACTAAGTGCTATGCCAGCGGAAACCATCTTTGCACACTTGCCATACCATATTAGCATCAGTCTAGAATAATGTCAATCTGAAGCGCTGAACCAGTTCACCTGTCGTCATCATTGGTACGGCCAGTCTGATATTCTTCCCATAGCATTGCATAGCGTAGTGACCTTTCTCCATCAACAAGCTTTAATATTCGTCTTTGTTATATGAGAGCATGGATGTCCAACTCTGTGGCAATACATCATACGTAGGGTAGAGTAACTGCTAGGTAAATTTGGTAATTCTTCCATAGAAAGCCGAAACCCCCTGCAAAAGATATCGGAAAAGGAGCTTGCTGCACAGGTTTATGGGCATTCTTGCTTTTATATACCCGTTAGGTTCGTTCTATACAAGCCCCGCAGCGCTGTAGCCCCTCTCCATTCTTGCAATTAGCTTGCGACTAGCCAATTGGTCCTTTTGGCACTGCAGGAAAAGCCCCAGGGGTTTTGAGCAAATCTCGAGTTCTCTTTGCCGCTTGCTGTTGGCGTAGTCTCTGTAGGCGTATATCAAAGAAGTTTCTGAAAAAAGCCCACAATTAATAAACAAAGCATCCCACAAAACCCGGGAAGTAGTTGTGTGCTTGGTCGGTTACCTGTGGAGCGCAAAGACCTTTGGGTCTTCCTCCTTCTTTACCTCCGACAAAGTATCATTTTTGTCCACCCCCTGCTTTACCTCCTCCCTCTTGGCTTCCTTGTTCTGAGTTTCCTCATCCTTCTTGTGCTTTTCTTCCTTTGACTTTTCTTTTTTTTCCTTTTCTTTCTCCTTCTTCCGTTTCTGTTTTTCTTCATACTCTTTCTTTACTAGCTCAATCTCCTTTTCTAGGGCTTCTTTCCGCTTTATTTCCAACTCTTCTGCAGAGGGGGCTGGCGGTGGAGATTTGACAATAGGAGTTGCGAATCCTCTGTCTGTGAGATGCCCTGGACAAACGGGGAAGAAGTCCTGGCCGGAATCCGTTAGCAAGTGTCAACTCTTTCAGGCAATGGCTGATGCACCTTCTGGCAGGCTGTTACCAAGTACACTGTGGTGGGCTTATAACAGATCTTCATCCTCAAAAGTTTACAGTTTTGAGTCCAGTCAGCCTATGGATCACCTTTCGGAGAAAGAGAGATGAACATGGAGTGGGGCATACCGAACATGGTTTGCTATCAGTTCCAGCAACTCTTCTAATATTGTAGATATTCTGGAACGGTGAAGTCATGATGCAAGGAGCTCGGGTTTAAATGTGGCAGGCCAGGTGAATATGGGTGCTGTTGATTATGCCTCTATATCTGTAGTACTGGAATGGCTTAAGTATGCATGGGCGGTACGGACGACTATTTGTGCTGGATGTTCTACCTCTTGGCTGCACCTGTATCTACTTTACAACGCAACTCGAGCACCACAGAATCGAGATGTTATGAATACCTGCTTCTTGCCTTTCTGGAGGTGTTAAAATCATGGAAAATATTCCTTCAGAAGGTTCAGAACAACCAGCGTTAAGAAAGGAAATTATATGTCACCTGTGATGTTCTACTTCACCCTAAGTAACTTGAAAGACATATAAATTTGATCTCTCCTCCGCCTATAGGGTATATCAGTCTGGTTCCAGTATATGTACCTGCATATAAACATGTAAATAAGCAAAAAGCAGGA
Organism: Terfezia boudieri ATCC MYA-4762; assembly: GCA_003788615.2. Taxonomy (NCBI): domain Eukaryota; kingdom Fungi; phylum Ascomycota; class Pezizomycetes; order Pezizales; family Pezizaceae; genus Terfezia; species Terfezia boudieri. The sequence continues at coordinate 1,088,341 of ML121529.1, read as the reverse complement.
AATTATTCTTCGAATGGGTGGAATTTTTTTTCGTTGCGAATTTACAATTGGGTGGGTTATCGCACCAAGCTCCAATTGTAATGAAACATGTGATCTATATCATACTATTTAAAAGTAGAGTACATGAGGGTGCGTATGCTTCACTCTGAATACTTTTTACCTCCGTGGTCGATAACGCTATAGCAGAAAAGATCAGCTTCCCTTCCGAGCATAAACCTTCCAATTAGAACTGACAATTCAAAACATTGGAGCATATTGGAGACAAAATCACATACCTCAATCGAGAGACTGGATCAGGGGATGATGCCACCAAAACCCTTCAAAAAGCGAAAGCCTGACATTGACTTCACACTAAGACGTGTATATATATATTCCCACAGCATTTTCATTACATGTTTCTTTTACTTTGCTTGTTTTGACGACTTAATACCCTGCAGGTCTTTAAGAAAACCACATTTCGATCAGTTCAACGGCAAGTTATAGAAGCCGCCCTCGAGGGGCATGACGTGTATGTGCCCTCGTACATCTCTATCTATTTATGTAGTGGCTAAGATAGCTCCATGACCTTTTCTGAACCAGATACCTTCAAGCTGCGACTGGGCTAGGGAAGAGCTTGTGTTTTCAATTACCGGCAGTTCAGGTAAAGCAAATGTCTATGGAGTGCGGAAAGGACTAGCTGACACGTGTTTAGGTTGAATATGGGATTACGATCGTGGTTTCACCACTGCTCTCCATTATGGTATGCATGGATGTCTCAAGACCAGCATTGCCTGAGTCTTGGACTGGATGAATACTCCCAGAGCTGACTAGAGTATGGAATATACTACAGTCCAACCAGGTTGACGCTCTTCTAGAAGCCGGTATCAATGCAGCGACCTTGAATAGCACGGTCGGCTATGAGGACAAATTGAAGGTATTAAGACCTGGAGGAGCAGGAGGGTGATTGATGTAACTGACGCACTTAAAGATCTTCAGAGATCTGGAGTGCGGTCACCCTAAGATCCGGCTATTATATGTCACTCCTGAGTTATGCGCAACTCAAAACTTTAGGAAAAAGTTAGAGATTGTGTATAGGCAACGGGAACTGAACCGCATTGTCATCGATGAAGCACATTGTATATCAGGTGAGAACAGTGTCTGGAGTATGATCCTAAGATTATCTCTGCTGATTGACGAACAAGAATGGGGTCACGACTTTCGACCTGCTTTCAAGCTGCTGTCTATGTTCAAAACAGAGTACCCGCTCGTTCCAATCACTGCAGTGACCGCTACAGCTACGGACAGGGTTCGTGAAGACATAGTCACTATTCTTCGCCTCCCACCACCGCCAACACTCAAGATGTATTTACTGTCTACAGCACGCAGCAGCCTGCATTACGAAGTCAGATTTAAGAACGACGAAGCAAATATATTGGAGGATTTCTTGTCATGGCTGAGGAGCGTACATCAAAGGCGGCAGGAACGGGACTTGCCGGAAGGCGAGAGATCCGATGCCGTTTCCGGTATTATATATTGTCAAAGAAGGCAAAGCTGTGAGGAGTTGGCTGCAGCATTAAGGGACAATGGAATCGGGGCAAAGTGCTATCATGCGGGGCTGACAAGTGAGTATGTGGGTGTCTCGTGGATTGGTCGAGACCACCCTTTCACGTTCTTCCACCTCACTCGCCTCCTCCATGCAACACAGCGTCTGATTAAGAAAAGAACCAATTCTATATAGAGTTCTAACCAATGGTGGACAATCCGTTGAGATTTCTGTGTACAGATGACGAGAAGGAAGAGGTTGCCCGATCATGGTTAGTGGATAAGCCCGGGTACGATGTGATTGTCGCAACCACAGCGTTCGGAATGGGCATTGACAAGCCTAATGTACGCCTGCACACCCGCCAATAACGCAATCACTTTTTGCGACAATGACCTCAGCTTTATGGCCAGGGGTAGCGAAGTTCATAGGAAAATGCTGACGGGCTTGATGTGGGTGAATTTAGGTCCGTTTCGTGGTCCATTGGCAGGTCTCAAAGTCATTTGAAGGGTGTGTAATATTATTACTTAGGCTTCTACCACTCCCATAGATATGCATGTGAATGACTCATCTCTACATATAATATGTACAGATATTATCAAGAAGCAGGCCGCGCTGGCCGAGACGGAAAGGCTGCTCGCTGTATCTTGTATTACTCTCGAGAGGACCGTGATAGGACACAATATCTTGTGAACCTGGAAGCCAGTAAGAAGAGGTCTGGGACAACACTAGGGGAAACTCTGGGAAAAGTTCAGAGTTTTGCTTCGGTATGATATTACCCACACTCTCCATCTATCCACCCACCCACCCTTCAATCTTTCTTATTTCTTTTAGTCCTCGGTTCTGATTTTGCCATTACCTCGCCTATACCCATGGCCCATACCCCCTCCCATAGCACATGAAGGTGCCGACCCGCTTTTTTTTCCCGAACTTCTTACATCAGTCTATAACTGCACTGTTTTGTTGTCAACTTTCGCTGTTTGAGGCTGCCTATTTTCTACAGTAAGCCAACCAGACTATAGCTACAGGAGGCAATACGCCTCTCAGCCCAGCCAACTCAGCTCGGCCGGTCCCAGCTTAGTCTGCTGACATGGCCCCCCCTCGCCATGTGCTTACGCACGTGCCCCCCCCCCCCGCTGGAACTGCAGCCCTATCACCATACATACTTGATATCTTGCTGTTTCCCTTCTGCCCTACCAACAATTGTCCTAATATTATATACTACAGTCACATCTAGTTTTGTTTCAAATTTGCGTTTCTCACATGATTGACATTTCGATGCGGCGCTTACTACCATTCATTTTTTGCCCTCGTCTATTTCACCCCAGTATCCTCCTGCTTGTCTGGCGGGAACCCAGATTTTAATTTTATTTTCTTTTTGCGTCTTAGATTGCTGTACCTCGCTTAATACCCCCATTGTACAATCCATTACCCTCACTTCACCTCCCATAGCTAGCTTACCTACTTCCTTATTAATCCAAACCGCCCGTGCCCCAAATATAATACCCGTGCACAAGACTTCCTATACCCATACCCATATCTCCCTACATACTAACCCCACCCACACTCCACAGCTCATCTCATACTGCGAAAGCACCGACATCTGTCGGCACCAAGCCATCTGTGATTACTTCAGCGACCCGGAAAAGCCCGTCTGCGAATGGGCTTGTGACTACTGTAAAGACAAGGACGCATTAAAGCGGGCGAAGATGCTGGGGCTGGCGGAGGAGGAGTGGGTTAGTACTCAGAGAGAGGTGGGGGCGTATACGGTGAGGTATGAGATTGAGTAGTTGTATTTTGTATTTTCTATTTTTGATGAGGGTGTTGGTGGTTGGTTGTGTTGGTTTGGGAGAACTGGTATGAGTAGCCTTGGAATTTAGTTTGGAATAGTTTATATCCTTTTGGATTAATTATTAGGCGACTAGTTTTGCATACCCAACGAGTGGAGGGTAATATTTCCCCCCTTTCCAGCAAAGCAGAAAAAAAAAAAAAATACGAAGTACATTACTCTTGTCAAGCAACCCTTTTTTAAACCGCCCATTGAGTAGTCAAACAATCCCAACCCCATCCCTCCCACCATTCACGCACCTCCCTCCCTCCAAATTCCTCCTTACCCTCATTCTCTCACGCTTTGATCTTCTCCATAGCATATTACTGGAGGTTGCGCTCAGATCATAGGTGATGGATAGGGGGCTTTTGGTTACTGCCAAAACCATTGATCCAGATGAAACATGACAAGTTGGCGCCTTTCTCTTAACCGCCATCTAGAGATAAAGCATCACACATGACAAAAAGTAAAGTGTGTGTATATATACTTTACTTAGTACAGTACAGTACCACCACCACCACTACTGCCGCGGGCCCTCTGGGTGACTGATAGTTTGAAAGTTTTTCCAAGGCGGAATTTAACAAATTCTGTGGTGGTTGGTGGTTGTGGTGGAGTTGAGATTTTTTTTGATACTTAAACATATATAAATCAATCCTATCATTTTGCTAGTGTTTTGGAGGGGGGGGGGGGGGGGGGAGAGAAGAAAGAGGGGAGTTTTTCCCTTATTTAATTCAGGGTAAAAAAAAAGCCCCCGAACCCCCCCCCCCCCAAAAAAAAAAAAATAAAAAATAATACCTCGTAGCCTCACCACCTGTACCTATGCACCACCCCCCCCCCAAAAAAAAAAATCGCCATCACATAACCATCATATACGTTGGTGTATCTTTCCTTCCCCTCCCAAGGGAAATTCATCTATATATATACACCAGGCCCCTCCTTAAGGAAATTTTGTTCACTGGCCCCCCTCCTCCCCTCCTCCCCGCCTCCTTGCCTGGGTATCAGGATTATACGCAAGAGGAGTAAAGTTGATATTTGCACAATGGCATGTTTGAAATGGTTGCATTGTATATAGCTCAGTTCGGTGGCTTGGGGAAAGAGGGGGGATATATCCATATTGCTGAAGAGAAAGGATGCTGCTCTTAGCTGTTGGGGAGAGAGCGAGGGATACTAGAGCCCGAGGATCAACAATGAAAAAAAAAAAACCAAGCCCTCTTCAAATCTGGTGTATATTATTTTCTTTTTTCGTACCCACAGCCCGCTTACAATGTGTAATAAATCCAATATCAAGTACAATAACCCCCAAACTCCATCCCCGCCCGCATCATACCATTTTTCCACATTCACATTCACGCAGCATCTACTTCTCCTCACTCACACACCTTCCCCGTCACCCCCTCGGGACAGATCTTCCCCTCCATCACCACAAATCCCTCCAACGCCGCAATCGCCGCATACAACCGATTCTCCGCCTCGGTCCACACAAGGCTCCTCTCGTTGTCATAAAACACCTCGTCGCTCACCTCCTCGGGCTTGCGGGGGAGGCAGTGCATGAATTTCCAGTGGGGCTTGGCACCGCCTCGGGCAGCGAGCGAGTGGGTTATTTGGTACCCAGAGAATTGCTTGAGTTTGAGCGCTTTTTCGGATTCTTGGCCCATGGAGATCCTATAGAAGGTTGTATCAGCAACCATGTTTTCTTTGGGGGGTAAGTTAAAGGCGCACCAAGTATCAGTAACAAGCACATCCGCCCCCTTGACCGCCTCCTCCGGGCCGCCATTACACACTTCCACCACAGATCCATTTCCAAACTCCTCGGCCGCCCGCCGCGCAACCTTAAGCATGTACAGATCAACGGGGTATGCTTCTGGCGTGGCAATACTCACTGTTATTCCGCTCTTGGCGCAGGCGGTCATTAAATCATAGAGTACGTTGTTCGCGTCGCCGATCCAGGAGAGTTTGAGGGGCCCCTGGGGCCCATGGGGTTGGGCGAAGTGAGAGGGGAAGGCTTCTTTGATGGTGAGGATGTCGGTTACTGCTTGTAGGGGGTGGTGGAGGCCCGAGAGGGCGTTAATCACGGGGACAGTGGAGGAGGCGGAGAGGGAGAGGATGTCACTGTGTTGGCCGATGCGGGCGACGAGGCAGGAGGTCATGGAGGAAAGGACTACGGCGGTGTCATGAGTGGATTCATTGACCTGTACGTGCGTGGGGAGTTAGTGGAATGAATTGACTTCGTGAGTGAGAGGGGGGCGTACGTACACCCAATTGAATATCGTTCTTCCCCAGAAACATCGGATGCCCACCTAAATGCACAACCGCCCCCTCTGTGGAGATTCGTGTGCGTGTACTCCTCTTGTTAAACAACATGGCCACCGTCTGCCTTGCCAGGCCATTTTTCAAAGGAATTGCAAGCTGTTTTCTGCTCTTGATCATGGCTTTTGCGTCGCCCGCGCGCTTGACGAGCGCAGCGAGCTCTGTTTGAGAGAGGTCACTGATGGAGAGAAAGTGCCGAGGCTCGGTGGTTGTGGGCCCCGAGGGGGGGGCGGCGGTGGTGCTGAGGGAGCGAGTCATTTTGAGAAGGGTGCTGGGGGTGCGGGTGGTGGTTCGAAGGCGGAGGGAGAGTGTGAAGATGGAGGCCATGGTTCGGGGTATTATGATGTCTGCTTGACGGGCAGAAGGGGGGAGGGGGGAAGGAGGGAGATATCAATGCAATGGGTATAATATAGAGTTATATAGTTATATTGGAATTGCCAGAGTTTGTTAGGCAGAGGTTAGATAGACGTCGTACGTTATATCAGACGTTGGAGATATATATCTCGAGACGAGAGGAGAGGAGAGGAGACAAGACAGAAGCAAAGTAAACTCAGCCAAGCCCTCTCTTCGAAAAAAATTCCAAATCGACGAGATAAAAAACAAGCAACTTCACCACGGCGAGGCGAGAACGAGATCGCCGTTTGGAGTTTTATTTTATTTTTATTAATTTAATTATTTTTATGCATTGCTCCCAGCCAAGAGTTCGTGATTACATAACCCCTTGTACTAGTATTGTAGTACTGTACATACATATAATCATTGAATGACGACTACATATACTTTAGGGCTGTACAGGTTAAATACTGTACGTACGGAGCACGTTGGAAATATACGTGGAAAATATACGTGGAAAATATACATGGAAAATATACATGGAGAAAATACGTGGTGAATACTATGCGTGGATAAATATAGCGTGGAAAAATATAACCTGCAAAAATATAACTTGTAGTGATTACTTTGGTTTCTTGCATATGATTGTTGTTGTGGTGCCGGTTCCTTGGTTTATGCTGGTATGCACATTCGCGATACTCAAGCATAAACGTTCATACGTACCTTACCAGCATCAACAACATCATCATCTCCAATTCTGTAACAGAAAGCGCTATGCCTCCTCTGCCCACCTCTGATCCTCCGTATATGGCACCCACCTATCCACCCTCACAACCTTCTCCTTGATCAACTCCCCATTCACCAAATCATTCGCCTCGGCCCTCCTCTCCCCCTCCTCCCTCGTCTGCACAATCCCCGCCTCCAAATGCCTCTTCACCAGCCTTGCTCTTGCAACCTCCCTCGGCACCTGTACAAACCAGATTTGCGTAAACAACGCCGCAATATCCCTCCACACCGGGAGGTCTAGTGCCAGGTAGTTGCCTTCGAAAACAACGATGCGGTGGTACGGGTGGATGGGGATGGCGTGGGGGACGGGGTCCTTGAGGGAGTGCGAGAAGGAGGGGGCGGAGACGGTGGGGGAGGGAAGGTGGAGGAGGGAGAGGATGAGGGTGTGCAGGGAGGAGGGGTCGAAGGTGAAGGGGGCGCCGCGGCGGAAGTGTGCAGTGAGCGGGTCGGGGAGGAGGTCGAGTTGCGCGCGGGTGAGATGGTAGCCGTCCTGGAGGAGGAAGGGAGTTAGTGGGCAGAGAGTGGTGCGGAGCGGGGGGACGTATACGTACCATGGGGACCATTGCGGCGATTTCGGACCCGTGGGTGGTGTTGATACTGGTGGTGAGCGTAGAAATCAGTAACCAATAGAAGCCCCACCCGCAGTTGCCCCGGTGGGCATCGATTCGGTTCAAACTCACCCTGCGACGACCTTCTGGGCGAGAGTAGTCTTGCCAGACCCCGGGATGCCGGCGATGGCAATCAAGACTCTGTCATTTGCAGCGGAGTCAGAGAGGAGACCTATGGAGGAGGCTCACTCAGGTTTAGAGATGCCCAAAACTGTTGCGGGGGAGTATGGGTGGCGTTACCCTGAGCGACCCTGACTAACTCTGCTATGTGGGCCTCCATCCTGAGGGAGCTTTTTGTTGGAGGTTTGATGTTGGGGTTGCAGGAGGGAGAATTGGACAGCTCTATCTATTATGGTTGGATATTGTATACTGTGTAAGCAAAAGTGGGGCAGATAGATACTGTATACATACAGTTTGTTATAAACGTATTCACTTCCCCGCCTGTTTATGGTGATTGCAGCTGTTGCCCCGCCCGCGGGTACGGTGCAAGTGCCGTACGGCTGACTGTACGGTAATATATTGAAAGTAGATACTCGTCAAGCTCTGAAACATAAAGGTATTTTCTGATGATTGATGTATGATATTCGGGGCCAATCTGAGTTTTGTTTTCCTTCTGGGCCCCAGAGATATCGACCTATCTATTCCTATATCTTCCCCCCCTCGCCCTCCCCCACCCCCCCCTCCCGCCTCTCACACCTCCCCACCAAATCTCTCAACTCCCTCAACTCCCTCCTCTCCCTCCTCTCCCCCTCCGCCCCTTCCGCCTCCCTCTCCATCCGCCGCAACGCCTCCTTTGCCGAGCTCAGCGCATCGGCATACCTCCGCAGATAGTATTCCTGTTCAGCCTTGATTTTGAGGCTCTCCGGGGACGAGGAGGCGAGGGGGAGGGTGAGTCGGGCGTGGGAGAGGGCGATATCGTCTTGTGGGCGCCAGGAGGACTTTTGGAGAAGGAACTGGGATTCGTTTTGCGAGAGTTTTTGTTGGCGGAGGGAGGGGGCGTCAGTGTCTGGGGATGAGGAGGAGGGGGAAGTGGAGGTGGAGGAGGAGGGGGGGTCGTAGAGGGTGAGGGAGGAGAGGGGGTTGTCTTCGTCCATGGGCGTGAGTAGGCGTTGTATATGTTTGTATATAATTGGCGGGGCGTTTGATTTGAATTCTGATCGAATTGTGTTTGAATATCAGCGTCCGTCCCTTTCCCTTCCCCGTGAGGTTTCAACTCGAAAACTGCCAGACATCATTCATCCCTCTCAATCTTCATCTCATCCCTTCACCCCCTCCCATCCTCCATCCTCCCCTACATCCTCTCCCATCTTCCCTTATCCTGGGCCAGAAACCTGTTGCAAGGCCCGCTGCTGTCGCTTCGGCGGAGTGAGCGAACCAGGACCCTTCGATCAACGAGCATCCATCCATCCATCCATACAATCGATACGATCCATACGGTATACATCTACATCCACACACATACAGACAGATACACGTACAGACATATACTTACACCACTACAGAGACTCTCACTCGCTCACACCTACGGACTCTCATTCTCACACTCTCACACCCTCACATCCCCCTAGGCGGCACACTCCCGCTTGCTCGCTCACCGATTCGAGGGCCGCACACCTACCTGCTCCAAACCAGAGGGAGAGATACCTACTGTACCCTACCTGCATCTACCTCGTGCTTCGGTCCGCGAGCACAGCTGCATCGCAGCCATAAAAAGAAATAAAAAAATAAAAGAAATAGGGCCAGCCAAACAGAAATACAGGAAAAGAAAACTAGGCTGCGAGGGCGAGGCGAGACCATATTACAAGCGGCAAGCAAGGCCACAAGGCCGTTGATGCAGAGTTTTTAAAAAGGTGAAGCGTGCTGATTCGTTTATTTACCGGCTTATCATCGCTCCTGTACTTACTTATCTTCTCACTAGAATACAAACACCATACCGACATAACCAAATACAGCGGGGAATCAATCAATCAATCATCAGCATCGCGATAGGATTCCTCAGTATCGGTTAGACAGCCCACAGATCACATAGCGCAAAAAGCCATACATTTATACTTACATCTTTTACACATCAATCATCGTTCCTTTTGCATAACATAAGCCAGTACGTGGTTCCCCCCCATCTCCTACTCTCCAACAATTATTGTTCTCAATTCCCACATCCTCACCACCGATATCCATCCCTCAAGGCACCTCCCCGCCGCTCGCGTTCTTCTTCTAAAGCATGTACTCCGAATCTAAATTCCCCCCCCCTCCCGCGATAGCGCAGCAACAACTGCAGCCTATACAGTATGGGCCTCCCCCTTTGCCGCGACCCTCCCACTTCCCCACCAAAGAAAACTACCCGTGACACTACTGCCTCTGCTCGCTCTTACATCCGCCGCCGCCCTCGCCGCCGCGGCATTGTCGGTACCGCCACAACCACCACCGGTTCTAGTGCCGGAACTGGCGTTGCTTCCGGAATACCCCGCCGCAACTCAAGGCTTGACCCCGACCACAGGAGCTCGCAGCAGGTTTTGCTTGATTTATTACAGTTCACGCAGGGGGAGGGGAATGTGGGTGTGAACGGAGGATTATCCACCGCGGCGACGACCGCGTCGAGTAACGTGAGCGTCTCATCATCATCAGCGGCAGGCGAGGCATCGACTACGGCAGTTTCGGGTTCAAGTTCTGGTACAGCTACTACGAACGCAAGACAACCATCCCCTAGGCGTAACCTCTCTGACCTTCCCCCGCCCGAGCTGGAGAATTTACGTCAGAGCTTCCAAGAGCGAGAACGAGAACGAGAATTTCAGAGGAATCGTCGAGAGCCGCGAGAGCCGCGAGAGTCGGGATTTCTAGACGACCACTATGTGCCTCCATACATAATCGCGTCTCGCTCACCGTATAACATGCCGTTCCAATCTATTCTCTCTCCTGTGCTCAGGGCAATTACGCATTCCCCCCCCCATGAAGTCCGTAATCGTTCACGCTCTCGCTCCCCGGCGCGCGAGAGGGGTATGGATACCCAAGCGAATAGGTTTGACCCTCATATTATTGACCGGGAAATTCAAAGACGGAGGGAGAGGAATGAGTCTTTACGGAGTGCATTTGGGCCGGGTTGGAATAATGGTCGTTGGAATATCTGGAATGGGAGGTTATCCACTCAGGCCCGCGAGGGAGAAGGGGAGGAGGAGCAGCCGAGTGGTAATGGTAATGGTGGTAGCGATCGTAGCCCTGGCCGCTGGGGGGGAATCTATACTACTCGGAACCCTAATCCAGAGGGGGAGGAGCAAGCGAGTTACGTTAGGGAGAGTGCTCGTCAGGCGGAGAGGGCAGCCAGGTTTATGGAAAGCATCAGGGTTCATGTTAGAGAGTTTGGTGGTGGTGGAGATGATGGAGGTGGTGGTGGTGTGTCGGCGACGTCAGAGCTGGTACCAGATGTGAGTAGGCCGGAGAGGGGGGGTGTATATGGGGTCAATGGGTTGGGGGATAGAGAGAGGAGCTTGAGGTGAGCTTTTTTTTTTTCGATTTATATGCTCCTTCCGCCTTATTGACGAATATATGGATGTGCAACAAAATAGCCCAGATCACTCCCCCTGGAATTTCTTCTCTGTCCCTTCCGCTATGGATATCCCGCCCCAAGGAGGAGCAGGAGTAGACTTGCTCACGCAGTGTGACTTTGGGAGCGATGCAGAGTCGGAAATTGATGGACCGGAGATGGGTAGTACTTCTAGGCGGGAGAGGGAAGAGAGGGAGGGAGAGCCGGATACGTCGACAGCTGCGGCGCAAGATTGGAATGACGTCCATTTTGGGGATGCGGTGTTGGAGGGGTATAGGGAGAGGAGGACGGCGTTGGCGAGGTTGAGGGGGGAGATGGAGGTTGTTAGTCGAGCGGGTCGAGGTGGAAGTGAGGGAAGTGATGGTGGGGCTGGGGCTGGGGGGGTTTGATGATAAGCAGGCAAAGGGGGAAAGGGGCATATGATAACGATGGTTAGATGAGGTTTTGAAAGTCGAGGGATCCCTCGCACCTGCCAGCCTCATTGGTTTAATGTTTTTTTCTACATTTCTTTCTCCACCTTTCCCAAAAAATTGATAATGATGGGTTTCTTTCAATCTGACTTGGGGACTTGGGGAACATTTTCCATTTATGAATATTTCCTTTTTAAGTCTGTTTTACTCTGGGATTTAGGGTTTTTCTTTTTTTCTTTTTGGCTTTATGGATGAATGGATTGATGCTGTTTTGCTTTACTTTGCTTTGCTCATTCTCATTCGCTTGTTTGATTGTTGATCTGGATTCTTTGGGCTAGGCTAGACTGGCTAGAGATCGTAATGATAAACGATGCTAAGTTACTTAAGTATCTAGATAGGTAGGTAGGTATCCAATGTGTAGGCACTGGAGGGAGGGAGGGGACTCTGACAAAAGCAGGAATAGCAGAAGAACTCCCCTCCTAAATTATTATGAAAGGGATTTAGAAAAAAAAAGAAAAAAAGGAAAAAAAAAAAAAATCAAATGGGTGGAGATTGAAATTCAATGGATTCTTTATTTTATACTTGGGAATTGAGTATACTTATTTCTGTGGGGGAGAAAAAGAAAAAAAAGGTGTCGGTCTACTAGTAATGCCAGTTTTTTTTTTTTTTAATAAAAAAAATATTTTACTTGTTACCCTCAATACTTAGTAGGAGATGTAGATGACTCTGCCTCTGTCTTGTCTCGAAGTTTCCTTAGGATACTCCCTACGAGATACCTACAACACAAACTCCCCACGCCCAGACCGCACCGCATTAGCCTCCACCCCTTACACCAAACCACACAGCAAGCAACAAGAAAGAAAGAAAGTCACTTACAAGCTTCCTGCCGCGACCACCATCCTTTCCCCCGCCTCTCTCGTTGCCTCCTCCAACCCCTCCACCTCACTCCCACACTCCCTCGCCTCCACTGCTCCCTCACCCCCGCCCCCACCCCTGCCCCCACCCCCACCCCCTCTCTCCCCCAATACCTCCTGTGACTGCTGTACAATCTCTGCCGGAGGCATACACCTCACCCAGGGCATGCCGTCCACGGGGCCGAACGGCACCGCAAAGACTCTGTCCCCCTTTTTCAGTAGCAGGCGGAGAATCCTAGAGATATCTTTCCCCTGCGTAGCGGCAAGAACCCAGTTTACGCCGCCTCTGCGTGGGCGGAGAGTGTCGACGTATTTCGCCAGGGCCGCGGCTGCCTGCGGGTTGTGTGCGCCGTCGAGGAGGATTTTTTTCTGTTTGGAAATGGTGGGAGGGAGGAAGAGGAGGGGGGAGATGTCGACGAAGTCGAGCCGGCCAGGCCAGGTTGTGGTTGAGATTCCGGTGGAGATTGTTTCTGCGGTGATTTGTGGAAAGGTTTTTGATGCGAGTGCGAGGGCGTGTATTGCGAGGGCGGAGTTTGTGAGTTGGTAGTCTCCTTGGAGAGATGGGGTGCTGGATATTTGACCTAGTTCTTTTGTCGTGACTGTGACTGTGACTGTGGCTTTTCCTGTACCCGCCTCTTCGCTAGACGGTATTACTTTTGTGACCTCCCCCGCTCTGACCTCCCTCGCAACACGCTCCACCACCTCCAGCACCTCCTTCTCATTCGTCCCATCCACCACGACCGGCACCCCGCGCTTCACGATCCCCGCCTTCTGCCACGCAATCTCCGCGAGCGTGCCCCCCAAGTACCCTTCATGGTCCAAGCCGACCTTCGTCAGGACCACGACCATCGGGTCAACAAGTACATTTGTAGCATCACCTCTCCCACCCATACCCACCTCCACCACCGCCACATGTACCTTCTCCCGCGTAAACACCTCGAAGGCCGTTGCAGTCAATATCTCAAACTCCGTGGCGCCGATGCCATGCTCAGCGTTCAGCTTCTGGATGTGCGATTCGGCGCTGAGGAAGACGCCGCGCGCGATGGGCGCGTTGTCGATGCTGATGCAGTCCCAGCGGTCGAGTAGGTGCGGGGACGTGAAGCGGCCCGTGAGCAGACGGGAGGCGCTGAGGGTAGTGGAGATGTATGCGCAGACGGAGCCCTATGGTGATGGTGAGATGCTAGGTAGTGTGGGTGGGATGGGGGGGTTGGAAACGTACCTTGCCGTTGGTGCCGGCGACGTGGATGGCCCGCCAGGGGAAGGGGTATTGCAGGAGGCGCACGAGCTGGTTGATCCGTGTGAGGCCAAGGTCGATCATGGAGGGCAGAGTGTTGGGGGGAGGGGGGGAAGAATGTGTAGATGCGAATTGTTACATCTATCCTTATCGATAACAATAGCGATAACAATTAAATGAGTGGCGTTTAATCTTCCCCTGCGATCTCTTAACTGCAGGTATAATTTATGTATTATATATATAATATCTATATACCAAGTCTATATACCAAGTCTATATATCAAGGCTTTGGCTTATATTCGTCAAAACTCTGACTTTGATGAGGGCAACACCATTACTTGATGCTTTTCGTAATGTAAAGTTTACACAGGTGGTATATCGCACAAGAAAAAAAAAAAAAGAAAAAAAATTAGCCTCTGTAGGCTTCTATCAATAAAAATGCTCACTCCCTGCTTTTTATATATCATCCACACTCAGATCCGGTAGTGGCGGCGCGGTAAATCCTTCCTCCGTCTCTCTCTTATTCAACTCCAGTGCAAACTTTACCCGCTCCCTCCTCCTATCCTCTTCATACTCTCTCCATCCCTTCCTCTCTCCCCCCTCAAGAGCCACCGGTAATGTAACGTCCACAGGTAATGTGACAGCCTCTTCCTTCTTCCCGTCTAGCTCAAACTGTCCCACCCGCTCCACACCCCTAGCAAACTCCTCATTCTTCTCCACTGTCAGCAACAGGTCCAGCGTTTTCCCCTTGATCTTGACCCCGGATGCCAACATATGCCCCAGTGTCTCCCCCGCCTCCTCCGGCTTCTCTTCCTCGATATACGCCTCCAATAGCTTTTCCCATGTGACTTCTGTTGGCCGGAACCCATCTATCTGCATGGCTTTTATAAGCCATTGCGCTTCATCCAAGCGGCGAAATAAGGTAAACGCCTTGGCCAAAATCGACCACGAGTACCGGTTGGGCCGTGTTCCGAGTCTCCACTGGACTTGAGATGGGATGGTCAAGTCCTGCATAACTTCCAAAGCCTTATCCATGGTGCGTAATTCTTTACCGAGTGCGTACATGAAGCCATTGGCAATGACAGGCTGACACCCAAAGAAGGCGCCGTGCTCCTTGCTATCCCGGAGTTTCTTGTACCGTTGGTAAAGTTGCCATATTCGGTCTGTATCACTCTCATCTCGTAGGAATGCCATGATGACGATTGTCACCACCACAGTATCTGGATCCATCCTCTTTGTACGGTCCAAGCTCTCGTCGGTCATTGGGACAAGACCCATATGGGCAAGCATCCCGGGTTTATAGAGCTTGTGGAAGACCTCAAGCGCGCTTTTAAACCTCCTCCCCCTTGGGGCGTTCAGTACAGCAGCATGAACAACATCCGCGCCCATCCAGGTCGACAGGTGCCCATGTGACTGTATAGTCAGTTGAACGACTTTATGCTGCTCCGGAATATTCCGGCTGCGCTTGTGCAAGTGGAAAAGTAGCGCGTAGGTTACCTGGTTTGGCTCAAGTCCTTCCTCGAGCATCTTCGAATAAATGGTCAGGACAGTCTCAACCTTTCCACTTGAAATGGCGTTGTACATGAGGACGTTATAGATTGGCGTATCTGCTGCAAGTCCACATGCATACATGGACTTGAGGATATCCGCCGATACTTCTTCGTTACCCGCCTTGGTGGCTTTACTGAGTAATAAAGTAAATGCTTTCCGGACCAGGAGGAAGCCAAGCGTGCGTCCCTCCTCTACCATGCACTTCATCAGAATGAATCCCTTGTAGTAATCCCCTTCTTTACATAAGCGATCAATAAAATGCAAGATCGTGAAAGTATGGAAGAAGATGCCACAGTCTACTAGGTATTTGTAGAATGCAGGAAGATCTTCTGGCGCGAGATTTCTGCAAAGATGATAAGCCACAAATTGTGTCTTTTTGAGTGAATTGAAAAGGAGCTTCTGTGTAGTCCCATCTCCTTCCAGTGGCTTGATAAACACCTTCAGTAATTGTAGGAGTCTGTTCGCTTGCCTTTCTCGAAATGAGATCCAGTATGCGTCTCCCTTTGGAATCGATAAAGTCGCTATGTTGCCATGGATAATTTCCGCATAGCAATTTCCAACCGCCTCTGGCCGAAAGCTTCCATGGATAGCCTCCAAGATTCTTGCCGCAAGATTGTAACGCCTCATATCAACGAGCCACTCCATCAGATCCTCGATCTGAAAGTCCTTCTCCCAAAATCCCAGTATGTCCCAAGCCACTTTTATATCTTGCACTCTTCTCCCTCTGCTCAACAAATGCCGTGTCATCTGAAAAGCCGATACAGCCTTCCCCACCCCAAACACTCCACCCACAGTTCTGATTTTATCGTGTCGTGGTTGATACTCATCCGCCGGTGGCTGTACCTCTGGTACAGTTTCTGTGATATATCGTGGTTGGAGCTTTGATTCTGCCACGGTAGTATCTGTTCGGTGGATCAATGTTGGTCCTCTTTCAGCTGAGAAATATCCCGTGTGATTGGCCCAACCTGCAGCTGTTTTACTTATAAAAGGAATCATCCGCACCTTCCCGCTCCTGCCCGGGTGATGTTCATGGGAAAGGGTATCTATATCCACTTCGTAAGTCAAGAAATGTGCCCTAGTGGTTTTGTGAGGTATGTACCTGGTTTCTCCGAGCTCAATGCCTCGAGGTTGGAAGCGTCATTTGAGATGGCTGTCTTCCTAACCTCCGGTGCCCGGGGTGGCTTTGGAATCATGGTGTAAGGCCGCAATTGAGGAGGTTTCGCATAATGCTTTTTCGTTTTTGTAAGGAATTGCCGGCGAGAACTCTTCATAACAGTAGCTGGAGCGAGAAAGGAAAGAACGGGAGGGGAAGAAGGTATCCCCCCCGCCATTTTGAGCGCGGGGTAGAGGTACAGACCCGCATGGAAGTGTATAAAGCATGGTAGCTGTCTCTGGCCAGTGAGACCGAGACATCCATTCATGAAGAAATACGGGGAATAAAGATTGTGAGAAAGGAAAGTCGGCTCAATCTGAAACTTTGTAGCACTACATGCGAGATCCGAGGATTCTCCAGCGTTTCTAAAATTATGTTTACCTCACGTGATACTCAGGTATGGAAGTTTTGGGCACGTGCTGTGCCAGATTTTTCTCGTCAACAATTGCAAGCACCATTCTGCACACAGCGCCCCCTCCCCCAACGAAACAAGAAACAGACTGCGCCGTGATACAGACAGTCGCAATGTCCTCCCTCGGTGCCCTAGCTGAGGAGCGCAAGAAACGCCTGGCTCAACTCAAAGGCCTCAAACGCAAGCAGGATACAGAAGCTGAAGATTCTGTCCGCGAGCCCGATACAACAACCGTCAATGAAACTGCAGAGCGAGGGATCAGGCTGAGCGGGAGGAACTTCGACGTAGAGGAACGCGTCCCTAAAATGGGCTTCACCCACGCGCCGAACGAGGATCAGGAAACAATTGAGACCAGGGCGGACGAGATTGTGGAGGCTGCGAAGGCTCAGCAGGCAGAGGAGGAGGCAGCCGAGAAACCGATAGATCTTTTCAATTTACAACCTAAAAAGCCAAACTGGGATCTCAAGAGGGATGTTGAAAAGAAGCTCGAGAGGTTAAAACCACGTACGAAAGACGCAATCGCAAAACTGGTACGAGAGCGAATCAACAGTGCAAAGGTCGGAAAGGAGGGCGGTGAAGACCAAGCTGCCAACTCTGCCATGGAAGGAAAATTGGCTGAATTGGTCAAGGAAAGGGAGAAGGAGAGAGACGAAGATGATGAGGAAATGGCATAGCATATAATGTGGTTGACACCTCTTATTGGTGCGTGGGCGTCTTACGCTCGCTGGGTTCATTTCCTTTCCGTGCACGAATAATACCATCATATTCTACTGTACAAATTTCTCAGCAACAAACAAAACTAATAACAAACGCTTCATGATGTGGCATGGAGGCAAGGGGCTATCAAAAACATCGAATTTCAAGAAAGGCTTAGTCCAATGAGCATAACCATTTAGGTAACATAGGGCATGGGACATCTATTCTATTCAGGATCCATTCGCACGTCCCATAGCTCTCGTCATAGCAAGACGGCGACCATAAGGGCTTAGAGATCTCTCTTTCCGTTGTGGTGCAGAGTGCTGTTGGTGGCTTGCGGGTAGCGGAGTCCTCCGGCTTGGAGCTGACGAACGACTACGGGACCTCCTCCTCTGGTCCACGGGACTCAACCTCCTCCCTCTACCATGTTCCGGGCTAGGCGAATTTCGGTATCTTCTTCTTACTCGTCTATCTGGACTTGCAGCCCTTGGACTGGGCGACCTCGCTTTACGGGAAGTGGAGTGTCGTGAAGGAGACGGTGATCTGCCTGATGATATGCTTGAGTATGATGAGACTGAAGAAACCGAGGGCGACCGGCGGGACCGCCGGACTGGAGACACGGAGGGACTGGATTGGCACAAATCAGTAAATAGTCTACATCCTCTACCATCTACGAATTATACCTCTCTCGTCGCCTTTTGTTCCCTGTCCTCCGATCACTTTCTTTTTGAGCGAGTATTTCGTCTGCAATTCCTTCCCTGAATCCAAGGGTTAGAACCCAATGTGTGATGATGTTTCCCATGCGTGTGGTAGAGCCCACCTTCTCGTCAGATTGTTCTTGGGCTCCTCTGGCGGCGCCGCCATTGTGAGCTTTTGGCGCACATTTGGATCGAAGAGCTGCTGCGTTCGTGAAGGACGTGATATGTACGGTCTCTCAATATTTGATACTTTGCACTCATAAGAGTAATGTCCTAAAAAGACCAATAATGTCAGCACAAGAGCCCAGACTAGAGATTTTCCAATCCGTTTGCAAAACCTGCTAGTCTTAGATATGTAATCACGTACCTTTCTTTAGACATTTCTGGCATGTTGTTGATGATGATGCCTTGGAGGAGACGGCAGAAGACCAAGTGCCACGATGGCGATTCATAAATGCTCGACGCGGGGTTCAGGTTCAAGAGACAAATGTGACGTAAGAAGGCTAAACAGAATCCCACTTGGACCCAGAAGCACTCAAGCTCGTGATGCTATTGTCGAGGACAAATATAACAGTGCAAAGGTGGGAACTGGACTGTGAAGGCTGTGGCAAGCCTCCTTCAGATTGTGGTTTGGTGTCAGTATGCTGCACGCTCTCTGTTTCGTGAACAAGGAAACCAGGAAGGAGGTAAAGCAGGCGGTGGACAAAATTGAAGCTTTGGCGGAAGTAAAAAAGGACGAAGACCCAAGGGTCTTTGCGCTCCACGGGCAACCGGCCAAGCACACAACTACTTCCCGGGTTTTGTGGGATGCTTTGTTTATTATATTTATAATTTTATTAATTGTGGGGTTTCTTCAGAAAAACTTTTATAATATACGCCTACAGAGACTACGCCAACAGCACAAGCTGAGCGGGAGGAACTTCGATGTAGAGGAGCATGTCCCCAAAATGGGCTTTACCCTCCAGAACGAGGGTCGGGAAGCTATTGAGTCGAAGTCCAGCCAGAGCAGAATATTTCAATACTTACAGAGAAGTTAACTACCGGTACAGAGCACCTTATATACTCGGCCATGCTATCCAGGTATACACTGTTAAATATGTACTGATACGGTGAGGGGCTGGTGGGTAGTTGAAAGTAAAAACCAAATTAACGCGTTACCTCACCTTTCACCTAACCTTTTTCAAGTTTATTTGATATAATGGTTCTAGCTACAAAGGCCACCTGGCCACCTCAACAATACTCCCCTTCACGAAGAAGAATCCGCTCATTAATCTAGAATCATGAAGGAAAAAATCCGGCCAGGAACGAATAAGGAAATTATCTCTTTGGTGTGCCCCTCTTACCCTTCTTTCTTCCACCCGGAGTCGTCGGTGTCTGTGGCCTCACTGTTGCTTTGCTCGGTGTGCCTGGCCTGAGCCCTCCGGCAGTGGCAGCTGGGCTTGCAGTCTTCTCCTCATCGGCAACAAGCTCCTCCTCCTCACTCCTTGCGCTTCCAATACCAAAGTTTGCGGGCGTTGTGCTGGAAATAACTGGAGAATCGGAGGCTGAAGATAGGAGCTCACGCTGAACTCGTTCACGTTTCTCGTCCCACCAGGCACGCTCGTTGGCAGCTTGGGTTGTGACTTCGGCAGCACGCTCACGGAGTTTTTCGTTGAGGAGCATTTCGTTTGCGCTTTGGAAAATGGTCGCACCCCAGTCTTGTTTGAAGGCATTGGCTTCCATGACGACGTCACGGAGTTCCTGGGAGGGAATGTTAGAATATCTTCAGGTGGGATGTAGGTAGTAGTGGTGGGTTCTTGCCTCTTCGATTTCTTTCTCGGCAGCAGTGAATCTAGTCCAAAGGTCATCCCCGATACTACCCCGCTGGAGGAGCTGCGCCAAAGCCTGCTTTGCCGAACGAATAGTAATTATTCGGTGAATGTCCTCGGTAGCTCGGCGGAGAAGGGCTGCCTTCAGGAGAGAGGCTGGAACTGGAGGGTCCATATGTAAAAGGGTAAGGTAGACATCGCGGGCGGTATGAGTGGGGAACCAGGGCTCAAGAGAAGCGGCTCTATCTGAATTATGTTAGCACAGATATTTTGATCAGAGAAGGTGGTACATACTGGCTTTTCGCTTCCGGTATAGTGAGGAGAACACTGCCAAAGACCCCACAAGAACCGCAATGTATACCAGAGGGGCGAGTATGCTAAGCTTCGCCATTGCAGAAAATAGATGGGGTAATGTCCCTTGTTTGGCCTACAAGGGTGGCAATTTTGAGCTACTTGCGTGCAAGCACCGATTCGGGGGTTTACGAAATCCCCTTATTGATATTATGTTCTTCAACTCCGAATGAGAATACCGACGAACAATTGTTTCGTTTGCTGTAAGTACTTAGCTTCGTGGCTGCAAGTTGGTTAACCTCAACTCGTACACTAAAGGCGCTGCAAAGGCACCGTGTCCTCTAAAGTTTAGTGGCTTGCTGACTAAGACACAGTTTGGGGTGCGGAACAGATACTGTACTACCTAACGTGGCAGAATCAGAGCTGCAATCACGATATATATATATCACAGAAACCGTACCACAGGTACAGCCACCGACGAATGAGTAACAACCACGACACAAACTGTGAGTGGGGTGTCTGGGGTGGGGATGGCTGTATCGGCCTTTCAGATGACACGGCATTTGTTGAGCAGAGGGAGAAGAGAGTGCAAGATGTAAAAGTGGCTTGGGACAAACTGGGATTTTGGGAGAAGGACTTTCAGATCGAGGATCTGATGGAGTGGCTCGTTGATATGAGGCGTTACAATCTTGCGGCAAGAATCTTGGAGGCTATCCATGGAAGCTTTGGGCCAGAGGCGGTGGGAAATTGCTATGCGGAAATTATCCATGGCAACATAGCGACTTTATCGATTCCAAAGGGAGACGCATACTGGATCTCATTTCGAGAAAGGCAAGCAAACAGACTCCTACGATTACTGAAGGTGTTTATCGAAGGAAATGGGACTACACAGAAGCTCCTTTCCAATTCACTGTTACAAAGACACAATTTGTGGCTTATCATCGTTGCAGAAATCTCACGCCAGAAGATCTTCCTGCATTCCACAAATACCTAGTAGACTGTGGCATCTTCTTCCATACGTTCACAATCTTACATTTTATTGATCGCTTATGTAGAGAAGGGGATTACTACAAGATTACTACAAGGGATTCAGTCTGATGAAATGCATGGTAGAGGAGGGACGCACTCTTGGCTTCCTCTTGGTCCGGAAAGCATTTACTTTATTACCACCAAGGGTTAAACGAACGAGTATCGCGTCTGCAATTCCTTCCTTGACCCCAAGGGTTAGAACCCAATGTGTGATGATGTTTCCCATGCGCGTGGTAGAGCCCACCTTCTCCTTGGGTTCCTATGGCGGGGCCGCTATTGTGAACTTTTGGCGCACATTTGGGTCGAAGAGCTGAAGGACGTGATATCTATGGTCTCTCAATATCTGATACTTTGCACTCATAAGAGTAATGTCCTAAAAAGATTAATAATGTCAGCACAAGAGCCCACACTAGAGATTTTCCAATCCGTTTGCAAAAACCTGCTAGTCTTAGATATGTAATCACGTACCTTTCTTTAGACATATCTTGCATGTTGTTGATTGGGCAGAAGACCAAGTGCCACGATGGCGATTCATAAATGCTCGAGGCGGGCAAGAGACATATACGACGTAAGAGGGCTTGCGGTCTGCTACACAGAATCCCACTTGGACCCAGGAGCACTCAAGCTCGTGATACTACTATTGTCGAGGACAAATATAACAGTGCACAGGTGGGAACTGGACTGTGAAGCCGTGGCCTCCGTCAGACTGTGGTCCGGCTGCACGCTGTACGCTCTCTGTCACGTGTTCAGTAGGGCTGCAGCAACAGAGTCGATGAGTCTTGAATTTTTGCAGGGATATAACTTCAATGCAGCATGTTTCATTGGGAGGGACTCCATTCGGTCCCCATACCCGTTACAAACTAGCCGTGAATGGCTGTCGTAATCAGTCAGCAGTGGCGCCCGAGCCTACTGGTACCTACATAGCCACACGAGGCCATACTCTGACGCAGAAAGTCGTAAAGTACGCCGTGAAGAGCCGCGGAAACAAGGTTCCATTTCAATTGCAACAGTATATATCATATATATATATATATACAGTATAGATGATAAATAGTATAGATGATTATACTGTATAGATGATATACAACGTTTGTCGTAGACTCGCTTCCAAACAATCCATCGGGCAATGTTATCGTGAGGGGCTTTTTCGTCGCCCTAGTGGTAGCCTCGCTACCTGTAACAGGCAATTGCAAATTCTTACCTACCTACTGCCCTGCACACCCACCTCCCCAGATCCCCGTCTTCACGTTTCACCCTCCAATCACCACACCCCCCACCACCCCATTCTTGCCCACATACACATCCAATACCTCTCCATACTGCAGCCTCTCGCTCGACCACCCCCATCCAAAATGCTTATTTCGTCGGGCCGTGTTCTCACCCGCGCCGCTGGCCTCAGTGCCCTTCAATCTCTCCCCGCCTACAAGGCCGTGATCCCCGTTGGGAAATTCATTCCCAGAGGCCTTGCAACTACCACTGCCCCCAAGAAGGCAGCCAGCAGCTCAGCCGTTAGCAAGAAAACCACTATCACCACCAAGGCTGCAAAGGCTCCCGTGAAGCCCACTGCCGCTTCTACCACCAAGAAGGCAGCCCCCGTGGCTCCAAAGGTAGCGGTAGAACCCACCGAGAAGTCTTCCAAGAAGTCAAAGAAGACCGAAGAGGAAAAACAGAAGGAAAATATCAAGTCCCTCCTCGAAAAAGCACTCGACCCACCCCCCCTTTCCACTAAGTCCATCTGGATATGGTTTCTCAAGGACAAGTTTGAATCCTGCAAGGGCACAGGAGAAAATGTTGCAACCATTCTAAAGAGAGAACATAAGAATTGGGTGAATGAGTACAAGAACCTGGCTCCGGCTGACTTGCAGGTATGTATACTGCCCTACACATATATTAACCATATTCACTAATTCCCACTTCTTTCCTTCCTTTTATAAAGGCCCTCCAGGCAAAAGCCGAAATGATGTCTGGTAACGCGGGAGAAGCTTTTGCCAACTGGGTCAAGCAGCACAGTCCTGCCGAAATCCGCCAGGCAAATCTCGCTCGTGCTGCGCTCCGCAACATAAAGGCTAAGTCCGACCCAGTACCACGTGGATTAAAATCCAACAGCTTCGCAGCTATCCCAGATGATAGATTTCCTCTTCGAGCAAGGTCTGCCAACATCCTCTACATAAAGGAAAAATTTGCTTCTTTACCCAAGGAAAAGAGGGCCGATGCTTTGCCTGCCCTCATGAAGGAATATACGGCTTTGCCTGAGTCAGAAAAGCAGGTATGTTATTGATTTCTATGTATCAAAGACTGCTGGGATCATACTTACATAGATTACTTCTGTTGTAGAAATGGAAGGCGCTTTCCGCCAAGGACCTCGTTAGGTACCACAATCAGTTGAAGGATATTGGGATTGAGCCACCCTCAACTAGTGCTTGAAGATCTCTCCCACGTAGTTTGGCATGGATAAACAGGATGAGATGAGGGTAACCGCTGTGATAGAAATGGACTACGGATTTGTATCTTGATGAAGATTTTCTAAAAGGCAATACATTGCTATTCATACGCATTGCCTAAAGAAGTAGCTCTACTTCAAATGATTACTTGTCTTTACGCTGTGATCTCTACTCCTAGCGCAATTTAGATCATACTACTGGGCCAGTGATTTCTCACAAACTCAACCAAAGTGACCTTCGTTTTCGAACGACTGCTACTTAAAAGTAGGGAGTGGAGCCTCCAATTCCCAACAGACCCACATTCACCAACGTGCACAACAGCCCACCTTTGGAAACGTATACAAACCAAAAATATTCCAACCCAAAAAGAAACAAGACTCATTCACATTAATTCTTCACCATCCACAAGCTACCACAAAAACACATCCTCTGCAAGCTAACAAGCCAATTGCTCATCTGCCTGCTCGTCGTAAAGTCTTCCGTGACACTACAACACCTCGTACACTGCCTAAGCGGCCTTCCCTCCGCAATCTCCGTTTTCCTAATCGAATCAAGCTTCCTACTCCTCCTTGCAGCGATACTCTTTATATCATCATCCAATCCCAACCAGCTTAGATCATGAAAGTACAAATTCGCCAGATCCATCTCACTCTTCATTAGTGCCTGGGCATCACGTAACAACTTCTCCACCGCAGGCCCAAGAACAATCGGGATATCGTTATTAATGAAGATCTCCCGTTCACACGTGAGCCGCTCAACTTCCGTGAGTGTGTGGTAAGCGGCACTGCACGCTGTAGATACTTCGCCAATCATTTTTTCAAATTGGAGTAGTCTGACAGGTGAGGCGTCGAAGATTGCTTTAAGACTGCGGAGGATTTGGAGGTGATTCTGCTCGGCTTGGGTGCCCATGTGCAGGAGGGTTTGTTGGGCGTTGATGTGTGCGGCGGTAGTGTTCTCGGTTTGGCGGAGGCCGCGAGAGTTGTAGCGCGTCAGTACACGGGTGCCGCTGCAGAGGAGGACGAAGATGGCAGGGGAGTTGGTTTTGACAGCTGCGAGTAGAACGGTGAGTTGGAAGGAATATATGTGAAGGCAAGTTCAGGGTAATGGGGTCATACCTATACTCCGTACGTATTCTCGGTCATTAACCCTGTCTCCTACTGACCGAGCAAGTTGGAATATGTCATCGACTATAAATGCTATTAAGTCCATAGACCACCGCGATATTCCGAGGAGGGGGTGTATGCTTTCTACATCATAAATCAGGACCTTGTCACGCCAACTACTACAAGATCTGGGACTACCTATTTTGAGTTCCTCGCCTCGTTGGAGAGTGTTGATAGTAGTACCAAACCCAAGGGACGCGATCCTCAAATGTAGAAATATCCACGCTAATTTGGCTTCCAGCCTCATTGGAGCATTCTCTCCCTCATTATAAATGGATGTTTGAAGACTCAAGGATCTCTGAAGAACCGGATTCCTAAAAAGACGCTCATTCGGTGTTTCTGGGGTGAAATCCATCTTGAGGCTGAGGGCTTTGTGCACTTCTGTGATCAAAACTTTATTAAAAACTACTTGGAGGTCAGCAAGCTCGATGGCCAAAGGTGTGACCAATCGAGAACGAACAATCAGACCGTAATGGCCGTATCACCATCAATACATCATCATTGTTTACCATATTGTTGCATCCAGAAGCATGTATGTGAGCGAATGCAGCAGTTGCAGCAGTGAAATTTGCTAGCTCGAGAAAGTTAATTAGGTGGCTCCAGTATGTGGATGGAGGTGCCATTACCGAAATTCATCTTCGGATCTAAGGGACCCCTTTGATACTCCATTGGTATCATCTTTATGCTACCATCCGGCAAAGAAACCACCATGACGGTTCCATTAGGTGATAAAGATAATCCTGTGTCTTGTGCCCAAGTTAGAACTCATAGATGCAGTCAACCAAGGGACAGCCTACAAATGTCGCCTGGGGCGGGTGCTGGGAAATCAAACCCGGCATGAACCATATTGAATACCACATTAGCACTACACTCATGGTAGTTATTAGGATGTGGTGTAAAGAGCTTAAGATTGCTCCTGTAGCGGTTTTCAGCTTGTGTAATTCCTATACTTTTCTGAGATCAAATTACCTGTCTCTTGTTTGTACAGAACCATCAATGCAAGCGAATTTGATATCAACGCAATATTGTAAATGCGTGACGCCAATGATAACATTATCAATCAACAAATCCTCAGGTATGCGGTGGAGCTCAAACTATGAATATGTAAGCTATTGCTCAAAACATTCTCTCATAAAACAATGGGCCATACCTCTTTAGTGTTCGGTGTACTAACACTACCCCTCCGAACCCCTAACTGATCGAAACTAGGGTGTAGACTGCCTTGGGTTTCCCGTAATACCCAGCGGACAATCACACTGGAGGGGGTCAACATGTTCATTACGGAATATATGGCCAGTATAGTGGTAGGAAAGTACTGATGAACATTGGGGCCACTAAATGTTGGAGGCATAACCTCCAAGTGAGTAAGGAAGGCTTTCGACATATCCATATTAGATACCTCTGCTGGACTGGCCAAATTCTCTACTTTCAAGCGCTTGACAATGAGCCTGACATTACTGGGAGGCACCGACAGTTGCTGAGGATTTGCCTGGGGCAGCATGTTCCAGTCTATGGATATTCGATATATCCTGAGCTTCTTGCTCAAGGTATATGCGGCGAGTATTACAGTGTTGTCTGTGCTTTCAATATAATTATCAACGGTTCTGCCATAGACCATATCCCAAGAAGAATGAGGTAGGACCTTTGTCTGAAGAGAATGAAGCATGAGAGTACAGGTCCTCTAATGACATACAACCCTCAAGCTCCTGTGTGGATTCAAAAAAACGATTCTGGTCCCCTTGATAGTATAATTTCAACTAATAGCACGCTCGATATCAGCATGTAAACTAATTTCCTTCGATTTCGTCTGCGTACCGTTCCTCCCCGTGTAAGTCCTAGGCAAGCCGTCTTACTCTGGGGGTGGTAAGGAGGTAGATTCTTCTGCTGCACTGCAGGATACCGCCAGCCCTTTTCATCATTCACTGCCGGGCGAAATACTGCGTACTATAACCCAAGCATGAGCACTTATCCGCCACAAACTCACGCAGTCGACCCATGACCGACCTGTTTGTCCGTATTCATCCACCAAAACCCCGCCAATCCGCCCAAGTCATCCTCCGGATCTGTGAACTGTGCTTGATAACATTGTAGCACATTGACGGACATATAAACTGCAGAAAAAGAAACTCTCCCAAAAATATCAATAATAGCAAGCTCCGTCCCCATTGCATTCCACGATATATGTGCAATCTGCTGACCATCATGAGCACGTGCTACATGGTGAACCGGGTATCCTTCAGTGAGTATCCATTTCCCATCCTTCGGATTGCACATTATGTGTCGGGTTTCTACTCCTGTCCCATCAGGCGTGACATACGCTATACAGCCTAGCTTGGACCATGATATTAACCTAGAGTATAATAGCGAATTAGTATAATAGCGAATTTAGTGATTGGCAAGTACATCATTGGAGTGGAACTCACTGGTTGCATCCATATAGGCGTAGCTGGTCCAATTTCTCCTGCACTACGCGTGGTATGGGTTGAGACCCGAACTCATCAGGGTGGACATCGCCCATTTTTAGGCTAGCTACAGTCCGCTGTTGCTACAATTGAAAGCGATGTAATGCTTGCAAATGCCGATTTCTTCGGGTTTGAAAATGGGATATGGGTATCAAATGAAAGTGTTCATATGTATTTTGGGGGTTGACCGCAGTGGTATGACAATGTTTAGACTCTGAGGATGTACACTACGTGGGACCACGTGAGCTTGGCTAACTAGGCAATGTAGGGTAAAGTCACAGAATTGAGACACGGGCTGTGATGCACAGAACTAGGCATATGCATCAGGCATATCACTGTCGTCATGTGCCAGCTGACAATAAAGAGATATCATGATTGTATAATGTGTTCTGATTTCTTGACGTCTATATTAAAGTATAAGGCGCAAAAAAACAGACACGAGGAAAGTTGAATAACCTGTGCTGCGCCGTAACCAGACCCAACCGCCGAATTTTGTGTTGAAAACCCCATATTTGTTGAAAAGACATCCTAACGCGCCATTGCCGTGAATTTGACCCTTACAGCTACCCAAGTTCTCAGACTACTGGGTGGACGAAGTTGAAGTCGACCACGCGAGGCAACCATAGTGCCAATGAGCATGAGACCTGATTAGACAGATGAAAACCCCAAAGGGATAAAGAAGACATCATGCTTGCTAATAACACAAAAAAAAAATAGAAAGAGATATCGAAAAATATAATTTAGGATATGATGCTAAATTAGAAAACGAGCGTCTTTGGCTTCTCCCAGGCGAAGCTCTGGTTGGTGAAGTGACCGTTCTTCGCCGTCTGGAAGTATATGGGCTTGGCCAAGTCCAACTCCTTGACAATGACACCGGGCCTCATATCGAAGTTCCTCTTGATGATGGCAACGAGCTCCTCGCTGGTCTTCTCACTGGTACCATAGTGCTCAACGAAGATGGACAAGGGCTCGGCGACACCAATGGCGTAAGACAATTGGACGAGGCACCTGCGGCAGAGCCCGGCGGTGACCAAGGATTTGGCAACCCATCGGGCAAGGTAAGCAGCGGACCTGTCGACCTTGGAGTAATCCTTTCCGGAGAAAGCACCACCACCGTGAGCACCCCATCCTCCATAGGTGTCAACGATGATCTTACGGCCAGTGAGACCAGCGTCACCTTGAGGGCCACCGATGATGAACAAACCAGAAGGTTGAATCTAATGCGAATTAGTGCCGAATCTGCATATATCAAGTTACAATGAGACATGGACTTACATGGTACTTGGTATCAACGAGTAGCTCAGCTGGGATGACCTTCTTGACGATCTTCTCCAAAATCTCCCTCCTCAAGTCCGGAGTGGTGATGGTCTCGGCATGCTGTGCAGACACGACAACTGTGTCAACACGCTTTGGAACTACGGCACCGCCGTCGTGGACATACTCGATGGTGACCTGGGTCTTGGTGTCTGGCCTCAACCATGGAAGAGAACCGTCACGACGGGCGGCAGCCATGGCAGCGTTGAGCTTGTGGGAGAGGAGAACGGTGAGAGGAAGGAGCTCTGGAGTCTCGTCGGTAGCATAACCAAACATGATACCCTGGTCACCAGCGCCCAACTCCTCAAGGGCCTTCTCGTAATGAAGACCCTGTGCAATGTCTGGGGACTGCTGTTCAATGGCAACAAGGACATTGCAAGTCTTATAGTCGAAGCCCTTGGCGGAGTCATCGTACCCAATGTCCTTGATGGCACCACGAATAATCTTCTGGTAGTCAAGGTGAGCCTTGGTAGTGATTTCACCGAAGACCATGACCATACCGGTCTTGGTGGCAGTCTCACAGGCAACCTAGGAAGAAGGACAGTTAGCTCAAACGAACCATTACAACTGAGTATACCGATTGTAACACCTTGGAAAGCGGGTCTTGCGTCAAGCAGGCATCGAGGACCGCATCAGAGACCTGATCACTATAATTGAACCACCAAAGTCAGCTAGGTGTCCCCAATTCGGGTATTGCAATAGGCATCATCTACGTACGCAATCTTGTCAGGGTGACCCTCCCCGACGGACTCGGAGGTGAACAGGAAAGTGTCTCTGTTGTCCATGCTTACCATGGCTGCTCCTTGGACTTTTGAGGATGAGACGGTGAAAATTGGTGTGAGAGTAAAGTTTAGAAGTTGGCGAGTGGGGGAGAGTTACGAATGAGGAGATTTGAGAGGAGGAAGTGGGCGGGAAAGAGATTTTATGCCTACCGATTATAAACTTTTTTTTTCAAGGCCTAGCACGCAAGAGATAGGGGCAGGATGATGGCTGGTTAGCATAGGTAGAGGCTAAGGTAGAGGAGGGTGGGATGGACCCTTGAAAAGGGCAACGTAGAGTACAGAGTATAGTGCATGCATGCCATCTCGCATGCTTGCCCGAGACTTTGCGGTTGGAGAACATCTACATGTAGATATGTACTACTAGTTAATACATATAAAACGGATCATTCCACTTGGCAAAGATGTGCTAGCATGAAGTGAGGGGTGAGGATTTTAGGCGGTCATTGGGAGGGGGGTGGATGTAGATGGTCATTGGGTGAAATCGAATCGCACCTCAGAATTTCTGGAGACTCTTCTATGGGCTCAAGGTTCTCATCAAGGTTCTCAGCAACTAGTCTGGTTTCAGCAACCCTCTCTATGTGATTAGCTTTGCGTTAGACTACACTCGAACATGTGCTACTACCTCTAGGAACCAGACTACCTCTAGCTAACCATCACGGACTGGCTGCCCTTAGTCTCGACAACTCGTTGCATAAAAATAACTGATCGCTTTATTAATCTATACTTAGTGTAGTCTGGTTTGTAGGAAGGTACTGTACTTTGCTAGAATCAGTTACTACTATATAGATCTAGGACACGTTATGATTCCCCTCCACGTTTGGCGGGCACCCTTGAAACGAAAACTTTACGGTGGTTGGACTTTACGGCAGACTAACTTTACGGGATAAGATCGATATATACGGATACAGTAACCTACCATTACTACCCGCTACCATCCTAGCAGCATACAGTAGTGTCCTTGCAACAATTATCCTCATAGGCATGTACTGTATGTATCACACTGCACGACGGGGTGGTTCGATTCTTTCTTTGCTTTGAATTTCTAGTATGCTCAAGCTGACTGGCTGGCTAGGGTCTACAAAACGTCAGCTGTTCTATACCTCTGATACAATCTTGTAAATCTAGAAAGTTGGGAGTTTAGACCATATGTAAGCTCAAGATCTCGCACTGGTCTGATTTGCAATCTAAGATTCGTGATTCCTTTACTTTGGGCTGTGTAAGAGAAAATAACAATAAGCAGTGCCGCTCTATAAACTATATTATCAAGCTTTGCAGTTGAAACATTTCCATCCCTGCCCTGTTCACAACCAACTACCGGTTCCATACTTCGAGCCTCTCACGGCTGTCGTCTTTCCATACTGTTCAACCCCAGCCTGGCCCTCTAGGCCTCGCCCTTCCAGGCGCACCCATAGCACACCAGCAGCACAAGTATGAGCAGGTTTGGGGTTCTTGTAATGGGCCCCGCAGGCTCCGGCAAGGTACAGCATATATACACCCACCTTGAGATCCCTACCCCCCCGGGAAAACATTCCTTGCCCCCTAGACAGGACATTTCCTCTCTTCCCAGCTCGCTGAGCTAATTGGTGCGATTCCCACAGTCCACATTCTGCGCAGCCCTAATCCAGCATCTCCGTAACTCCAAGCGTTCCTGTACGTGAATCTCCAAAGTACCCAGCCAGGTACCGGGGGGAGCTTCTCGCTGATGCGGTTCTCTACAAAATCAAGGTGTCTACGTAAACCTAGACCCGGCTGCAGAGGAGTTTGAGTTCGAGCCTGATGTTGATATCAAGGACCTCATCTCTCTTGAAGATGTCATGGAAGAAATGGGGCTCGGCCCCAATGGTGGATTGATGGCCTGCTTCGAGTTTGTTCTCCATCAGCCCGCATGTCCGGCCTCGCCTTCGTATTCTCACCCTCTCTCCCCAACCACAGGTTTCTCCTCGAAAACCTCGACTGGCTCGACGAAGCCCTCGGCCCTGGTGACGAAGAATCCCTTACCATTTTCGACTGTCCGGGCCAAATCGAGCTCTACACACATGTTCCCATCCTCCCCACCCTATCCAAGCACCTCCATATCCGCCATGACTACTCCCTCTGTGCCACTTACCTTCTCGAATCGACCTTCGTCGTCGATAAAGCCAAATTCTTCGCCGGGACCCTCTCGGCAATGTCCGCTATGATCATGCTAGAAATGCCCCACCTGAATATCCTCTCAAAGATGGATCTCATTCGGAACCAAGTCCCCAAGCGAGAGCTAAAGAGGTTTCTAGACCCAGACCCAAGTATAATCACTACAGATATCCATGCACAGACGAATCCAAGGTTTCATGCGTTGAATGAGGCTATAGTGGGGTTGATTGATGATTTTAGTATGGTGCAGTTTTTGCAGGTGGAGGCTCAGAATGAAGATTCTGTTCAGGCGGTGCTGAGTTATATCGATAATTGCATTGGTTGGAGTGAGGTACAAGAACCAAAGATACCTGATGATAACATTGATTATGATCCGACTACTCTAGGGGAATAGAAAAACCATGCATGTCATTTGAAATTATATGGGCGTTTCATGGCATGAAAAGCTTTTTACACGATTAGCTCCAATTCAAGAAAATATAATTGAGCATGCGGGTGAAATAACCAGAAAAGGCCAGTGCACATATATACAAAAATCCCCCGTAACGCCCCAAGACTTAATAGAAACGCCGTATTCATCCAGCAAATATTCTTAGCAATCCACCCTCCTAATTGTACGCCGATAGAGCCACATAAATATTTTGTGTCTAGAGATAGGCCAAATGAAATCCTACACTCTATGCCAGGGCTTCTACAATGTAGGCCCAAACATACTCCAAGTTAGGACTAAAACAAACATAAATAACACAACCTGCCCAAACGCCACAAACAGTGCTGAATGCACTGTGTTTCTATCCCACAACCTCGGGGCAGACATAAATCGTAGGCTGAGGAGATCGAAATGATTCTACTTTGCTAGCAGCGGGTGGAGGAGACGAGGAAGCTATATCTGTTGGTGGTGGAGTTGGGATATCCTTCATGACTTTGGTCCTCTTTGCCTTTCCAGCAGCACCAGCAACAGGTGTTTTGGCCACCCTGAACGCCTTGACAAGTGTAGCCTTGGGCTCCCTGACCACCTTTATCTTTCTGGGAACCCGGGGCTTCTTGGGCTCTGCCTCCTTCTTTGGCTTTCCTTCTCCGGGAGCCTTCCTCTTTTTCGGTTTAGCTGACAAGATAGGCTCAGACATTGTGACTAGTGGAATTTGGATCTCCGGTTGGCTAGAAGGGCTGGGAAATTGGGATATCTCCATGAACTCTGGAGTAGAGTTTCCCGTACTAGACTCTGGTGTACTTCCATCCCATCGTGGAAGAGATGCCAATGACGCAACCATTTCACAGTCTCCCTTCACTATATAGTCAAACAAGCCCTCTAAATCCTTTGTTAGAGGTGGATCCTCGTGGTTGATCCACATTGTGACCCCTCCTCTCATGTCCTGGACACTCTTGCACATTTCCTTCACGATCCTCTTAATCCCGGGAACTTTCAAACTTGTCCCGACGACGACAACGGCATCTGGCCTGGTCTTCAGGTCCGCTTTTGAAACTGACCCAATTGCCTCAGAGTCTGGATGATACTCGTTGTACAAAACAATTCGTGGTCGTAATTTCCCCACGCCGAGCGATCTCTTTCCGACAATGCCCCTTACAAACTCCATCTCTACGCATTCGCTGCAGTCCGGAGGCTCAGAGCCCACAAACAATTCCGCATCAAAACCCCCGAGCCATCCACATTTGGAACAGACCATTTTTTCCAGTCCACCATGGAGTTGAATTGTCTTCGGCCATGGCCCCTTGTTGCCCAATGGGACCTTGGTTTGCAGCGGTGGAAGCTGATTCTCAATGCAGTCTACATTCTGACTGTATAGACGCAAAAGCCTCTCTTCCTTTGCCAGCGATGCTAGGAGATGATGGAATGCAGTCGGAGTAGCCTTTTTTACCATAGAATCTAGGTTGCGAACCATGTCGTGGAAAGACGAAGTCAACTCATTGTCTCTGTAAACTGCTGCGTCAAATAATTCCTTTCCGGAGGTCTTCAATTTGTGATCCGTCCGTAGCGAGGAAAATAGTCCGCCTGCGCTCCGAAAATCCGGGACTGAGTTTTAGAAAGCGTTAGCCAGACCAGGCGCATCACCATCGATGTGCATGCAGGGTATTTGCTATGATTGGGCGGGATGAGGAGAGGTTGCTTCATATTGTGTGTACATACTCCCTGCTCCAACAGAAATTCCAGCGCCTGCAACAACCACAATTTTCTTCTTTTTCCGAAAAACTTTCGCGAGAGCATCCAGGCTCCTCTGCTGCTCTTTAGAGGTGACTGGCCCTGAGAGAAGTTTCCGGAGATCGATCGTTTCGGGGGCTTTTCGCGGTGCAGGCACCCGTGGGAGAGTAGAATCTCCAGCGACGTTTTCCGTCTTCTGCTTTTTGAGCGGAGACTCCGATGTGAAAGTTTCGACCTCCATTTTGCCGCTTTGGCTCCCGACTTCCATACCACGAGAGATCGAAGTGAAAGAAAGACTTCGATACGGTCGGGGGTTGTGTAGTTTGTGAGGGGCTTAGGGGGTGTCCCTTATGATGTTGCTTAGGAGAAGCTGGGATGACAAGAGTGGGGAGGGACTGACTTGTATTTGAAAGTGAAAGGGGGGATAATAAGGGCGAGTGATCTTATTTAAGTTTTTCACGTTACCTGGGCACCGAATGTAATATGATCTCGAAATCTGCTTCCTATTGAGCCCTGCTTCCTATTGATCTCTGCTGAGCTTGCTTACTGTCGGTGGCTTCCCACTGTCGGCGGCTTTCGTCAGTCCCTGAATGTTCAACTGGCAGACACTTTCCTTTTAATGTGTCCAGCTGCGCATTACATTGTTGGAGAGAGAGCTGCTTATATATTTTCTTCTTTCTTATTTCTGGTAAATTGGGTCTGGGCTACGGGCTACGGGCTACGGGCTACGGGCTATGGGGCTGTTTTGATATGCAGCCGGCACGGCGGGCAGGCGGGCGGGCAGGCAGGCGGGCAGGCAGGCGGGCAGGCAGGCGGGCGGGCAGGCGGGAATAGGACGGATTGGCACGTTCTCTAGAGGGAGGGGTCCCTGATCCTCGGACTCGAGAGGGAAGGGTCCGACTGGCAGGATTAGATGCCGTTCAGGCGAGGCGGGCAGGCAGGCGGGCGGGCAGGCGGGAATAGGACGGATTGGCACGTTCTCTAGAGGGAGGGGTCCCTGATCCTCGGACTCGAGAGGGAAGGGTCCGACTGGCAGGATTAGATGCCGTTCAGGCGACTTACACACATACGACATACATGATGATGATGACCTGGGGACGTCCTTCTGCAGCAATGAGCTGTAACCGGCCTGATGAGCTGTGTATTCTGCGAGGGCCGGGGGCGACTGCCAGCTTCTCTCTCACATGCCCCACACGAGACTCGTGAATGAAGCTGTGTTTCATCTCCGTAATGTTCATGTACTTTTATACACACAGACTACGGAGACGAAGCACGATGTCGTCCTTGAAGCTCTTGATCGAGGCTTAGTGGTGTATCGACACCCGCTCCAGGATTCAGGGAGCTAAGGGTATTTCCCGCTGCCTCAATGGCCTGCTGGGGTAATTTTCCTTGCATGAAGCATAGTTAGTAGCTGGCCATGACTGTTCAATCATCTAAGAAGCAGTTGCGCCGCTTTTATTCAGGCTGCTTTCATCAATTAAACAAAAATCCGCCATTGTTATCACCAACATAGGTAAACATAGGTACATTTAACCAACCAAGACTATATATCTTACATAATAATAAGTAACCAACCAGACGTCCTCGGGTAGGTTTTAGTCTCATACCAAGCCTCCCATGAATCGCATCTTCTGACTTATCAGAGCCTACGTAGGAGGATAAATATCAAACCCAAAAAATTAGAAGGCTACTATTCCAAACTTTGCATAGGCGGTTAGGTTGTTCCTTAGGGAGACGCGTGAGCATGTTTGCACGAGCATGTTTGCATAGGTAGGTAGACTACAGACAGTACTTGGTGCAGCAAATACTCACCAACAATTGAAGCAAGCGCTACAACTCCCATACCAAGTAATTGAAATAATCTCAAAGATGGGACTGCCACGGGTCTTTATTCTCGGCTCGGAATCTTGCATGTTGATAATTCAACCCTGGCATTCGATACTTTCAAGTGGCCTGTTGGACTCAGAATGTTTATGGCAATATGGTAGCGGAAAAATATTCTCAACTGAAGATTACTCTCCATGACGGCATGAAAAGCTACTTGCTTATGACCTCAATTGTTTGAGGAGAATCAAAAGCTAGTTGTCGACCAGTAGTCAATTTTCTCCTTTATCCAGTCGTATCACTTCTTGCTAGAATAGCCACCAGTCATCATTGTTCAGTCGCTATTCAAGCCTCCACTTAAGAAGTTTCAGTTCAGAGCTTGGAATTGCAATCAGAGCCTGATCTCTTACCGATCCCGACATATTGTTGATTTCTCTAGTGAATACCAAGTCATATACCAAGCCATACTTTAGTGTATTTTGAGGTGAAAAAAGTAAGCAGCTTTTCACATTTACCGCACGTGCTTCGGAGTAGCACCTTACGGTTATCTCTCACAAGACCTCCTTCACAAAAGCCCTCAAAAATAAGATC
Organism: Terfezia boudieri ATCC MYA-4762; assembly: GCA_003788615.2. Lineage (NCBI taxonomy): Eukaryota > Fungi > Ascomycota > Pezizomycetes > Pezizales > Pezizaceae > Terfezia > Terfezia boudieri. Next base: position 1,052,361 of record ML121529.1, on the reverse strand, counting down.
ACAAATAAGCACACCTGCACGAATTCCAACTCCGGGTTCCTCGTCCCTGCCAAAGCGTGAAGAGAACGTGATCTCGGTACTGTCATAAAGAGAGCCTTTGAAGATAAACAAGCGGCCCAACAAGAGCTTGCATTGAAGAGAATCAAAGCTGATAAAGAGGTAAAATTGGAGATTGCGCAGGGTGGGAGTTGAATTCCCTCATATCATGACTCCCCCGTACTGTAAACGCCCGATGAAAAACAACAGCACAAAAACGATTTGTTTACCCCCTGTCGGCTCTATCGACCCGCGCACGCTTCACGCGGAGTATCATCATCACCTCTTCATGGAAGGTGGCCTGATACTTGGGAATGGCATCATCCAGGTTAATTCCTATCACCTTCTGCTTAATTCGTGCATCCCATTCATTCCCCAGTTTTGCCTTTTTGAAACTTTCACACCCCTCAATCAAAGTGACGAAATAGAAATTGATAGGGTAGGTGCCGGTGAAATTCAGGGTATCTAACCCTCGTTCCTTGTCTAGAGTCAAACTAGGAATTCATAAGGAAAGGCAAATTCTTACCTTAATTCCATGGCTTGGGGACACTGTCATTTGGTACAGAATGTCTGGTGGGACTAATGCATCTACCGATTGGAAGGTTTGGCTTAGAGGAACATTGTGATGACCGGGCTTGGCTTCGTTCACCTGCTTGAACTGCTTGACCTTGCGCCCTGGGAATTCTTCTTCCTTCCAAATCCTGGTGTTGAGATCGAACACCTATAATTCGTTAGTATTGTACTCTATTATCATTACGATAGTGTTACCTGAAACCGCCCCCCCTCAGCAATGACCTTGTGTGCTAAATTCTCAAATAGATACCCCCGCAAGGAGCCATAGGCACAAATCCCTCGAGTCGACAAAATTATTTCCTTAGCTTTCCTCTTGCCTTGCTCAATGAGCACCTCAAGCACGATAGCGCAGAGCTTTCTAGATGCCCAGCGAACCTCTGTGAAGATGTATTGGTCATCAATAGGGACAAGGTGCACCAGCATTCCAGATACGTCATCCACAGATGAATACGACAGCTCCCCATCAAGCTTCTGTTACGGATCATCCCTTGCCCTGCCTGAAGACACGCGGCCAGACTCACGAAAGCTGCTCTCTTCTGCAAGCCCCGACACTATACTGGCAACCCACGCACTCGCCAGCACTATGTCCGGCTTCACTTGATTTCGACCCAGTATGGCTTCGCCGTGCTGATCCTTGTCTTCTGGCTAAATGCCCCTGACCCTGGACCTTGACCTGCTTGATTACCGACCGCATCCCGGGAATCTTAACCAGGTACTCGCTTACCCAGTTCCTTGGGTCTAGACCTTGCCTCGGATCTAGACCTTGCCTCGGGTATTAAAGCTATTTGGTTTTCTAGCTTCAATACTAATAACCTCGCCCTCGCATGTATCTCTTGTTATTGCTGTTCCCTATGTCTCCGTATGCTTTTCTTGTATTCGTAATGTTACCCGTTCGCTTCCTTATGTCTCCGTCTCCGCAGGCCTTCTTGTGTGTATTCTGTTACGGGGCCAGATCTCTACATATAAAGATCTCTCTCCCCCTCTACTTCTGTTTCTCTCCTCACGCAACAACTTGTACTCAATCCTGTACCTAGTTGTTTCCACGAATATATCTCCACCACTTTACTCGAGTGTAGCTCAGACTACCTCGTCTTCTTGACCTTGACACCTCGCTCGACTTTGGTTTCGCCCAAAGTCCCCTGACACCTGATCACACACGTAGAACTTCCTACGTGTGCGATACCTCGAACTGTTTACCGCGTCGACGCGGGAATTAAGTACCTCCCAACCCCCGATCTTAACAGCTTCATGCATTCCTCCATCCTATTCGCAGTGAATGCTGTACGTAGGGTCCTCTCCCATGCGTCATCATTAATGAATCGCAGGGTCGTTCGAGGTATCCCTCCCCACAATTCAAAGCTACTTTCGACATCCTCCCACGCGAGACCAGAAGCCTTATAAACCTGAGTATATACTTTTCCTAGCTCCTCAAGATCCCAAACAGGCATGCTTCGTTCTTGAAACCCTTGCTTTCTGTGTCTGCCATACCCGGCCATCTTCGGAGAGGTAACCAAGACCGTTCGACAGTACATGCCTTCATCCTCTGGCAAGACTGCATCTGCAATGACCCAATTTTCCGCATTTTCAGACACTTTGGAGGGAACCTCTCCGCTTGAACGATACACAGTCCCATCAGGATAAAAGATGAGTGTCTTGCCTCTATACATCCGTGCAATGATCGCATTAGGCTGCGTCATGCGTATCTTGACAAACATGAAGAACGTGAAAAAAGTCTTACCAATGCCTAAAAAAATATTAGCCATCATGTAGAGGTTCTCGGTGGTACTCATCAAGGCCTACCAGGAGTGCCAGTAAGAATCCACAGCCTACTACTGCCATTGATCATTTCCCAGAACTTGTTGTAAATTGGTCGAATGAAGACCGATTGCTCATACGTATCGGAACCCATCCAGTTGACCTTAGGATTGAGGTGAATCCATTCTGAATTGATGACTGGATAATTTGGATGCTTAAGAAAGAGTGAGCGCCAAAATAAAACAACAGCGTGGTCAGACAGCACTGTCCCAAACCAAGATCAGCAGGTTACCCAAACAAAGGGAAGAAAATGTACATTGTGTATTTTTCTCCGTGACGAGTGTATCAACTCCTGCCAGTTATCAGCATGAGGCATTGACGAGAAGTGTAGAAAGAGGGAACCTACGTTGTAGTGGCTTGGTCAGTGTAGTGATGAGCTCATAGATCCTGCTTGCTACACCGAAAGGTAACTTATAGAATGTCACCAATTTCTCCTCAGTAAGCTTCGCAAAATCGCGTCCCATAATTTTATTCCCATAAATATAGTCAATATCCTCTTCATCGAGACCGTAATCCTCTTGGTTTGCTTGAAGAAACACTCGCACATGCTCCCGGTTCCACTTGCTGAAATTCGGCGGAAGATCCGGAGGGATGCAGGGATCGCCTGAGGTGTCCGTGGGGCTGCATGGAGTGGAGTCAGGCATGCTGGCATGGTCAGTTTATAATCGGTTGAACTTGGGGTGACCTTCGGAAAAGGGAGGCCTACATGGTGTACTTCTATATGGTATCCAGTAGCTAGTTGTCTTCCTGTCACTCTTGGAAAGTAGTTAGTCGAGTTTATCTTACTCTCCTGTCTGCTGGGCCGTCGTACAAGAGCACTCTGTATATGTGTAGCCGTAGGTAGAGCCAGGACACTTGAAGCTGTATGAGATGAAGTTCAGGGGACGGTGTGGTTGTGTAATGTATCCCTCCTAGCGTGGCTTGGTAGAACAACTATCCACTATTGGGATACATACTGTACTTACGTCATCATCGTAGACAAAAGTGGCAGTTCCTAATGGTTGGTGACATGGACACTAAACGAGGAGAGGTCCTAGGAAGAGGAAACATCGAGCAGACCCGAGGGGTTGGACGTGCGTGACTCGGACGATCAAAAGCTCATTGTGGCATACACGATGTGGGTTATTTGCATTAAGAAATCTCCGACGAAAAGCTGCAATCCTGGTGGAACAGATGGATGATGATGGAGCAACTGCGGTCGTGCGACAGTCCACCCAGGGCAAGATGTACTTTACTTTACTGTTGGTTAAACATTGGTTTAGAGGCAAGACAAGGTGGGGGAAAAGAAATAGTGACACCAGTAGGCCCCACGGTTAGGTCACTAGCACCTCTGGTTTCAAGCTTTGGACTTCTTCGCAAGAAGATCCATGAGCAGATATTTGACGTTGATGATGCATAATCCTTCCCTTCAAGCTAAATCATAGTTTGCAACTTGATTCCATCTGTGATAGAATTAGTATTATACGTGTCTGGCGAAATCGGGAGAACCAGTGCCTCGCCCGTAGTCTCGATCAACTAGTTTTGGCGCTTGTGCCAACTAGACTAGTATCGGCGGTAAGTTAAACCAGACTAGGTACCTAAGGTAGTCTCATATTACGCATTAATTACTTGCATGGAAGAACGCGCCGCGCGCGTCGCCCTATGTCGATCAATCTTGACTCACGCGTTGCAGGCCCTTGCTTGCTAGTCTTTGCTCATTATAGGTGATGTTGATGTTGATGACCCTAGCCCATACTCAAGTAGTACTGGTGAAACTCAACCTCTAGAGTTTATATAATACAAAGTAAAAGTTTAACAGAGCCACATAATAAAGAGCGTTTCCCGAGACTCCTTCTTTCTTTAAATCCTTCTCAGGTATGAGTGAACCAGGCTTATCCCCAAAAACAACATTCCACCGCAGAATAAGCCTATCCGTTACTTCAAACGACAAGAAAGCTTTCTTCAGGCATTTATATTCACTTGAGGCAACTGTAGAGAAGGAGACTGGAAGTGGGGATTCCGACAATCCGATAACTGAGTTTCTGAGAAATTACCACAGAAGAGGGCACCGTCAACAAACGTCGGAAAACCCCAACAGCCCACAGTCAATTTCTCGACCTCCCATTGGCTACTCTCATTCCCTAATAGGGTCTAGAAAACTGGATGAAAGTAGGGGGAGTAATCTATCTCGAAGGAAAACACGCTTACCTCCGTCGCCGCCCTCTCCAATGACTCCAAAACGAAGTATTCCTGCTGCAGCATCCTCTTCTCCTTCGAAAGCCCAACGTCACATAACAACTCCCAAGGCCAATGTCAAAGCTTCCGCATCCAAACCAAGAAAGGGCAAAAAGGAACCTAAAGTGGTTCTTGCACCGGAATCGCAACAGCTATTCAAGGGAATGACATTTTGTAAGGCTTTAATCATAACATAAACGGTGAAGCTATCAACTAATTGAAAGCTCCTATTCTCAGATTTTGTCCCCAATACATTAACAAGCGGTGCGCGAAGAATGCGAGTCAACAAAGCTATCGAGTACGGAGCAGTGTGTAGCAACGACTGGGCTAATGATGGTATGTTGCTGCAACTTGTTGTCATCAGGGTCTGCGACCTCAGCCGTCTTGGCGGATCGACAAACTGACAGACAAACGATGCTAATAAACCCATGTTGGCGGCGATAGAAATTACACATATCATTGCAGATCGTCATTTACAATACAAGAATGTTCTTAATATCCTTAAAGTTGCTGAAATTCCAGTGAGTACTTGTATACTTACTCATATAAAGTTTCTGGGATACTTATTTACAACCCTACAGGATAACATAAAGGTAGTGAATGAACACTACCCTGGAGATTGTCTACACTATAGGCGGATTTTAGATACTACACAGCCAATTTATGAGGTGCCTGGAAAGCCAGTATCTGTTAAAGAATTATCACCTATGGAGAAGGGTGGATTCGGCGAGAACCAGGAGGACAGGGAATCGTTACATTCGCTTCAGATTAAACCAGTAAAAGAAAAAGCTCAAGAAATTGGGGAAACACAAAGGAGGTACGAGTTCTCAAAGGAGACATCCTGCTTAGATGTAATTGATAGTCCGCTTGGTGTAGTCGATATGCTCACTAGTGAAATGCAGTGTGGTTTCAGAGGTGCTATTTAAATCGACTAATGATGGCCCCAAAAACGCACCTTCACCCCCTGTCACAGCTACGAAGTCAGCAAAGAGGCCCCATGAATCTGGAGAGAAACCCAAAGACTATGATATGAATGATGTTTTGAACGAGATAATAGAAGAGGCCAAGAAAGTTGCTGATCTAGTATGTGCCGCTCCTCTGGAAACTCCGTTCCCGATTAATGAAGTGAAACAATTAGCCTCTGGACGACGATGAGGATACTTTAGTGTCTGCACCAGCTGAAGTCTCGGATAGCGAGCGCTATAACTCCGATAGTGCAAGCAAGCGGAGGAAATTTACGAGAAAAACTGATCGTTCAGCTGACTTTCAAGCAGCTTTCCAATGCATGTACAAACATGACGGGGAAGGGGAGCACCAGAACCCCAACGAGAGGACCATTCAAGTGGTATGTACGAGTTTATGAGTGAAGACTACTCTCCGACTGACGTTTAAGTGTAGCTGTCAGAAATGCAGAAGTACTATGAGATGATTGATGACCACTGGCGCTCTCTAAGTTACAGGAAGGCAATTACCATCCTGAAAAAGCAAACGACGAAAATAGTTTTTGCAGAGGAAGCTGTGAGGTAAAGAAGAAATGGCCCTTAGCAATCATTGATATTAACTTGCCCGGACAGATTACCATGTATTGGGGAGCGACTTGCACAAAAGATTGAAGAGATAGGTTTGTTTCCCCGCATAATTTGTGCGCTAATTACTGCTGATATGAAGTATAGTCTTCACGAACCACCTTAAAAGGCTTGACTATGCAAAATTGGAGCCTGGAGATGCCCTGTTGAAATTATTCCTAGGAGTGTATGGGGCAGGGTATGGCCTTCCTTTCTAGTCTCTAAAACAAAGCTAAACATAACATTTAGCACCACACAAGCCCAGCGTTGGATTTCAGCTGGCCATAAAACCCTAGAAGACCTCTTAAAGAAGGCCAAGCTCACTGAAAATCAGAGAATTGGAGTAGAGCATTACGATGTAAGCTACAATCACCACCTGATGGCCCCGTGTACTACATCTTATTGACGTTCACATCTAGGATTTTAATACCCGCATCCCGCGTGCGGAAGTTCAGCGGCATGGAGATGTAGTCATAAAGACTGCGCTGGAAATTGATTCAAAGCTTCAATTGGACATCATGGGTTCTTTCCGACGAGGGGCAAAGGATTGTGGAGATGTACGATTAGAATTTCCTCCCGTTTTTTTCCTAGCTGCTAATTATTGATAGATTGATATAATCATCACCAAGCGTGGGGCAACAAATGTCGAACTGAAAGGTAATTAATTGTCGTTAGGCGGGTGAGGCTTTTCACAACTAACCAGTTAACAGGAATATTGGATGAACTACTTAAGAGATTGTTCGCTATTGACTTCCTCCAATGGACGCTGGCAACAAGCCACAGGGATGATTCTGGATCTAAATGGCACGGAGCTTCGAGGATCGAGCCTGGAGCACGCTGGAGAAGACTAGGTATGGTTCATAGACCCTGTTAACAAATATGTTTCTAGTTAACATATGAATAGACTTCTTACTTGTGCCTTGGAAGGAACGAGGAGCCGCTTTGATTTATTTTGTATGTTCCGCAAAAATATCTAATTTCTATAAACTAACATTCTAGAGACTGGAAATGACATCTTTAATAGGTCCTTGAGACTTCTGGCTTCTAAGAAGGTACGGTTGTTAAGCAAGGTGGTTCGTTCTACTGTATAATTCTGACAGCAGGCAGGGGTACCGCCTCAATCAGCGAGGTCTGTACAAGGATGTTATGCGTGGCGCCAACAGAGTAAAGGTAACCGAAGGTACTTTGGTAGAGGGGGAAAGTGAAGAGGTAGGGGGTTCCTGGACTGTTACCAGTTGTCGGGCTAACATTATTGGGCCAGAAAATATTTGAAATTCTGGGAGTTCCTTATAGACCACCGGAACATCGTATCTGTTAGACCTTGATGAATGGCAGTCATAATCCTTAACGGCACCGGGAATGTGGGCTACTTCGTTGGCTTCGTACGGGTAAATATTGTATCTAAACAACCAGACTATCTAAATAGATACGTTCGATATTAGAACCTGACCCTGTACCTACCATCATTTAACTTCGGGGGTAAAATCCCAGCCGCGCCCGGCGTCTTAAGCTTTGAGCCTCAATTATTTCCCGGCCGCGTTGGCCAGGGGTTATGAAGACAGATTCAAAACGGCACATACAGGCAACTACTTCGGATGATGCCTTGCCTGTTGACTATCCCAACATATTATGTACTGTCTATTTGGATGTTGCTTGAATTAAAATGGATAAGATTGAGAAATGAGGCGCGGAACCGTTGTAATACTCGTTAATATCATGCATGCAAATCTAAGGGCAAAGTAGATCTAGAGGGTAATTTACCAGGATGGGAAGCCATCTCTCCAGCAAGAATTCGGTCCTAATCCGATCCGGCTGCATAATTCTCCGTCAAGCTGCCCCCACAGAACCTGAACTGAGCCTGAACTGAGCCTGAACTGAACCTGAACTGACCCTGAACTGAACCTGAACTGAATTTGAACTGAACCTGCACTCCGACTTCTGGACTTTGGCCACCGACATTGTTTCAGCTTTGAGTTCGAACTTAAACACTCCGAATAGAGAGCACCAAGTAACACTATTTAAACACGCGACCCTAAAGTAGCTGTCCATTTACAGCTCGGATTGCGGTTACAGTTACGATGTTCAAAGGAGCGGCAGCATGGCTTGGGGGCACGCTTGTTGGTGGGGCGAAAAAGAATCCATCAACTCAGTCGTTGACAGCTTTGGAGGAGCCGGCTGCTCGTATGTCTTGATAACGCTCCTCCGAGTGGACGGAGCCGATCTAATATGCTAATCGGTAACCGAGTATAGTGGACCAAGCGTTGAGAGGTATTTTGAACCTTGTAGAAGTAGAAATGCAACAGAGATATTGACATAATGGGCTATCAGCAATGGCTCTCCTTATGAATGACGACGTTGTTGGAGCAGAGGCTGCATTGGAGGGCGGGCACTCAAGTTTTCATAAGGTCCCTTAGAGCTTTTCCTGTTTGCCTTGAAAGCAACATGTTAACACTTATACTCCGTGGATAGCTTGCCCAAGGTGTGGTAGCCTTCCTTCGCGCTAGTTTGGGATTCGAGTCCGAGATCATGAGGGAAGGCACGTGTACCCTGGATTCTCCATTCCCACACCTATGGATCACGCTCTGACGAACATACAGCTTCCGAGCGACTTGCGGACGCCGAAGCTTCTGCGGACAGGGATAGAAGAAGGGCACAGAAAGAAAATCACCGGCACAGTAGCTATCCCCCGGGAACGGAGTTTGCCCTGTGCCATGCTGAAGCGCAATTGATGTCTGCGGTAGTGGGTGTACTTTCAGAGTCTGTGGTGGACGCCATGAGGGCATTTTACAAGCTGAGGAGGGCATACCAGATGTTGGAAGAGATCCAGACAACATCTCCCCATCAACCCGGGATGAAAGAGGACGGAGAGAAGACTAGTGATGATATGTCAGCCGATGCTGCAAGTAGAAAGTCTGCCTCATCTGACTTGGTTGGGGACCAGCAGAAGCTAAGGAGGGCTAGCATCGTAGACTCAATCAACATGGATACTATGCAGCCAATGGATGTATTCATTCATTCTGGGTCAAATATGTGCTTTGGGCTGTTATTGGTGATTTTGAGCCTTATTCCACCTAGCTTTGGGAGGTTATTATCAATCATTGGGTTCCGAGGAGGTGAGTTTCATGCGTGGCAACTCTCAAGCATTGTCGTGGATTTCAGCCTGATTTAATGAAGATAGAGAGAAGGGACTGTCAATGCTATGGGTTGCATCCAAGGCGGACAATGTGCACGGTGCCATAGCAACACTCGCTCTCCTCAACTTTTATGGTAACGCTATACAGTTCTGTGATATATTACCAGAGGAGGACGCAACAAGTGGGGTTGGTTACCCAACACAGAGATGTCATGATGTCCTGGCGATCATGAGGCAGAGATACCCTGAGAGTGCACTTTGGTTGTTGGAGGAAGCAAGGATGGAAGCTGTGAATGGTCATCTGAATGCAGCTATCAATCTACTGAATGTCCCAACCAGTCCTCAAATGAAGTGAGTAAAGAGAACGCTCCTTGAGCTTATCCAATACTGACTGAAGTGGTAGACAAGTTGAGGCCTTGATGGTCTTTGAGAAGGCTATGTGTGTTTACTAGAACCCTGCTCTGCCATATGGTATAAGCTAACCTGAACTCAGAAATTGTATGTTCCTGCATAAATACCAGGATGTAGCTGATTCGTTTCTTAAGGTATGGACGCCTATCATCCGCATAAGTAACGATAACTCACAAATAGCAGTTGACGGAGCTCAACTCTTGGTCACATGCGTTATACCATTACTTTGCCGCTGTAAGCTATGTGGAGCTATACCGAGAAAACTGTGAAAAAAATCCAGATAAAGCTGTAAGTTTTTCTAGTACGAGTACCGACTTCCTTTACTAAGACTGTTATTAGCGAATATATGGAAAGAAAGCCGAAAGCCTTCTTGAGGCAACTCCTACATTCATGGGAAAGAAGCGCTTCATGGCTCAATCTCTTCCGCTTGAGGTCTTTGCGGACCGGAAGATCAAGAAATGGCAGACCCGGGCAAAACAAAGGGGGGTACCACTTGTAGACGGTGTTGGGGTTAGTCCTATGGAGGAGATGATGTATTTTTGGAACGGATACAAGAGGATGGGCAACGATGACTTCGCGAAATCGCTTACTGCACTAGACTGGAGAAAGGACCATCTACGAGACGATGCTATCGATGAAAGAGCTATCCACTCGCTCCTTACCAGTGTAGTCTTGAGGAATATGGGAGAATTGGAAGGTGCTAGGGAGCATCTGCAGGAAGTGTTATCCATAGATAAGTTTCTTCTCAAGGGCGGTCTCAAGGATGACTGGACAGGTGAGTAGCAGAGGAGCCAATTATACGTGAAATCCACTAACATTGTAATAGCGCCAACCGCTCATTACGAATGGGCTGTCGTCATCTGGCGAGAGTCAGGGCCAAAAGAAGCTGCGGATTGTAAGCTCTGGCTTCAAAAGGCGGCGAGATGGGAAGCGTACGAGCTCGACACCCGAGTAGGGCTGAGGGTAACAACTGCATTGGATACAGTAAATAAATACACTGAAGCATAAGTGCATAAGCGAGGGGCATATTCCTGACACATCAGAATGGAACAGGGACCAGAGTTTGCACTGCGGCTGATACCGGGATTTCTACTAGGCGCTTTGGCGTTGATAAATTTGAGCCACTTCAGTGAAGGCAAGAGAGATGTAGCATCAGTTGGTTTATTGCGTAGTTTAGATATATATACGGTAATATTTACATTTCTGAATATTTTGTAGTTGCGGGGGGTTTAATGTGGGGTGTTTTTCAATCACGTGGGAAGTGAAATTTAAGTGGGTTCCGCAGACCTCTTGCGAACGAAAACGGCTTGCTAAAATGAACATCCTCCCTGCGACCCGCCCACTTCAACCATTCATCGCATGTTTCTTCTACCAGATACCACCGGTAGTCCCGAGGATTGCGTTTCGTCGATTGAGCTTGAAAACGTCTCCTTCCCCACTAGCACCAGCACCGGCACCGAAGAATGAGAAGCCTCCCAGGAGGCCCGAAGATGCGGATACAAAAGATAAAGACTCTAAGCCCATGAGGCTGCTCCGGCCGTTAGGGATGGACAATCCTCCACAGAAGGGAGAGAATTCGGGAGTAGACACTAGGACACCACAACAGAAGAGGGATGACTTTGTGAATTGGGATAAGCATTTGGAAAAGCGGAAACGACTGTATGCTCTTCAATCCATTCCCTATGGCCTCTGGCTTGGAGATACAAAACCCGATTTTACGTGGTAGAAGCAACTCTAACCTAACGATTAGGTCATCTCAATTTGGAACCTCCTACTTCAAAGACTTCAATACCATGACAAAAGAACACAAAGGCAAAACTTGGATCGCCCCCTCGAAGCTTTTCAGAGCCAGGAAATCCCTCTACTTCCCCAACCTCCAAGGCCGGACACTCGTGCCTCCCCGCAGAGCAATCCGGGATACGACCGACATCCTCATCACCCCCTCTCCCGGCGTCATCAGTGTAGTTGCCGTATTCTCTAGTATGTGGGGCCAGAACCAAGTCGCAACGTTCATGGACGACGTAGCTGTCGCCCATGTGATTGAGGAGAATAAGGGAAAAGTCCAGAGGGTAGATGTCAATATTGAAGAAAATACATTGAAAGCTATGCTTATCACCCTCTTCGTGCCAAGTCTCAGAAAGCGGATCCCGAAAGATAGGCATGACAAGTATTTTATTGTTAGACAAGGTGTGACTGATGAGATTAGAAGTCAGGTCGGATTGGTGAACGGGAGAGTAGGGTATGTGTATTTGGTGGACTCGCAGGGTCGGATAAGATGGGCTGCGAGTGGAGTTGCTACTGATGAGGAGAAGGAGGCACTTGTGAAGGGAGTGAGGAGATTAGTGGAATTGGATCTTTGGACGAAGGATTCTAGCCCAGTTGCCAGTGCTATTGCATAGCTTCCATAGAGGCGGAGTGAGATTTACATATAGATTGTATAATAAAGAAAATGCCTTTGCTTGTTGATTAATTATGTAGGTACTGCTACTTCTCAGAAGGTATCATTCATACATCCCCACTTAGCCATATATTATACAATTAATGTAATTGAAAGCCCGTCCCAAGCGCCAGTAATGATGAAAACGAAGTGAGAACAAGGCATATAGAACAATAGAAAACAATACAGTAACATAACTATACACAACGGCAACATCTCTTTAGACATCTGAAATAGCGCTGAGTGCCAACCAGACTAACAACTTGCTAGAATAAGAACTCAGTAAATTGGTCCTATTCCTTAACCACTGGGGTCCGATCCCATAGAACCAAATACTATATTATCAGATGTAGATGCTCGTTTCAATGACACAGACCAGATAAAGCTTAATATTCCGGTTGAAATTCTGCATTCCGCATTCGGTCTGTTTGCCTCGCATGACAAATTAACGGAATTCCCCGGTTTATCTGAAGTAAATCACCAACAGAAAGCAGATGGAGATCAAAACTGCAAGAATGACGCTGTCCCTTTTCTTTCTAGTGTTGATCTTGGATATAATGGTATTGATCCCCGGAATTTGGCTCGCAGCATACATCACTCTTCTATTGATGTTCCCCAACATGGCTCGTTGGTCCGCAAAACTTTGGTTGATGGCATATGCCTGGCTTAGGACACTATCTGCCATGTTATGGGAATTGTCCAGCCGATTCCGCTCGTCCAGTAAAAATTCCGCATCCTCGCGGGAAGCAGAGTGGAACTGATCAATATCGTTTCTGACATTTGAGAGAAGGCTTGCCCGTTCCCTTGCAGAATGGATATTGTTTTTGATACGCTGGAATTCTTTATTATGGTCAGTAAGAATTTCCTTGTGCCGGACGAGGTTCTGAAGCTTTGCGGCGGAGGAGTTTACGCCGGATTCAGATTCCAAGGTTCGTGATAGGGAGGCGATCGTTGTCTCTCTCTGTGATGATCGTTAGCAAAGGTCCACAGAATGTAATTGTTGCTGTAAAGGAAAGCCAGTGCCGGAAGAGAGCTGGTGGAACAATATACCTTGTGGAGGATCTCCTGGATTTGTTGCTCTAGCCGTACTTCATCATCCGACGGCTTGAGTGGGAGTGAGGGGGAAACTAATGAGGAGTAGCTGTGGAAGAGGTTCTCAGTCTGAGTACTGTTAGTGATACAGGATGTGGGTGAATAGGGTTTGCTGTGGCGTACCTGAGATTCCAATGACCGGGCCTGTTGGCGAAGCTGAGCCCACCCTAAAGACATGATCGAGTGTTGCGAGGGAAAGATTTGGACGAGAATCTCGTACGGTTGAAGTGAAAATTCCGATCCTAATTAACAGTCGTCCTCCTCTGCTGCGTACGTCGTCTTTGTAGGTCGCAGATTGAATCCTGGGTATTGCTGCCCAATAGGTCACATGCTCCTCATCAAATTGCTGACTCATGTATGCAGCACAAATGAGGATCTTATCAGATAAGGGCTTACCCTCGCCCTGAACTTTGCCGCACCAAAGCTAAATGTGCGACAGTCAGAAAACTCCATACTAGCAATTCCGTAGTATCACGAGCGCTAGGCCCCCCCGCAACAAACGACGCACCAACTCGACTTACGCCCAACGACATCACCCTAACGCCCTCCCGTTCTACCAGGACCAAAATTGACAATGGTACGGCTCTATGCTCAATGTTCGACGTAGGGACGGCAGTACTGACGGAGGAATTTGGGGGATTTTAGCCAGGGGTCAAAGCCGCTCAATTATGGTCGAAGAACAAGACCGAGCTCACCAAGCAGCTCGATGATCTCAAGTCTGAGCTCCAGCAATTGCGAGTACAGAAGATGACTGGTGGTGCTGCTTCTAAACTCACCAAGATGTGAGTCCTCCGAATTTATCGAACCTCAACACGGAAATATGGCTCAGTTCGATTACAAATACCTGATACTGACATTCGACACTCTTACAGCCACGACGTACGCAAGGCCATCGCTAAGGTTCTTACTGTCATCAACGTCCAGCAACGCCACCAGCTCCGCCTTTTCTACAAGGGCAAGAAGTATCTTCCACTTGATCTCCGCCCAAAGAAGACCCGCGCCATCAGGAGGCGATTGACTGCATATGAATCAAGCTTGAAGACCGCCAAGGAGAAGAAGAAGCAGACACATTTCCCGCAGAGGAAATTCGCGGTGAAGGTGGGCATATCTGGCTATCGATGAAGGTATGAATGAATGAAGGGGAGGTGCTGACAGTTCGTGAATAGGCATAGATATAATTCGGCGGGGGCATATTAAAATGGTTCCAGTCTCTTTCTTCATCTTCTCAATTTAAGGGTCAACTTCTGGGTGTGGGGTGTATCTTATAAAATTGCTTTATTTTCTTCGATTTCCTGGTGAATAAATGGCGTTCACTCCTAAGCAGCACATTACACTACCTTTCAGATTCCTCTTTCCACTTACGGCCGTCCTTGATCAACGACTAGATTGAGCTCGAATTTGGCCATGCGTTACCAGCCGGTGCGGGATGAAGATGAAATAGGCAAATCGTGCAGAAAGGGCACAGTCAATCTGGGATTATTATAGGATCTCATGGGCGGGGATGGCTTTAATTTTATGTTTTTCTGCACTGCGTTGGGTTGTTGGATTGTGCTCGCCACCGGGCATGCGGGAGAGGGAGTACATTTCATATTGTATCACGGGTTTTTTCGCAGTTTCAATTATTTCAATTGCTCAGTTGGTTTCTCTAATCTGACAAGTCGGCTACAATTACTAGTCGTGCAGGAAAAGGGTCTTCTTCTTGCTATGGCCCTGGTTTTCGGATTAAGCATCGGATCAACCAAGCCTGGTTCCGAAGTCTCGCGCGACGCTCGTAAATCGACTGACGAACATAATTCACCATGGAGTGGCTCCAATCATGACGTCTTGCGGCATACTTGCCTGTTTAGTTTATTCTGAAGCACTTGTAGTCTAGTAATCTTCCCTGCTAGTAATAGTACTCTTTCACCACTTTTCAGTACCCAGCACTACGCTTCCACCGCAATTCCACCCAGACTGGCAATGTGAATATATAGACTTCTGGGTATAAAAGCAATCTCGCATTGGTACCGAATCTTTTGTACGCGAATACAAATCTTTGCAACTTCATCTAGCTAGTTACTAATTGCCCCTGCCTGGTCTTGAGAAAAATCAAAGCAAGTTTAGGCTCAAGTGCAGTCATTACCGTAATGGATTTCTAGTTTAGTGCTTGCCCATTTGGGTATGACTTTCAGGTCGGATCCTCGCACTTCTGTGACCACCAGGGGTGAGAGCTTCTTGAGATGATTTTATGACAAAATGACCATTGAGTTGTCTGTGGAGTTATATAATACTTCTTGACCCTTGAATAAACCGTATAATGTCTCAACTCTATGTATATTGCATGTTACCTGATACGTGTTTCCTAATACGAACATATAAATGTATACAGGGCGGCTGTGGCTCGGCAAAAAACGGAATTCCAAATATTCAACAGGCCACATATATTATTTCCTTCGTTGTTGTCGTGACTTTCCCCATTGGGATCCCTGCTCCTATTTAGTCTCATGGGCCATGTGGTATGGGCCCGATGTGGCGCTTCATCCTTAAGATCAACCGTTAAATAACGAATTTTCGAAATGCCATCTCAACCTGCCTTACCTAGAAGCTTTCCTTATCCCCTGGCTATAGAATATAACCTACGAGAGGCTAAAATTCAGGCTAAAAGATTCAGGCTAACAGATGTTTGAAATAATCAAGTTGATCGCGCTCGAGAATGCCCTGTTTGTAAGTGTTTGTAAGAGCCGCTCCAGGCAGATTACAGCAGTGATATAAGAACACGAGGCGATGTATGGAGATGGCAGCACGCATACGTTAATATATGATATGCGAAACTACGTACACCACCATGCTGGAGTCCAGTCTCCCACGTTGGTAACACCCATGATAGATTTCTTTAGCCTGTCAATTTACTGCAGCTTAATATAAATTTGGAAGAGCTATTATATGGTGGCATATATTTTCTCGAAACTAATGTTTTCTCTATCCCATGATCCCTAGTTATGAGTCCCATGCATACCCTGCCTCGCAACTATGCCAGCTGCAAGTGGCTCTCGCCATCGGCAGCTGGGATAACTCGTCGACAAGAAAACGGAGATTAGTCTGGCTCCAGCGCCGTACTCATTTCTTCCATTTGATGGCCCCTTTTAAGGGGCTACATGGATCCTATTCCATAATGCGAATTCTTTGTACCTGCAGGATTCTACTTATACACGGTCCTGTACATTTAGCCAGATACCTCTTGGTAACTGAGTTTTCGGTAATATATATGAATATATATATTTGCACTTTGAAAGTACGAAAACAAGTCACACACTCGGAGCACACAGATGTACAGTCGACAGGCCAGTACATTTGCTATGAACTTGGTATATCCCCGTTGAAATGTAAAAAATTACATATAGTAATAGGCTGATATTTATACAAGAACCATTTATGGTGCGTTCTGCATAGCCTCACGTAAAACCTGGTGAATACCATTTTCATACTGTATTAGATTGTCTTATGCCCAGCAGAGACACACTTACCATGGTTAAGCCTGCTCTCGTGGCCTAATATTGCAGTTCCAGAAGGGCTGCGCCCATAAGCACTGACACGTTGTGGTTCGTGTACAATTTATCGCTCGTTTATACCAGCTGTCAGTGTCAAACGTTTGATAAAAACCTCAAATATTGCTTCAGGCAAGCAAAATGTGCTTATACCGCATTGAGAGCCATTTCCGGCTGGCCGAAGCTGTCTACGCTTTATACGCCAGACCACCCTGTTTCAACGACCACAAGCTGAGAATGTAATCTCGGGAAAGTGGCATGCCTTAGGTATTTCTGTTGGAATCCGTGTGATCTTGTGCACGCAGCAAACCTCTGTGATTTCATTTTCGTCCTCGACTCAGGCATCTGCATATGGACTCATTGACATTGGATGAGACCCGTAGCTGTTCTATATGTTCTATACGTTGTTTAAATTTATGGAAAAGGTTTAACTATAACGGATACAATGACGCCAATGTCGGAAAATGAAATATAAAAAAAAAGCGTAAAAAGTGCAGAGTAACTCAATTTTGCACGTGGCATGGACAAAAGTTTGAGATGTGAATGCAAAGTGCCATTCCGGGTACTCATTGTCCAAATTTGGTTCACAAGTTTAATTTTGCAAATTTTACATATGGGAGTTGAGGGTAACTCTTTGAAGTATGTCTTGGTAGCCTACACCGAGATGAATATTTCCCGATGGCTTCTAATGGCTGCGTGATTTGGCTTTGATTCGGCTTCGCATTTCTTCCACACCAATTCGCATGCTAACATGCTGCGACCATGCTGCGACCTTAATATATACAAGTACTTTTGCCGTGCGACATGCGAATGAGCACAGGGCTACAGGGTTACACAAACCAAGAAATAAAATACGATCGCGAGAACACGGCAGAACGTGCCGTTAAGTAAAACCGCCCATATCATAATATCAGGAAAGCCGACTGCATAAGTACTGATTAGTACTGAGAAGTGAAGAACTCCTGCCAAAACGTGTGTCTGGGTTCCACTACCCCGAGATACTTGTGAAATAACAGGGAGGGTTCTATCTCGCTAGTTTATGCGATACAAGTACTTTCTGCCTCTACATATTTGACCAGAAGAAATCTAACGTGAAAATGAACTCCCACATGAGAAAACGTTGCAGTAGCGTCCTCCACAGGGGAGGGTTCTTTTCAGGCACCTGGAAGAAAAATTCGAATTTCGACGCCACCTCCACCCCACAGAGTATTTGTCTTGGCAGCGCAACAAGGTTACCAGTAACCGGTGCAGGAACGACTGAACCGTTGAGATGATGATTAAAATGTCTCAAGCACGTGGTCCAAGCTTTCTACCGTACCTCACATCTAGATCTGTATACTTTATATTACTGCCGTTATATTTCTGAGCAATACTTGAGTATACTCCTGTTGGGCAACATTACTCAGAGCCGTTTTTGGAGCATAAAAGCGGTTGAGTTTACAGGGATACCTCGGTTGCAGGGTCCTACAATAGTTCAACGTTTGTGGCGAAGGGTTCTTAGCGGCCGATCTAGCGATAGCGCAACAGCCACGGCTTCATCGATAGGTCAACTAGGTATTGAGATCTATGCAAGAATCGTCATTGTCTCAGAGACAACCACATCGTCTGGTTCCTGTACCTCCATTGTTGTTCCATATTTTCTTTATATAGATGGACCTGAATTCCGTACGGGTCTGCATAAACTATGCTTCTTTGAGTTTTCCTTTCCCTTCCAGCCTCTGAGAGGGAAACCATGGTGCGATGCGCAGCATGCCGTACGGGCACAGTGTTTCCTCGTTTCCAAACAATGGACCCGATAGGCGGGCTGGTAGCTGTAACATCGTAGGTGCTATTCCTTGTTCATAATTTGAAGCCGATTGGGGGGCGTCAGCATTTGGTTGAGATGCTCCAACTTACATACTTGAATGTTCATGTTGGCATAGCCAGTGCTGCGCTGGCGGATGAGGCCATTCTCCCGGGGAGATTCTCACCCAATTGCGTTCGAGTTGCTGGAACGATTGACTGACAGTTAGCCACAATGAGAGATGGAGACGGGGGTTCTGAAAATGGGGAGACTGACTGGAGCTAAAGCATCTGATAATAGCTTTTGCTAATGTACCCAAGGAGCAATACCAAGTATTAATTGTCTATCAATACTAGACTTTCTCGATTCAAATACTTATCCCCTCGCATAGGTGAATTACGACTAGGGCAGGGTATATCTACCTCGGAGAACCTCATCCTATGCAGACCTTGAACACTGCGAGACCTTAAACACTGCGGGCCCCTTTGAGGCGTTTTCCTCGCTCACACTCCACACTCCACACTCGCTTACCGCTCCTCTCTTTACTTTATGCTTTCAGATATCTAACGATAGATTCAAGTTTGCAATTTTGTGTGTCTATGTATGTGTGTGTGCTAGTTGTTTTGCAAGTTCACGGCAGGGCAGGGAGATAACTGCGGAGCTCGCTGTACCGGAAAGCGAACAAGAAGTACAATTGCACCCAATCCAGTTGCAATCTGTCTCAGTGACAAGGTGATACTTCCGTGGTTCTTTTGGACGTTCGACGAAAGCTTATGCGAGTGCAGCAGAGCGAAGAGCTCCCGCGGCTAATTGCAACCCCCTCGCCAAAGGCCCAGCATTGGACCAACGATCCTTTCGGTACACTTCCATCCTTACATATACACCCTCCCGGCCCATATAATATTCGAGTGGATATTAAGCAGCATTCATTTTACCGAAGGAGTGCTCCTTGTCATCACCACCCCCCACGTTCGTTTTATCAATACCCGAGGCCCATATAATTCTTCGTGGTCTTTTAAATTTCTATCCCGTCTGATATACTCCTTTATACTTGTCTGTTGGCCATAATTATCGTTTGAAGTTGAGCTTGGATCTGCAGTGTCTCTGGTACACCGGCGTCTTCCATATCATCCTCCTCCCTCAACTGACCTCTTTTTTTAGTAGTACTGTTCATCTTTATCAGTTCCATAGCAGCTCCCGCTTCATAATATTCCACGGTCCTTCCTACCTAGCTCTAATTGCAATCAACAGGGGTTAGAAAATGTCTTTTTGGGATGGCATACAGCTATGGCAAAGGATGCTGCTGGTAAGTAGCATCGTCTTTGAATTGCGAGTCAAAAGCAATAACAGCTAATATATGATAGATACTGGCCTGTGCCATGGTTGCCGTATTAATCTGGGGTTTCTGGCAGCTCGTTTGGCGGCGTATGCAGCAAAAGAAATACAAGTTTGCTGATTCGGAGAAGTCTCAAGCGGTTGGAGAGGCTAATACAGAGGGGACCTCGAAATCTGACGAGATACCTTTTGGAATCAGGGCCCTTGAAGCTGGTGTCGAAGTTGAAGGCGTGGTGATATCAAGACCTACTAGCCCACGGCCTGTCCACAACC
Source organism: Terfezia boudieri ATCC MYA-4762 (assembly GCA_003788615.2). Lineage (NCBI taxonomy): Eukaryota > Fungi > Ascomycota > Pezizomycetes > Pezizales > Pezizaceae > Terfezia > Terfezia boudieri. The sequence goes on along the minus strand of ML121529.1, from coordinate 1,032,170 downwards.
GCAATCCCAGCAATATGACCTTGGTAGATGTTAGAAGCAGCATGGGTTCCTTATTGTGCTGTGCTCAGCAAAATTCAGAACGTAATAGTCTGGGGCCTCCAAGTCCCGGTTTGACCACTACTCTCAACAATGTCCAACAGCCGATGACCTCACCCCTACGGTCAGTTTACCAACCCAATCCTTATGGGTTCTCAGGTTCAACGATCCAGAATCTACCCTCATGCCATAGCAGCACAGCATCTACCCGGACGATGTCGGCAGAAAATGTACCGACTGTGGCGGAGCCGAATCTGCCCCGCCCTGGGCCCTCAACCCGCGGACCCTCCTCCCCACCACTTGTGTACAACAACAGGGTTTCTGCAATGATAAATAGTCAACGCAGATCAGGAATCTACGAAGTGCCTCGCTCTGGGCAACTTAATGTTTATTGGCCTTCCCGTTCACCAACCCCACCAGAACCTAGTCCTCTTCTCTCTCTGTCGGAGAATCAAGGTTCTGATCCACGGGATTCTGACTCAACCGGTTCCACTAGCGAGGATGATAAACAGACAACTTCTACCGAAATGCTCTCCAGCAGCAACCCTTCGTCAGATGAGGGGACTGGGGACCTTACTCTAATGCAAACTCATCGTCTATCTCATGCTGCAGAAGTCGGACAATTGACTCGGAGACCACCCGGCCGGCCTAGAATACAGTCCACATCCTCTATGCACAGCATTAGAGCCACCAACACACCGCCAAATGGCACAGTATATAACACAGCATCTTCCCCCGTGTACCCCATGGATATCTCAATGCCATCATCAGCTTCACTAGACAATATTGAATTTCAACAATCTCAAAGAAGGTCCCTCTCGACTTTCCAATACAACCAGCAGGTCGAGCTAGCAAGAGAGCATTTTCAGCCGCAACTGGCAGCACAACCACGTGACGAGAATGTTGGGAGGGTAGACGATAGTACCCCGACTAGTCGACCGGCTAGTATCCGCTCGTCTAAAAAGCTTGTTAAGAAAAATCGACAGAGTCGGGTTGGTGAAGGGTTTGTCTGATAATAGGTTTGAACGACTGCATCGCAGTGGACTTTTTACCCGAATTGTGTTTAATGTTGTCTTATTTTAGTTTCCTTGTCCTATCTCCTTGGATACGGGCGTTTTGCTTTTTTACACTTTGGTGGCGTTTTGTTATATTGACGATTACCCAGTTCCTTAGAAAAATCCCCAAAGATTGGCGGGAGTAGATGGTTAGGTACGGGATCATGGTCATGTACATAATACTTAAAATCTTCGCTGCTGTTGAAACGAATCGGATTCATTGATGCGCGTATGGTATCGCTCGGAGGAAATCAAAGGTGGTTAGGTTGGAGGACCGATAATTCGGAATACTTTAATACCAGGGCTTTGCTCCTTTTCAATTTGGAGAAAAGGGAGGGGAGATGTATGATAGATATAATATCACTTATGAAGGGATTACGCAGGTTATTTACTGTTACAAACTCATGTAGTATCATGAAAATTGACTTTTCAGAAACATTTTATACATTGCATGCAGTTGCAGTTCGAATAAAAGAGAAATAGATCACTAGGCTGCACAACCGACCCATCCAAACTCACCATTCTCTTATTTCAACTTCTCAATCAACTTCTCAGAACCCTTATTTCCCCCTCTAGCGACTTCTTCTAGCTTCTTCATGTGCGATTTTAAGATCGCCTTCACCTCCTCCTTCTGCTTGAAGCCTCTGGCGTCTAGCAGATTTTCAATTACCCATGAACCATTACCCGTGGCCCAGATCCCCAGCTCTGGTTGGATTCGTGGATAGAGCATAGAGTGAAAATTTAAGGGTGGGTCGAGGACTATAAGACAAGGATGCGGAATTAGCAATATGATTTCTGTTTGTAAATGGTGAATATAGGGTATAATAACTACCTTTAACAGACTTCGACACATCATCATACTGCCCCCCCTGCACCAAAAGCTTAAACAGCCTTCCCGCACCAAGGCTCTGCATCACGTGCCCGCCATCCTGGGGATCTCCCTTGGCTGTCTCTGCAACAGCTTCTAATGCCGCATCCATCTTCTCACGTGGGACGCCCATAGAGGGATCATTCGCGCCAAAGATTACCTCGTAAATGAACTTGGATCCGAATGCATCTTGTACTAACTCCATAGCGTTGTCCTTGATAGCGTCAATAAACGTGGGAGCAAAATGCATTACTAGCTCGGCTTGTTTCTGAGCCAAGTTCTTCTTTGAGGTAGTCTGCCGGATGTGATCCAAGTCCTTTAGAGCTTGGATAGCTGGCGGGTGGATGACTCTGCGGTTCCTCCCGACGAAGGGGTAAAGAAGGGGTATACGTCCGACATTGGATCTGGTCAGATCCATAATTTTAGGCTGGAAGCCAGGTAAGACGGTCTTTGCTACGAGGGTAGTATCGTCGACACATTCGTACATTGAGAGAATGACCCTATATCCAGACTCGTGTTCGGCGAGTTGACCGATGATGGGTTTGAGCGCTTTGAGCATTGCTTTCCTGTCCCTGGCTGTCCCATGGGTGATGCAGAGTTGTACAACGGCAGCGCCGGGTTTGGTGAAAGGTAACTCATGGAGATGTTCAGTGACGAGTTCGAGGAACTCGGTCACTTCGTTTGTACCTGGGGTAGCATTGGAAATGTACTCTAATAATGCGCGGTGGACGATGGAGAATATGATTGCGTCCTTGCCAACGAGTTGTTTAATTAAATCGAAGAGGGATCTCATAATTACGGCACGCTTTTCGGGGGCTTTCTCGAGGATTTTGCGCAGGTTTCCAGTTACGGTCTCGCTATCGTCCTTGAAGATTGCGAATTCAACGCCGTAGAACTCCCGCATGATGCGTTCCTGTTCTTTTGAGGTGGCGTACTGCCAGACGTCTTCTACGACGATTGCGGCTTCTCGGTGCTTGACGAGCTTGCGGACATGTCCATAGAACTCGCTGATGATCTGGCTCTTGGTATTTTGGTCTCCATAGTACATAAGCTTGACAAGGAGGTATCGTCCATATGTACTCTGAGCCATAATGACATATTCCCCTTTGAGCTCCTTGGCAATCTCCTTCTTCTGCTGTGGAGTTCCCCTCTTGACGGCAGTCTGAACTATCCTGGAAGCATCATGTTTGAAAACCAATGCCTTGACATTGCCCTTGATCATCTGACAAAGTTCATCCACCAGCTTCTTACGTTCTGCGCTAGGGAGCTCATGACGTCGTATTTGCTCCCATATCCGCTTCCCTCGAGTGACAATTCTGGAATTTGGTCTGGCAGCTTTGCGCTCGGCGGCGAGTTTCTTCTGTGTAGCATGTGCTTCGCGGGATTTCGAGGAACCAGCTAAGAAGCTAAGATGTTAGTTATCTAGATTTTGTGTGATTATTTATGGGTAAGCGGAAATTTGTTCTGTACACACCATTGGTGTTGATGCCTTCCTCCATAGATACGTCACCTTCTGCATCCTCACCAATAAACTCCTCAGCCTCTTCCTCATTGTCACTACTCCAATCATCGCTTTCTGAGACCTCCTCATCCACAATCTTCCGTGCAACCTTCGCCTTCGGCAATGGCTTTGGCAATGGCTTTGGCAACACAGTCTTTTTCTCCTTTGTGTCTTTTGATTTCTTCTCGATTACAACCTCAACCTCCTTATTCTTAACTATTTCTTTCACTAATTCCTTCTCTTTCTTGTCCTTTTTGTCTTTCTTCTCCTTCTTTTCTTTCTCGGGTTTTAAGGTTAAATTTGATAGCTTCTCAGTTGCTTTCTCTTCCCTCACTTTCTTTTCCCTTTTTGACTCTGTAGCTGCGGCCTTGGAGGTTTTTGCCTTTTTCGGAGTGGTCAAGGCAGTCGATGCTTCGTCCTTCTTTCTCTTGAGAGCGGCCATGCTGATATATTTGCGGCGTTGAAGGCTAAGTTGATCGAGTTGTGTCCACCTACCGGTAACGGAAATTTTGTTTTCTTACAATACCTTGATCTGCCAAGGAAAAGTTGAACATCTTGGCTGGATTGATTATATAACCTGTCACAGCTAGCGTTGACATGTAATATTCATAATCTTACTCCATAGGTAAGTATATCCCAGTTACTTATCACATTCTTCTTGATAGCTAACGCCTGTAACACGCCAAAACAAAACAAATAAAAGACACAGAGCTCCCCTTATGTTGAAAACCAAACATGTTGATACTTGGCTTCCGCCGCGCAAGCCCCGCTCGCATTGTGGTATAGTGTATAAGGCGGGTCATCGATAGGTAAATGAAAGACTACTTCTCAAAGTCCTTGGCTGGGTCACCAATACCATCCTCTATAGCAGATCAGCCGTTGTTTCGCCTGAACTTCGAAGCAGTAGCTTGATAAGCAGATTATGAACCTACCATTGATTGCAAACAGGCACTCCGATTCTGGTAGACAGGGCGAATCATAGATCTTGCAGATACGTGTCTCACCACGGCCCTTCTTCAAGAATAGCCTATAAAAACCATGGTTAACTTATATGGAAATCCAGTGTCACTCTAGGTGAAACCCTTGCCTTGTGGTTGAAGCATGTGCAATAATATTTCCTCCTATTGGCTTCTTTGGATCTGGGTTGAACATTGCCGCAGGCCCACCATCCACTTGAGCTACAACTTGGTTTGTTATAACTACTGCTATGCCAAACTGTTCCGCCAGGTATTATTAGCATTACATATCTTTCACCATCGGAATGTTTCGAAAGTACCTCATCCGCTAATCTTTGCAACATCCTCATGAATTTAGCCAGGTGCATCTGCCTCGCAGAAAGCTCCCCTCGCCCAGAGAAATCTGTTCGATAAAGACTGGTAGCACTGTCAATGATCAGGAGACTGAACCTTGTTTCAGTCATCATTGCCGCAGCCTTATTTAGTAAATCCAGCTGATGGTCGGAGTTGTACGCTCTTGCATATGCCACGTTATCCAAGACCTCTTCTCCATTAAGCCCATACCGTGCTGCCACGGCCAGACATCGGACCGGTCGAAATGTCCCTTCAGTGTCGATATAAAGGCACTTGCCTTCTCCACCACCCATGTCAAACGGCAGTTGACAGGTAACGGCAAGGGTGTGGCATAGTTGGGACTTTCCGGTTCGGAACTCGCCAAAAATCTCGGTAATTGAGCCGGTTTCAACTCCTCCAGCTAGAAGCGTGTCAAGCTGCTTTGAACCGGTAGTTATAGATATCAGCTCGCTCCGGCGCTGATGCATTTCGGTAGCGGTTGTAAATCCCATTGGGACATGTTTTGAAGCTGGCAATGTCAATCGTGACTCTCAAGGATGTCATTGGACTGTCCAACCATACCTTCAGCTATTATTTTGTCTGCCTTTGCTTCTGAGATACCCTTCACAGTGAGCAATGCTCGCTTTGGCCTATCAATGTAGAGATCAGTTTCACCTTTTCTTTAACTCTATTTATTCGGATGCATGCTGACGTATATGCGACCGACTCAACTGTGTTATACCCCGCCTCTATCAGCGCCTTGATATCTCTGGCTTGTATTCCATTCCCCTTTTCAAGCTATTAGTCGTGGTTCTGCTCATTCCGTGCAATCGGTCTCACCTCGAGTTGAGAAACTGGCGTCGGTGCACCGGGCCCGCCGTATTGCGACTGATCATCAAGACCCTGTGATCCTTGTTCTTCGCTCATTTCTCAATATTCTTTTCGTCTTGTGGGAGGATTTCGCGGTCGGGCTTGAACGTTGCAGAACGGAGAGTCTATAGCTCTAGCCGCAAATGTAATACCGATACGACCGATGTGGGTGGGATGACGCGACTGCGTGAGTGGGGGCCGCAGCTTGATTGAATCCACGTTGTCACATGGCAAACCTTCTATTCGTTCGATCCACCAAACCGCTTATGGACGAATCATTAACGAGACTCAGGGTAAGTAGCCCTTCCGTGTACTCATAAGCTCAAGGAGCATCTAGTGGATTTATGACTCCATTCCGAACATCCCCCATACTCCTTCCCAAATGTATACACAGGAAACGAAACCAGCCAAAGATAATATAATATGACATGGGATAAAGATAGGGAAAAAAAGCTACCTGAAACATGAGTGGCGGGAGGGACTAGGAAGTTATGTACAATAGCAAGAAAAATTATCTATACCCGTGACAGAAGACAATTACCTCCGAGATGTAGCTCTCGGCCCAGAGGGGAAGCCGTTATATGCAAATGAGACATCAAACAAATGTGTATTTGAGGGAGGGGAGTGGCATATTAAGGAAGACTTGCATCAAAGGGACTTATATATAATCCCTTCCAGATTTTTGAAGCTCTATTAGCCTCCAACCACCTGTTTCCGCATTTGCGATCTCCTCAGGTATGCGGGTGATACCAATGGCGTACGTGACTTGCTGAACCTTATCTTCCATTCCAGCCGCCAAATTTCCTGTCTTGATGTCCCTGAAGACATGAATCTCCTGTGAAGAGCATCGAATGATGAAGATTGGGATATCGCCAGGCTCCAGAAGCTTGGCAGTGACGATGTCAACATTTCGGATGTCAAGGACCTGACCAGCAGATCTCAACCCGGCCGTGGAGTATTGCTTCGTCAATGCCTCATACACTGAGAATTGTGCTGCCGATAACCATTGCTTAAGAGTTTCAACATCTCCCTGGACATAGGCATCCAAAACTTCCGGTAGTATGTATTCGCGGAGCTCACGTAGGAAGGGTTCCGTGGAAAACGTGGGATCCATTTCCTTGAACTTCTTGATAACAAGTGCAGTTTCGTTCTCCGCGAAGAAGCCGGAAAATCGGTCCTTGATAGTGCGCCCAGCCTCAATTATGGGGTTCTCGGACTCTTCCATGTTCCTTTTCATCGAGAAGAAGGACTGGATGAACTTGTTGGAGTCACGGAAGTCCCGCCATTGCTCTTTCCACTTAGCATCCTTGTGAAGAGTGACATTGGTCCCAGCACTGATGAGTTATATTAGCCCCCGTGCCCCATACCCTAGTAGCAACGGAAGCTTACTTTGGATCTTCTTCCAATTTTAGTGGTGGTGGCGCCCTCTTAAGCATTTCCTTCTCCCTCAACTCCTTGGCTTTCCTTCTCTCCTCTTTCTCCAAGAAGCCGCCATAACGGCTACTGCTCCCATCATCAATCACCTCCTTGACAGTCTTGGTTGCATCCTGGTATGCCTTCGTGTCTCGAACTGGCTTTGTGACAGCTGCGACGCCCTCTCCGGTCTTCCTCACCACCGTCCGGCCAGCTTTAACTACTGGTGTATTCCATGTCCATGCAGCTCCCTCACCCACAACCTTTGCGGTCTTTATCAACTTCTCAGTACCCTTGGAGGCAGCTTGCGCACTAGCTTTTGCTGAAGCTTCATAAGCCTCCCTCGCCTTCCTAACAGCCGGAGACTCAGTGAACTGCTGGGCGGAATCCGCGATGGCTCTGGTAGACTCCTGCCATTCCTGTGACTTCTTAAGCTCCTTCTGGATAGTCTCATAGAAGACCGCAAATGGGGATTTATCGCCATGAGGAGGTGGGGGTGGTGGGGCCGATTCTTTCTCCTTCCCCTCACCCTCTTCGTTCGACTCCTGAGACTCCTCTTCCTTTTTCGGCCGTTCCTTTGTCCCCTGCTCGCCCGCCTTGGTTTGGTTGAATCTCAATTGCTGTATCGCTGTTACATTACCCCTCGGGCAGCCTATTCGAGGTGTGCCTGCCTCCATTTCAAACCCAGAGCGCCATTGTAATATCCCACCTGACCCCCGTGTCAAGTATGATCTAGAGAGTGTCCTCGCAGAGACTGTTCCCGAAAGCGACGATGTATTACGGTAAAGCACATTGCGGGCAACCGTTAGGTTCAGTGTTTGCCGTCCCAGAGAATTCATCACCAAAAGACTGAAACAGTATAAGTTGGACTGATTAAGAAAGAATGGAGGATAGCCCTGTAGGAATAGAAATGAGGTATCTTTTGGAATTGATTATCCTTTCTTTATGTACTGGATGCCGGCTCGATTGGCGGGGTGCCCGAATTATTTTCCATTCAGTTGTGGGCGAGCACTCCGGGCTTGGCTTACCACGTGACAGGACCTGCTCTTATTGATGGAGCCAACCGCATAAGCTCAGTTCTCCAGCAACATGGCGGGCCGATTTTATGTCAACCAGCGAGTTTCATACTCTACTTCCCTATGCACGATCCGGTATATTGGCCCCGTAGATGGCACTGCTGGGGAATGGCTAGGTGTTGAATGGGACGAACCATTGAGGGGAAAGCACTCTGGGGAACACGCTGGGAAGAAGTACTTTGACTGTGGGTGTGTTTCATTATTTTCGCTCCTGCCTTTCTGCAAGCTATAGTGATTAAGTAATTTGGATGCACCAGGCGCCGTCGCCAACGCAGGAAGCTTCATCCGGCCCAGCCGAGCTCCTGATCCACCCTTGACATTTGTACAAGCTCTGCGGAAGAAATATATTGATGATGGGGTGGTGGATGTCTCTGCCCAAAGGCCCATAGAGTGGGGCGGCAAAGTAGTGCAAGAGATTGGATTTGACAAAATTCGCCAAAAGCTCAGGAAGCTCAAGGAGCTCAGAATTGTGCTTGTCGATGGACTCCAGATCGCGAAGGAGGATCCTGTGGAATTGATCACTGAGACATGCCCTGGTATTTACTTTCCCGTTAATGGTGAGGGCTTGACTAAGATTCCAGCCTAGAAATTGAGGATCTTAACCTTTCCCGGAACCTGTTCGACTCGCTCCAAAGTGTTGAAGTTATATGTCGAGCCCTACCTAAATTGCGTTCTCTCCGCATAAGTGGTAACAGATTCTCCTCGTTGCATGTCAAGGCTGAGGTCGAAAGAGAAGATGGCTCCCTGGGCACTGGATTCGACAATATCACCTCCCTCGAACTAGAGGAGACCCTACTCTCATGGGAAGAACTCGCCAAAATTCTTCCCCTCTTCCCATCCCTCCAGATTCTCGACCTATCCCTCAACCGGCTATCTTCCATTCCCCAGGAAATCGGGGATATATTAATAACAAAAATCCTCACCCCAAAGCTCACTGAACTGAAGCTTGAGCGCAACAAATTGACTAACATCTCCTCCATCCTCCCTGCCTCCCTTCTCCCAAATCTTCGAAAACTCCTCCTAGCACGCAACCAAATTTCAAGCATATACGGCCCAGATGACGACCCAGAAACACCCATCTTATTCAAGAATATAAGATACCTCGATTTGTCTTTCAACTCTATCCCCTCATTTAAATTCATTAATGCAATCAATTCTCACTTCCCCGATGTTGAAGGTCTCCGAATTACTCATAACCCGTTATATGAAGTACCCGGAATGGGCTCAGATGAGGCGCATATGTTGACAGTAGGTAGACTGAACTGGAAAGTAAGGTTGTTGAACTTCACCACAATCACTATCCAAGAGAGGACCAATGCAGAGCTCTATTACCTTGGGAGAATTGCCAAGGAGATGGCGGAAGTGGCGGAGGGTGAAGAGGAGGAACTTATCGTACGACAACATCCAAGATGGAACGAATTGTGTAAAGCGCACGGCAAGCCTATTGTGAATAGAAGTCTAGAGGTAGACAGGCAGTCATTGGGCAGAAACCTCATCAGTGCGTTCAAGTTTTGTTAACCACAGGATAGTTACCCTGAACTTACAATTATCTTGCAGACATCGAATTTGTCCACAACAATCAATCGGTTGTCAGGAAAATACCGAAACATTTGACGGTATCTGCACTAAAGGGGATAGTAGGAATATTATTTCCTGTGAGACCACTTAGGGTAACACTCGAGATTTTACTCGACAACGCTAATGGAAGAGTGTAAGAGTCCGAAATAATCCTCTGTATGTTTAATCTAACTCTACCTGCAGACTCGAGAATGAACTGAAGAGGCTTGAGGTCTATGTCGAGGAACATAAAGAAGTGAAGATGTTGGTAAAACAGGCCTAAAGCATATTTCGCTAGCTTGAATCTACGAACCCTATACAATTGTGATATCTTAAACGCCAAGGACAGAATGACATGACGAATTTAAAACTCTGTTCTTGACGCTGAAGTGTTTTCATCCCTACATGAATTTCTTGAAAATTCTCTATGGTACTCATAAATCCGCAATATCCAGCGCCATCTCTCCACAAATCCCCTTCGTCAGAGTTTCCAACTCTTCTAGTTGCCCAACAATATCCGTCAATGCTGACGAATATGCAAATTCTGTCGTGGTTGTCAGCTTAAGCAATAAGAAATATATTATTAAGATGAAGAAATGGGTGACACTCACGATAAACATCCGCCCACCGCCTATGTTTCTCCCCTGTCTGCCATGGCCTCAGCTGTATTCTCTCTTCTTCCGTCTCCAACTCCGCCTCTTCCATCTGATCTAATAAGTGTTTCCTAGCAACTGCTGCTGAGGGGAGATATCTTGGGATTGGTTTCTTCATGCGCAGTGCTCCTGCCATGACGTACAAGCTCATTAGTATACTTGCCACTGCATCACGGCGGAACGAGAGTAGTGAACGATTCTGCTCCTCTGAGCCGACCATATTGTATGGTTGGAAGTAGAGACTAGATTGACGAACTTGAACGAGGTGCTCAAAAAAACGCTCAAGACAGTCGATGAGGACGCCGTATGGAGTGGGGTTGAATGGCCCTCGAAGTCTCTATCTATGAATGTTAGTCTCCCCACTGCGCATACACGAATAGAGTCATATCACGTACAATTTCATGCGTCGTCATCTCAAACAGTTCCCGTATCCTCACAAACATCTCCCTCAATTTCTCATCTATCATAGATGATCTCTCTACATCCTCCCCTGTTGGATTCATGCCTTCTTCATGATAGATAAACCTCGCCACTATACCACTATAGGTAATCGCAAGATTCAACATCATTGCTGAGATTGCCTTTCTCAACTCATGGCGGGCTACAAAGGGCCAAATACACCAATTCAGTACTACCGCAGCACATATGCCAACGACTATAGCAAGACCACGGGTCCACGCTATCTGAGCGGCAGAAGGAAACCCATGGCAGTTATACGCTGTAAGAGAGACAACCGAAAAGCTCAAACATGCCATCAACCCCGATCGTGGATGCAAGCTTGTTGTAAAGCGGTAGACTAGCATTTCTCGGTAAGCCATTTCTCAGTAAGCCAAGTTGTAAGGCAAGAGAGGGAAGGGCGACTCACACGCAGGGAACATGTAAATAGTTGCAAAGACTGCCATGACGTAAGGGTTTCCATGGCTGGCAGCATATGCTAATCCGCCCCAGGCGGCGCCGATCGTGGCCGCAACAGTCCTGACAATTAGATCTTGCGCGTTCCCACCTACCTGTATCAATCGTCAGAGTTTTGGGGCTGGTCTATAAAGAGATAAGGCAACCAACCCTAGGATGCATCATGAACCAAGCAGTTATCACTGCCCACCAACCTGAATTACGGTTGTACCATTTCTGGCTACTATCAAGCAACACAGGTAGTGATAGGAGAGTTGTGACTGCCGCAAGCTTGATTGCAAAGCGGGCCTCGAACCCTTGAAGACGGTGGGTCACCTTCCAGACTTGATACCGAGTTGTTGTGTGCTCAACCTCGATAGCAGAAAATCCCTTTGTCTTATCTAGAGCAGAAGCCGAATGGCTCTGTGATGTGCCGCTATCTAGTAATCGATCACATTCCTCCTTACTCCGGAAATAGCAGTTGGCAGTAACACCTCCTCGATCATGTCGAACTTGAGGGTTTGTTCGATACAACGATTTTTTCCAAGGATAACTTGGCAGGCATATCTTCACCCTTGTGGCTTTTGGTGACGACGCCATATCTATGACTTTCTTCACCAGGGCCTCGACAGAATCCGCAGTTTGGCGTAGTGGGTGAACAAAGAGGAATATCTGGACAAGCTCTGGATGCTTGCTGTACATACGTGGTAGTAGAGGGTGACCAATGAGAGAGATATCTGCCTCGTCGAAAGCTATCATAGATGCGTTCAGACGCTGGTGGATTGCCTTTATGCTAGCGTTGCAGGTTATATGAGAGCTGATAGACAGCTTTCGGTATCCACCGATATTCATCAACTCGACATCGCATGCTGCGAGGCTCTGGCTCATTGCATCAATGAGTTTTCTAGCTGGATCTCCTAGGGTTTTCTTCACAAGCTCCAATGCAGATAGCTGTGCTTCTGACAACGGATCAATACGCTCATTGGCGGGAGTATCAATGTCAATGGCGATATGCTCGCTATCATCACCTCTAGAAGACCCCGAAGGACTGCTTGGAGCCAAAGGCGATACAGTCTCGAAAAGAGTGGGGGCAGGGTCTACCGCCATCAAGTCTCTTATAGTAGCTTGAAGGGTGTTTCGTAGTTGTGATATATCAAATGGGGCCCATCTCGATATCGTAAGTTCCATCCGCATGTCTCTAAATGCTTCAGAGAGGTTGACAAGTTGCATATTCAGATCACGGCGCATCTCGGGCGACGGCTCTCTGGGCAGACGCAAGCCCTCGAGAGCTGATATTAATGCATTGTGAAGTGCGACACTATCGCAGTAAGCAGTTGTCCGGTATCTGTATTTGGATTGAATGGACATACGCAACCTCTCTTCCTCCAGCTTCAGGAAAGACAATAACATTAACTGTTAAGCATACTGCCTGCCCTACCAGGAAAGGCACGGCAAACTCCCTGATTTTCTTCTTATCCCAATGTTCCTGATCCGAGTCGGCCAGGCACATAAAAAATACAGCTAAGCCTGCACTCATGAGTGCTTGGTATAGCCGGACCAATGTGGATCTCAACAATCCCACCACAGCTGCAAATATGATAAGAAAGGCCTCCAACAATCCCTCTCGCCTGTCCTTGAGCGGACCTATGCGGTCAGAGAGTTCTAGGGCCATGCAGCCCCATCCCATACCTACTGATGCACCAAGTATACACAGCACTAGACCATCGAGCTGTGCCCCAATTGTTCGCCCGGAATGATTAAGCAAAACAGATATTGTAGCAAAGTAACTATAATTACCAAGCCATTTCTGAACAGTGGGTATCAAACATAAATAATAACAAATAAGATATGCAAGCAATGATTTTGCAGCATTCACCCCTTGGTGAGTCCAGAAGGCAGCCTGTAAGAAATCTTTAAGAACGGAAGCGCAAGCATTGATGACTTTGGGGAAATATGGACGCTGAGTATTACTTTGGGGTGTTATCGTAGCTTCTGGGTTAGGAGCGGATTGCAAGGGACGAAAGAATGATGCATCAAAGAATCCATCACGATGCTCTTCAACTCCATATGTATCATACTGATCCAGCTCTAGCTTTTCAAGAAGATGTTGCAGATTGATAGAGGATACACTTGCTCTTGGGGACCAATGGGAGTTCGGGGTTACCGCTCCAGACTGCCGATATGTAGGCGTCACTGCTCCAGATGAGCGATACGAGCGGAAAGGACTTTGAGAATATGAACGAAGCTGGATGCTGGAGCCAGAGCCCCACGTCCTGTCAGGCCGAGAACTCAAATCCAGTTGGACATGCTTCGGAAAGCGCCGGCGAGGCTCCTCCGGCGATAAGCCGGCAGGGTGTGGGGGAGGAGTTTCGGGGCCTCCGGAGGCCATGCCGAAGGAAAACTTGGAGCCCACCCGTTGCTATTATTGAATGCGGAAAATTTCTAGTATCAAAGCGATTTCTCTGATTTCTCTAGAGACCCATCCATCTCCTGTGCCAACCAGACTACATCCATCTCACATCTTAAAAAGTTTGGCGGTGGATCTGCAAACATATCCTAGGTAGCGTTAGCGGCTTGACCCCAAATGAGACTAGCTTGGCGCTGTCGATGTTGCTGTGGAAACAGAAACGCCACGTTAGTGCCTGTTTCTGTTTATGCATATAATTGCGATCGATATTGATATGTGGGGGGTGATCGGTTACCAAAATGTGTTGCTGTTTTCAAATCTCAGACTTTCATCTCTGCTTACGGATAGTACACATAAATAGCCAGAGAAATGAGAATATACTTCATAGAGTACGGTACATATAATTATTAGAGAAAATGGCTTAGAGTATAGTGAAACTATACGCTGCACTACTATGTTGCACAATGGAGTCATAAAAAGCTTAGATTCCAAGTGTTTAGGCTCTTCATTTCCCCTCTTTTTTTTTCTGTCCGCCGTATGGTGCTCGCAGCTGCATACCCGAACCGTGCCCCAGCCTCAGGCTTCTTCTACAGAATGGAATGGCCCGGTGTTCTCTCTAGAGTTGGCGATACAAGCTCAGCCCGGTGGGCACTGTATTTAAATTGGAGATATCCAGTCTCAAGAGGCTTGAACCAGAATCTAGGCCTTGAAACTCCAAATGCAGATAACTCGCAAGTTCCAGATTGGTCTGTTGCTATTCAATTATAAGCACCCGGAAATGTCAACCTCATCTTGTTATTATGGGTTAGGGACGATACATATAGTTGACAGACATCACCATGTCTATACGGTAGATGCACTTGCCCTTTGCACCCCCGCATGAGTACGTATGTACCGTAGGTTGTCTGTTTCTGTGTTGGAGGACAGAAGGGAAAACAGTCAGGCCTGGCCTGGGGCTGGCTTCTCTGAGGCCCTTAGTCACCCACCCACCACCTCAAAACCACTAGCCTCTTTCCTTCCACCCTCTCCACCACACCAGACCCACAACATAAACAAACAGCCACCACCCCTCTTATCCTATCTTCATTTCCGCCCTACCCTTGGAGTGTTCTTCTTGCTCAGCTCTCCATTCTTTACAATCCTTTCACTTCTCTCAAACGCGTCTCACCGCGTCCCCTTACCGACGACACGCATACTTCTTCCCGAGTTGAAGAACCCCCGAGCCGAGGCACAGTCGAGCTGGTACACCAAGTAATAGCAGTTGTTGTTCAGCAGTCTTACTATTCTCCAGACAGCAGTTATACTGTCTCTGCTATTCGTAGGCAAGTACACATTGAGTGGGTGCGTGTTCGAATTGTTGGCTTAACCTTAAATTTTTGTAACGTGGAATCAAATTGACTGATGGGTCCTCAAATGTTCAGGGGGGGTAGCTGACGCTTAAGCAACCAAGATTGTGGCCGGTGTGCATACAAGTAAAACGGCCTACCAGTATTCAACCCTTTAACCACATCACACTGTCCTTCAACACCCAACAATCAAGGAAATGGCATCGGTGAGTGTAACTCTATATAAATCCATCGGCTATATCTTGGTCACTATCGCGATATTTGCACGCGTACTTACCGATTGTTGCAATCTAGAGACGGGTTACCCGCCAGCGAGCTGGCGCCCTCAACGATGAGAATACCGTCGTACCTCGCTTGACTAGAGCTAAAGTCAATGCTTTACAAAACGAGAAGGCTGTCGCTCCATTGGCAGCGAAGCAAGTGAATAACACTGTACCAGCACCTGCTGTTGCTGGAAAGAAACGGGCTGTATTAGGAGCGAAGAGCAGTAATGACACCACCACAAAGGCCGATTCTAAAAAGGAGGGTATCGACGAAAAGTTCATCAAGAAGGCATTAGGAGCCAAGGGAGTGCTGTCAACGAAGGCCTCTGCTACAAATGGAGTCCATAAAACCACAACACGTACTACCTCTAGAGTACCACTCAAGGCTACTATTCCAGAGGAGATCACAGAGAAGGAAGCTAAACGAAGCAATGGAGGTTCCGGTGTGATGGGTCTTCGCAAAAAGAGGGTTGTTGCCGGCGAAGCGTCGAAAGAAGTATCGAAGGCAGTTGAGGCAGCTGTGAAGGCAACAAAGCCAGCGATGAAGGCAGAGCCCAAACAGTCGAAGCCGAAGGAGGAGAAGGTTTCAGCTGTCGCAGCAGTGAGATCAACAATGACTGCTGTTGAGATTACTTCAGTTCCGGAGGCCAAGGGAGCGGTCAAGGCAGTACCTGTGTCAAAGAAAGTCGCTGAAAAACCGGCACCTCAACCTCTCGCAGATGATGATGACGACGACCCACTTATGGTGGCTGAGTATGCCAATGAGATTTTCGAGTATCTTCGCGCTTTGGAAGACACCACTGCTCCAAACCCAGACTACATGGATGCTCAAGAAGGATTACATTGGGAACAACGTGGTATTTTGGTTGATTGGCTGATTGAAGTCCACCAAAAGTTTCATCTCCTTCCAGAAACTTTGTACCTTGCTATCAACATTATCGATCGCTTCCTCAGCGTCAAGGTTGTCATGATTGACAGGCTCCAGTTGGTAGGTATTACAGCTATGTTCATTGCTGCCAAGTATGAGGAAGTTTTCTCTCCTCACCTTGGGCATTTCAAGTACCTTGCAGACGACACCTTTACCGAGGAGGAAATTCTTCGTGCTGAACGATTTATGCTTCAGACTCTCAACTACAACTTGAGCTACCCTAATCCTATGAACTTTCTTAGGAGAATCTCCAAGGCAACCGACTACGATCAGGATACCCGCACTGTTGCAAAGTACTTGATGGAAATCAGTTTGGTCGACTATAGACTTATGGAGTACTTGCCAAGTCACGTGGCTGCTGCTGCTATGTATCTGTCTAGAATGATTTTGAAGCGTGGCCCTTGGGTATATGTGGCTTTGATTATCTTTTCAGGTGCACCCTGGCTGACTGAACTATATAGGACCCCTCGCTCCTTCATTATTCTGGTTATACCGAAGCAGAGATCAAACCAGTGTTCCTTATACTTGTGGAATACATCTTACGCCCTAAACATAAAGCATTCTTCAACAAGTATGCTAGCAAGAAGTTTTCAAAGGGTAATATAACACGTCTAGGCGAAGAATTCAGCTAACATTCCTAGTGTCCTTACTGGCTCGGGAGTGGGCAAAAGCAAAGGCACCTCTTTTTCTCTCCACCGATCGATAGAAGCTCGCAGCACGACGAGCCCCTCATCGTACTTCGTTTTGATCCAGGATAGTATAGTTATGAAGCGATGAGAATGAGTTGTCTGGAATTTCCGATTAACACGGAAGCGGTAACCTGTTGTATAATTCTGTTCTTACCAACCAAGTTACAAAAAGTCGGAGTTTTTTAATGCCGGATTGTTCGAGCCGTTTATTAGGCAATGTGTCGTACCACACACCGGAGTTCATTCACCTCTGACCTGAAGAGCACTTGACTTGGTCTTTGCATAGGTTGTATATTTCCTTCATGTTTTCTTACGGTGTTTTGATTTCATATTTTCCTGCTGTACACTCACTGATACAATGGGCCGTTCTGGATCGTTCTGGTTACATTCTTGTGTTATTCTTCTAATTTCTTTTGCTGGGCATTGTGTTCAAGTGGTGGGTGGTGGGCTTCCATTTTTTTCTTACTTTTCCGCTCGTAATACTTCCGTCGTCTTCTTTCCAGACTCCTACACCCCATCACACCCGAGGGAAAAAGTGGCATTGCTATGAATCTATGCCTATACTCCTGGACCGAGCTACCTGTCACTTATCAGATACCCTCTTCTAACTTTAGCAGTACTTGTTTGTTCTTGCTAGTTCCGTGTGGTTTTATCTGACCTGTTGTGGAGGCGCCGCCAATTGGCTTCCCATTCACCTTTAGGGGGAGTCCATCTCAAGTTTGCAGATTTTTCACAAGCTTGGTTTGGTAACAAAATGATGGGGCTGTGATAGAATAGAGGTTAAACAACTAATGAAGTGGATATTCTTACATGGAAGCGGCGAGGTCACTGCAGAAGTTCGGGTTCGGATTCTTGGAGGGCATTATGGTAGGGGATTCGTGGCATTTCGTGAGACTTGGGGGGAGGTCTGGGAGGGATTAGGTATAGGCATAGAAGAAATTGGAGGGCGTGGTAGCGCAAGGACTGGAGGTATTGGCATGTGTCGGTGTTCCAACGCGGGCTGGGCTGTTTTTAGTTGTGTATGTTTTGTTTTACATTTGTTTTTCATCTGCTAACTGCGAATATCTCCTGTCTCAATCTCTTGCTCTTATCTTTCACAGATGCTCTTGTTTGTGTATCTGCTGGGTTCCTGGGTTTTTTATTGCTTTGGTCATGCTGGTTTTCTTATCATGTTTCTATTACCTCTGTGCCTCCTTGCCATGTACGTCAACAGAATATGAGAGTAGTCCCACACCTCGGCCAAAGGCCCAAAAAAATAGTTGGTTCCCACTCGCCCTCTTGATGCAGTCCGCCTAGTTGGGCATCTTTTGCAATATGAATCTAGAAATCTCTGAGGGTTGAATGCAATGTGGGATGAAGCTTCCCTAGCACCCAACCAGCCTTTCAGAGCAGAGATAATACATGGAGTTCTCCATCTTGAGAAACCGGGTCCTCCGCTGCCCGTTTCCTTTTTAGCTCAACAAACTCCTTCCATATCTCGCCCCTGATTTTCTTTGCTAGTTTCGCACCATCTCGATCATCTAGATCCCTACGTGTTTGGCCGTAGGCGATGGTGGATGTACATGGAGTATCATAGAAAGTGGGATCATCTAGTGGCTTCCGGGGGATGATATGGAAGTGGGTGTGATAGATTACTTGGGAGGCCGCGGCACCTAAGAATAAGGGAAACATGGCCAATTAGCCCATTATAGTCCTTCTCCAATCAATAGGGGACTTTATATCAACCATTATTCTGAATGATATTAAAATCCTTCCACCCCACCGCCTTCATCACACACCTTGCCAGTAGAGGTAAATACGCCCCCAGACTCATCATATCCGTTGCACTTGTCTCCGCGATATTCATGCAGTGGTTCCGTGGGATTACGAGTGTGTGGCCATGGGTGAATGGCATGATGTCTAGGAAGGCAAGAATTGTGGGGGTCGAGATGAGTATGTGGGCATCGCCGTTGTGGCATACAAAGGGTTTCTCTAGACCGATGGTGTCGTTTGAGGGTTGGATTGGGTGTGTTTGGGGTGGGTGTTTGGAGGCGATGAGGCAGAAGGGACAGGGCCTATCTTTGTTGTAGGAGGGTTCGGCGTGAGTTTCTTTAGACATTGAGGCTGATACTGGGGATACACGATTAGGACTCTTGAGTTGGTCGGGTTGAGATGTCTGAACTGAATAATAGTCCCTCGGAGAGGGGAACTGAAACTAAAGGTTGACTGCCGATTTGGGAAGTATTGCAAAAAGTCTGGTTGGGGTAATAGGTTGGTTGTCTGGTTCCGGATGCTACTAAATTAAGTTATTTACTCACTGCCATTCTTTGTTTATGGATCTCGATCCTCTAGTCTGGCTGCAATCGATATCGCGCCTTCATAATCCTTTGTTGTAATTGCCGTCTCTTAGTCCGGTTGGCACACTACCCTCCTTTGGATAACAAGTTGAACAATTCTTGCCTATCAGCTATGATCGATCGAGTATACCTCAGGTTGCAACCAGACTACCTCAGGTTCACCGCCAACCAGACTAACTATCTGTATATAGCACCCCCCTCGCCTGATAAGCTGGCGATAGACATACTGAGACTCAGGCGCAACGGGTTAAGGTACATGTACGTAAAGTACATATACCTCAAGACCGTAAAAGGTTCCTTCCCTCACCTGAATGTATCAGGATGATAAATCCTATGCGGGCGAGATTGCAATGAGAGCGGAAAACGAAGCTTCTATAAAAATAACCCCCAAAGATCTGCGATGAGGCACCACCCACCACCTAGCACTCCGAGCACATTTCTGGCCCGTAAATTTGGAAGACCCTCGGAACGGCATACGTCAGTCTACCCCAGTACCTATCTCGTTATATTTACTTTATACTTTGTAATAGCAATCTTAAAACCATGCTAGACAACGATATAGCGTTTAGTAATGATGGCTGACTGGCATTCCCCAGTGCATATCTAGTCTTGCTTGGTTGCATATCCCCCAAAAATGATAAACACCGACGGGGTTTTTAAAGGTTCCTCCAGGCGGGTTTCACCGCAGGCAGAACCCACACCGGATGGATGGCCAGAGGGCATACAACGGCAAATGCTACGGTCTAGTTCGGCATCTGCACTATGGCCGTATTGGTTATGAATCATGACAATCGATGTGCTCTTGTTCAGGTCGTGCAGCACTTCCGGTGAGCACTTGTTGCCTATTCTCCCAAGCAGTTCAGGGTAATGTGATTTCTTTTAATATTTTAGCTTGCCCTCCGACGCCCTATAATGATACCACCTAAACATAGACAATTTTTTCCAACAGAACATAATTATGTCTGTAGCATTTGAGGAAATAGGGAACGAAAATAGAAGGCCTGAGTAGTGATGTTCTGTAGCTAATCAAAGCGAAAAAAACAAAATCATGCCACCTTCCAATGAACTCCGTTTGAACGAAACCCATGCTCACAATCAAAGAATAGGTTGCACCTAAATATTCAAAATCACACATGATATCCAAGAAAGACCAAAAGGTCGAGTAAGAACACCAATTGGTATATTATTTCCAGTTGTATGCCGAATTAAATAAGTCGGAGTATATGCCACTCAAATCCTGGTCATCCACAAAATTTTGCATCCACGGTTCCTGTTTTGGAGAGAACGGGTTCTCCTGTGGTAATGGAGTATAGCCTGTATTATTTACAAACCCTTGAAACATCCCTGGTAAGGGTGAATCCAACTGAGGAGAAAACGAATCTGCTATAGTCTGATTCAATGGAGTGGTGTGAGGGGAGGTGGTAGTATGTGATGATGCAGGTGTCACGCCATTGGAATCCAGAGCATCCATAGTCGAACATGATGAAATTTCACTGGGAGATTCAGCGCCGAAATTCATATCCCCGGGAAGGATTCCCTTGCCTGGTTGGCCTGCGCCATTATTGGGGCAGCCACCGGTGAAGAATTTTGGCCTGCCGTAGTTGGAATCAGTATTATCAGTGGAGGATTGTGAATTTTCGCCTTGTGAATTCGTACGAAAAGCATACTCGGTCGTTTGCTATTAGGGTGGGTTGTTAGCTGTCATATCACGCCACATAAGCGGTTAGGCTCACCTTTCCTGCAGAGGCCGGGTCAGAGTTTGGTTTCGCCCCCGTACAGCCCGCCCCGGCAAACATAGGAGCTGCCCCATCGGCAAGCATACCAGCAAGGTCAACATCAAGTTGAACCAAGAATGACTCTGTGAGAGGATTCTTCTTCTTGATATGGCCCATAGCTGTGAGTAGAAACTGCAGTGATGCTCTGACTTGCTCGTCTTTTGGCTTACTTTTGAGATATTGGACGAAAACTCGAGCTGCCACGTACAAACAGAACGAAAGAAAAGGGTTCATCTAAAAGCAATTATTAGTAAATCAAATAGCCAATATAAGTCGTGAACTTGTAAGACGTACCCCAGACAAATCCATATGAGCAATCATACGCATTATATTTGCTATTTCTGCTGCAGCAGTGATACATCTCACCTTCGACTCTGCTGACGCACTAGCTTCCATACGGTTCTTCTCGGCCTTGAAAATAGCTGCTTGATGGAGGCAGATTGTTGATGTATGTATGTTCATGTTGGTGAACACGATATTGGCATCACTGAGTCCCATTGGAAGCCTGAAATGACTGGGGAGAGAGAGTGCTATGTTCAGAAGGATGTTGTCCATATGTCGATGCCGTCTCCAAAATTCACCAGTGAGATCGTCATCCCGATCCTCAGCATCCGGTCGATGCAGATGAATCAAATTTCGCCCAAACAAGCATGCCATTAAAACAACGCCGCCAAATGGTGACAGGTGCTTTGCTCCATCTGCAGTCATAGCTTCCTTTAATGTTAGTGATTGAGATGGTCTTCCACGCTCGAATGAGTCTTCGGAGGATGGTAAACTCGTCATAATCTGCCCCGAGTCAATACCGGTACTTCAATGTATCGCGAATGATAATAACTTACATCTTTCTCTTCGATCGTCATGGGCCACCCCGTACCAATAGACGCATATCTATCTACACAAAAAGCCAGCCAAAATGTTCTTCTTCTCTCTTCCCTCTCGGTCCAGTCCTTAGGAGGCTGTAGGCATTGTTTTACATCCAGCCCCTGGCCGTCTATTCGATGTAGACCCATCATCTGCGCTAATCTGACAGCACGCCCCGTTGACATCCAGGCTCGAGGAAAGAACATGAGTTTAAACTCATACGTTGCTATCATTATCCAGGTCTGAGGGGTGCTAACAGTAATGATATATTCACCATGACCTTTTAGCTCCTGCTCTTCTGCGTACTTGCGCGCCATCCGGTAGAATTGAGTCTGAAGAGCATCGTACTCATCACTGACAGATGCTGCCAGTGTCCAAAGTGCGTATCGTAAAGCTATAGGGGGCCTCATACTGGGTGCTAGGTTGAGACTAGAAAGATAACGGCCTTTATGTATCATTGGTACGGTTGGATAGACCTTGTCAAAAAATATGTTATGTCTGAAGTGTGTACATTAGCATCTGTAGCAATTACTGAGAAAAGGACTACGCACAATGCTTCTTGAACTTCAGGGGTTGGTAATGCCTCTTCTACGCCCAAAGACATCATATCCCACCCTAGTGATATATTCTCCAAAGATGGATCGGTATTGCCCATTGTATAGTCTCCTGGAACTCCCAAACCATGAGGTTTTTCATGCTGTGAGACGGAATCCAATCTGCCGTGGGCAATCTGCATCGCCAATGGCCCATTTTCTCTATTGGCAATATATAAATGCGGGTCTGTTTCGGTGGTAGTATAATGTGCTTCATGTATATATTCTAATGTATGTGGGGCATCCTGATGCTTTAAGAGGGTTTCCACTTGGGCTATAGAGCAGTTTAAGTATATAGTCAGCTATTCTGTGATTTCTGGATCATTTGGGAAGTTTGAACACCAACCTAGCCGTGCCTCCAGGGCCTTTACATAACCTCTCTTGGGGCCGCTCTTTCGTCGGATCTCATCATAGGCACTGTTCCCATCAGCATATATCTACTGCGGCGAATTCAGCTCGACGTACCACTCATGCCCAAGCCTGGAGCAGGTACCACAGCTAGGCTTGTTTCCATCACAGCGCAGTTTCCTTTTCCTACACACAACACAGGCGATTCTTTTGGGTCGAGGGATGTCCCCGGATGTACTTAGGGTCACGGTGGATGGGGATGTTGGCTGAGGCGGTGATGTGGACTGTTGGTCTGTGGCCATTGTCGGGTGTATTATGGGACCGGCGGAACGGTAAGATAAGAAGTCCCGTTCGTTGAACTTGCGTATTGTTTTCGTAAGACTACGGAGCGGAAAAAGTGTCGACTTTTGTATTCTTGGTGAAAACCTACACAAGGTAATACTTGCATCTCTACGGAGCCAATAGTCCGCAATGTCCGGCGTGGCTTTACGAAGACTGAGATATGTACGGCCACCATGGCCTGTTTCGGGCAACCCGGCATGGATTGGGGGGGGGATGGGGAGGGTCACTTTTCCGGCGAAAAAGTAAAGGAAACGGCTTTCTGACTGGGGGGGGGGGGGGAGGGGAGGACAGGGAAAGCCCTGTCTAGAATGCCGTTAAATTAAGAAGGGCCCTAAAGTATGAGTCTTTCTCGACATCCTAGAGTACGTATTCTTCTCCACACTGATTGAGTTGGGTCAACGCATCAGCCCCGCTGACTTCGGAACGTCTGACCTAAAAACTCATCGACCTTAAGAACACCTTTTTGTTTGACCTTTGCTCTCAACCCCTCTCGTCTGTGAAGGCTTACACTTTCCCCGGTATATGGCTAATAACTTGTGGACTGGAGCCCTTTGGCTGCGTTACGATCTCAACGCGACCATACTGTACATCAGCAGACTGGAACAGTTTACAAAGTGAGAGGGAACTTGAACTCAGTTTAGGTACCGGCTTCGTTGCAATGGCTGATCAGCTTTTTATACATGTACTTTGGGCCAACCAGACTAACTTTGGGCTTACAAACAAGAAACTGCACAAAACGAATCGATTTCACCACAACCTTAAGGCTGTCATGCTGTAGGCAACTCCTTGCAAATCACCCCTGAGATTAACCAGACTAGGTACCCTGGGATTTACGGCTGAGCGATTCTGCTACCCTATGTACTTGCTCGTTGGTGCCTGGTTACCCCAAGTGTTTCACTCAACTTGGGTTCTTAGTGTCCAAGCGTGCCAACATATTTATACCTGTGGAGTCTGAGATAAGGTTGGCATGGGTCATCTCGAAACAAACTGAGCGTTGATCCACATGTCCACATGTCACCCGCGTGGTCGAGGGGAACCGCTAGCAGATTTGAGTGAAGCCTAAACACTAGACTGCATGATCGAGTTCTAGAGCACACCGGAACCAAAGAACGCAGGAAGACTGCCCCGAAGAGATAGAGCAAGCGAGCAAAAAAAGTGAGCCGATTCTCAAGGGTCAGCTAGGCTGTGATGCATGAAAAGGTTGAACGCATTGTACGACGAGCGCTTTACTCAAATCGATATTTGATGATGTCACCCGATTGGATTAGCAATCTGGTTCTGAGTTCCCATTCCAACCGGAGTTACCGGAGCCAAATAGACTCCGGTCCGGACAACAGGGGTTGATTGAGACCAGGAGGCACTTGTATCATTCTCGCCTACTAACCAACCAGTAGCTGTGGCTTGAAGCCAAGACACATTGTGATTATAAATGTGAGAATCCGAAACAGTATTTATACAGATGGTCTAGAATGAAAGAATTGGTGATGAACTTGCATGCGTAATGGCAAACGTCAGCAGGTTATCCAATCATGAAGTTCTTCCCCTGGGAACTACACATGGGAATGCTACACAGGGAGCGCTTCCCGGTTCTGCATGCAGGCACAGCCCCGCCTTAACTGCTCTTGATGCGTCTCTTCCCTTGGTTGCGTTCACGCTCCTTGACCACCCATTTATTCGGCTTGTTCTTTGGTCCTGTTGTTAAAATCCCATATTAGCGGGCTATTCTCCGCGAATCGGGCTCTCCCCGAATCGAGCTCTCCGAATGACTCAAAAACGTCGCCCAAGCTGCTAGAGGGAACAGTAGAGGAAAATGAAAACGGGGCTCTACTTGTCTTATAGCCTGACTTGGCAGGAATACCCCAGGGACTGACTGGGTGACGATTACCCTTACTCTTACCACGACCTCCTCCGTGAGGATGGTCCACTGTACACACGGATTGCTATCAGTTCCGGTATATTATTGCATGTTACCACAATAACAGTAATGGGGAGTTGCAACTAAGGGGTGAAGACGTACCAGCGTTCATTGCTAAACCACGCACTGTTGGCCGAATATTGAGCCACCGCTTCCTACCAGCCTTTCCATGTTGTCTATGATGCCATGTAGGATTGCTCACAATACCAACAGTTGCCGGTGCATCTTTTGAGACTCTTCGAACCTCTCCACTCTGTAAGCGAATAATAATATGCTTCATTCCCTTGGAGATAACCGTAGCGTATGTCCCAGCAGAGCGACAGAAAACCGCACCTCCCACCGATGAGGAACCTACCGCGTGGATAACCGTTCCTACGGGGATCATATGTAGCGGTAGGCAGTTACCCCTCCACGCAGTCTTAGCGGCCAACACACCGGGATCAATAACCCCCCCCATGGACGCAAGTAGATCATCTGGAATTCCAGATCGGTAAGACTGAACCACATCTCCGGCTCGCACACCATCTGCAGCAAGTATGTAGCTCTTTATCCCGGTTTTCTGGTTTGTGACCAATGCGATGTGCCCACTTCGGTTGGGATCCCTCTCAATCCTGTCTACCACATGTGGCCCAGGCGTCATTCTCATAAAGTCGACAGTTCTTATCCTCCTCTTGTGACCACCACCTCTATGACGCACAGTCACCCTTCCAGAAGCATTCCTTCCACCCTTACCCTGGCCTTTCTTTGGGAATGTGAGAGGAAGAAATGGTCCGCCTTTCCAAACCCATGGGGTGCACACTCGTTTTAGATGACGCAGACCAGGAGTGCGGGGTTTATAGGTAATCATCTGGAACCCACGACCCTTGGACGATCGATCAGGAGGGGGCATGAATGGCGCCGTAATGGTCGAAACGGAGATGCTGTCACTCCCGGTG
This sequence comes from Terfezia boudieri ATCC MYA-4762, assembly GCA_003788615.2. Lineage (NCBI taxonomy): Eukaryota > Fungi > Ascomycota > Pezizomycetes > Pezizales > Pezizaceae > Terfezia > Terfezia boudieri. The sequence goes on along the minus strand of ML121529.1, from coordinate 1,006,223 downwards.
GTGGGGTTGGGGACTTCCGTGGTGGAGGCAAACCGTGGCCATTGTGCAATTGCTTTGCTAGAGGTAAGCAGGCAGTTGGCCACGGGCCGCTGCCGTAAAAGCCGTGACAGCGGCTGTATGGAGAACATGGTTGCGCGGGGTGTGGAGGTGACAAGCAGGGGAGCAGTTTCTTAGTGAGATTACTAAGGAAAAATATTCTATGTCACGTGATATCGAAATCAGTTGAGCTAGAAGTGTTTCCTTTCCATTAACACCTTGTATGATACAAAAACCATGAACTATATAACATAAGCCTTTCAAAAAGTCATTGAGAGTTAGATTGATCATCCATTAAGCGGCTGGGTTCGATACAATCTTAAGCCCCGCTGGATCCCCAGAGTATGCAAGGTGGTACCGGCTTGGATGCCATGCTATCGATAGGACCGGGTGGTCGGTCACAATGGTATGTACGTAATCCCCTGTATCAACATGCGCCTATTGTAATGTGTTAGGCCCATTATCATCTGAAGAAAAGAATTGATACTCACAATTTCGATGTTCATCTTCTCATCACTCCCGGCGCAGAGATAAGACCCATCGAAAGAAAAGCTAAGGCATCTAACGGGGCTCTCCATTCTTGAAAGTGTTTTCGGACAGGTCCATTCTTTCGTATCCCAGAGCGAAACGATGGCATCGCTCCCGCCAACTGCAAGAAGGTTCCCTCTAGGCTCCAACTCGAGGCAGAAGCAGGCACTGGTGTGTGCTTCGATGGTATGGAGGGACTCGAGGGAAGGCCAGTCCTTGAGCTTCACGAGCCCAGAGCCAGTCGTAAGAAAAAGGACATCCCCGCCATGAGACCAGATAATCTGGTTCGTCTAGATGGATTGAACTCCATTAGCAATTCGCATTTGAGAGGATTTAAATATTAGTGCCTACTGACCTGAACGTTTTCCTTGTGGGTTTTGATGATCTGATTTTGTCTGGTATCAATGAAGGATATGTTGTCGTCCTTCACCGAGAGGTTAGCGAGCCCATGGTCGAAGAATTCAATAGCCGACTAACCTTTGTCCCAACAGCAACATAGTTTCCATCCGGGGAATAGGTAAGGCTAATGTTCTCCCCTCCTGTGCTGACCTGGTTCAAACATTTTGCGCCTGTTTAAATGTCAGATAAGACTTTGTCTTGCGGAACTGTAACTCCCGCCAATTTCTCTAGATGAAGCGTCCCCACTCACTTCTATAGTCCCAGAAACGTACAGTCCCGTCGGTACTCGCACTTGCCAGCCTATCTGAATGGGTTGGATCCCATTGTATCCTCTCCACTGTGCCGGTATGACCCTTCAACTCCGTGGAATACCTGATTTCCGGCTTCTCAGGATTCCATACGCGGACAAGACGATCAGTCAACCCACAGCCGATCCGATTTCCCAAGTTGTTCCATGCTATAGACCGAATCGTGCTCGACGCATTTCGATGTTCGCGGTATTCGCGCGCTTTAAGACTTGCGAAATATGACGGCGCTCGATCCTTGGGAACCAGTTTGCGGGGTGGGGCTGGTGGAGCCATAGGAAACTTGAACGGCCTCGCGTTCATGCAGAACGTAAGGTCGGGCTAACATGATGGCCAAGCTTTGCGGCTCGAAAAGTCACTTGCAAGAATCACATCAATATCTGACACATCTATTTACCAGCTATGGCACACCCACAGTCAAAATGCTATATTTCATTGAACAAAGACCCAAAGGACATAATTTCCCCTCACCCTTTCAATAGCCAAGTTGTGCACTCAATTTCCCTTTTCTGTGGTGGGAAAAATGCTAATAAGTTGTTTCAGGTTGATATTATCCTGCCGCAGGAGGCATATGAGGTTGTGAAAGATGAGCTTGTCTCGCACATATCTCCGACCTGGCAATACCACCGCCTGAGAATCCCTCTGTCTGCCATATTGGAAAAAGATTTCTACCACAAATACATCAAAATTGGTATGAGATTATGCTAAAAAATGATATATATTCACATGTTGAGCCGTGATTATTATGCAGGCAATATCGTGATGTTGTCCGAGGGTCGCATTGAGGTTGACAATGTGTATTGTGTGAGCGACGGTAAGCTTTATGTTCCTTTGGCTTAACTGCGACATCAGCTTACTTTAAAGGTAAATTGCGACTTTCACTGTCCAAGGAGTACTACGAGAAAGCAGGTCTAGTGGGTAAACCTGCTAGATTTGGGGGCAGAAAGGGCCAGAGATGGTGTGAGAGTGCCTTCCAAAACCCCTTTGTGTTCCTGCTGGCTGAGTTGGTGGGCAGTGGTGGAGTTCGACTTACGAAGTGACAAAATGATGCTTGGGAGCAAGGCATTAGAGCGCATTGTGTGGAGCTTCAGGGAAGTATTAACAGGCCCGGTGACCTTCTTGTTCTGTGATCTTTACCAGCGTGAGTCTTAATTTCTTAATTTTGTCACCGCACTATTGGCTTCTGACCTCTAGAAGACAAGTCGGCTTCCCAAAAGGCCTCGTGTCCTATTCTTGAGAAACTAGGATCAACGCCTCGGATCTTACAGCCACACATTGAGATTTTAGGTCCCTTGACTATTCCCTCATTCTCAGCCCCAGAAGGAGCAGGGCCAATAAGGGGAACGGAGTATACTAGGGAAACATGGAAAGAGTGGGCTCTTGATATTCATGAATGGTTTGGCATGGTTGCCATCGACGCAGATAGGATTAAGGCCAACGATGAAGTGAACCCATACCTGTCCACATACCAGGTGCCCAATCCAATTAAAAATTCACAGAAGGTTTCGAGACTACGGTGGAGAGGAATGATACCAGCTGGTTTCATTCACCAAACTTGGACCGATTTGTGGTAAGCCCATACGCAACCTGTATGTACGCAAGTAAGCTGACGACGGGGGTTCAGTGGATTATTGGCATCTAAAAAGCTACCGGCTGAAGTAGAATGGGCTGCGCTTACAGTTCATGGATTTGACAACAGTCCAATTAGCTGGGGGGACAAGGCACATAGCGTGCTAACAGGCGGTGAGAATTGCTACACTGTACTTCGCACCGTCAAGCCTGAGATTGTTGCGGATAAGGATGCTATGGAGATTGACCGGCAAACAGTGGCGCCGGCTGGAGGAGAGGGTGGTGAAGAGAGATCACAATGCCTGGCATTCGAGGTTGTTGGTAGTCAAGATGAGCATTCATAAATAGAGCGAGATATAAATAATATTCCAAGCACAAGAGGCTCTTGCGATTTTTGCCAAGACCTTGAAGGCGCTTTGAACCTTAATTTGACCTCTAGCACTTTGTGGGGCCGCCTGCCCCACCAAATAGATCCAACTCTTAGGATTATTCTTTGAAACTATCCCCAGAAGTTCTGCTCCGAAATGGAAATTCTGGTGCATTTCGCGCAGGCGCATGAGACGTTCCGCAAGCCAGAAATCGAAGCTGTGGCCGAACTCGGTGGGTTCGGAATCCAGTTCACAGAATACTCCCTCAACGTACATTCAAGTTACATTCCTTCTACACTACAACGCGCCAGTATGGGCTTTGTCTCTAACAGCTGAAGTAGTCACCGTTCGCTCTCACAATGTTACAAAATGAGCAACAAGCGACTCACCTTTCCCGATCAATTCTCGTAAAGGCATTCTACGAACTATGGGGTTCCGGCACGACATATGACGACGTTCACATCAGCCTAAGAGCCCGGCTTACTCGTGTGTGGAAGGAGAAATACCTTAACCAAAACTTCAAATTCGATATAGAAAGCTACCAGGGGAAACGAACGAATCAGGAGCAACGCGACATCATTAATTCCTTCTCATACCTAGATCTTCAGGGTGATGTTAAGATGAAGAATCCTGAGCTCCAATTCACAGTTCTGGAGTATTGGGACGAGGATGCGGTGACGCCGAAACAAATATACATGGGTAGGCTTCTGGTATTCGGGAGCAGGACTTCAATCGACCGCTATGATGTGAAGAAGAGGCAGTACATCGGTAATACGACAATGGATGCAGAGCTCTCTCTTGTAACGGCAAATTTTGCTCATGCAGCACCAGGCAAGCTGATCTATGACCCTTTCGCAGGAACAGGGTCATTCTTGATCACTAGCTCGCACTTTGGTGCAACAACATTTGGTTCAGATATTGATGGAAGAGCACTACGAGGGAAAAAAGATAGGTCATTATTATCGAATTTTCATCAGTATGGGCTGGTATCGAAATTCGGAGATACTTTTGTATCAGACTTGACGAATACTCCGTTGAGAGAGGTGCCGGGGGTCAATAAACGGGTATTCGATGCGATCGTGTGTGACCCGCCGTATGGTGTCCGGGAGGGTCTGAAAGTGTTAGGTTCTAAAAGGCCAGAGAGAGAGAAGGGGCCTCTCATTATGAACGGCAGTTTGAGACACACGTGAGAACACCAAAGCATACACGTGGAAGGTCTCACGACTAACCTCGAGTCAGACAACCGGACTACGTCCCTCCTAAGCGTCCGTATAGTTTTAATTCCATGATGAATGATATCCTCCATTTTGCAGCTATACATCTTGTCGCTGGTGGGAGGTTGTGCATGTGGATGCCCACCGCAAATGATGATCTCTCACCACTAGCTATACCATCACATCCTCAACTTGAACTCAAAGCAGCATGTATCCAGACTTTCAATAAATGTATATGTGACCCTTGATTGCTGGCTTAGTCGTTGAGAGCCAGGGTCCAGGGGAATGGCAACTGACGTTCCCACACAGGGTCCAGACAGCTCCTTACATATTCGAGGCGGCCCGTGACCGCAAATGACGAGGAGCAAGCTGAAAGGTATCGCCAGGAGCGGAAAGAGGAAGAATTAGAGAGGAAGACTGCAGATGAACTGAACGATTTTAGGAGAAAGGTATGATTGTTCTCCCATATGTTGGGTTGTTGATGCCTGATACTTTACGATTTTAGTACTTCGAAGGATTTAAACAAGGGTCAGATAGTCCTGTCCCGAAGCCAGTATCATCAGCTTAAATTGTTTTACCCTGCTTGCTATGTAAGCAATGAGTTTTATCTCCCGCTAAATTATTTGAGATCGCATAATGATCTTAACCTTAATATTTGTCCGAGGAGAAATTTGTATGCTTGTGATCAGAGCGTAGGAAGATTAGAGTGGGGGTCCACCACTTCCGTCAAAGTTACCCCAAGATGTTCCCCTAAATGCCTGTGAATGCATTACTATTGGAATTTCTTTAAGTCTCAATCTTCTGGGAATTTATAGAATCAAGATTAATTGCCAAGAAGGATACAAGATCAGGGTAATACTAACGAACTGTCTGGTTCATGAAACTCTCCTTCTGCCAGCACACTCTAAAAGATGCCAATATCAGACTTAGGCTTATGGGAGTCTTTTGAGTTCTTGTTTGGAATCCGGTGGGAGGAACTCAGGAACTGTCATCACAATTACAATTATCACTCAGGGATTCTCCCTTTACCGAACTACAAATTGATTGTCATTTTGAAAACTACTATTCTCCGAGGAAACTACAAACTACCCTATATTTAATACACCCCCCAACAATGTCCAATGTCCTAGAAATAATTCAGTACTCGTCTCCTCTATGGAGAAAGTATGGTATTAGGAAAAAAAATAAAAAAAATGTCAATTTCTTTGGAAACTATAAGTATAGGGACACTCAATTTTACACACACAAGGTCATATGTTTATCATAAATAAAATAAAAACTAATACTAAGTACCCTAGCATCGATGTGTGGGGATATACAAGCTAGGGGACGAGCAATTGGAAGATCTGGTCAGAAGGTGGAAGCTTCAACTCATTACCCTGAATCAAGCCATAAATGTCCGTTTTGAGACCTAAGACCTCCAGCTATTTCCCGCAAAACACAGTTATTTGAAAGACAAGGCAGGGAAGTTGCTAGTCGAGCTCCAAGTACTCACTTTAGATATGTACCTAGATATTTCGTAGTAATTATCTCGAACCTTGTGCAATTCATTCAATTGCCAATAGACTATTATTTAACAATTAATCTTAGGATTTAGGAAAATCATCACGCTCTTCCATAATAACAACAATAAACTACTACTCTCACTTACTTGTCCAAGTATCAAAGACCCTTGCCCCTTCTTAATACGCCTCTAACGCCTTGCTTAACTCCGCAACCGCCTTTGACAACCACTCTAACAAACCCTGATCCCCCTGCGCAATCGCAATCGCTTGTGAAAGCAATGGGAAAAGCCTAAAAAGATGAGGTTTATTCGTCCTGATAGGCAAGGGGTTGGGTGCTAATTTCAATTATCAGTTTTCTTGTAACCAAGGAAAGCTGAAGGAGAAGGCAAGACTTACAGTCCAAAGACACAGCAGTAGAGCTCGAGTTCAAGTCGACGAAGTGCTGAAGAATGTATAAGAGTTCCTTGCGTTGAACGATAGGTTGGGGCATGCGGCCTCGTAAGGGTTGGTCCTGAGAAGCACAGAAGAGGTAAGCTGCAAAGTGGCTACAGAGGATGGAGGGAGTACTCACGGATATGAATAAACTAAGGACCAGAGCCACTCGAAGAACTAGATATCGAGATGTGACGCTCGCTAGGCGAATCAACTCAGCGTGGTCTTAAACTGTCAGTGACGCATACGATCTACCATACAGGGGGGAAACGATTTAGCCTAGACTCACCTCCTTCCTTTACTGCAAACAGACTCATGAGCTCATCAATACAGGCATAGCTCATTCGTCTCCTTCTCTGTAACTCCAGCTCACTTGTCCCTCCAGCTCTAATCATCCCCAACCCCACCTTATCTGCATCCTCCCGAGGATCAGAATCTACTTTATACAACAGCGATGCGCAGTATACATTCACCACGAAGTTCACCACGGCCTCTTCCGGGACCACAAGCTTCCCCAATGAAGGTATGATTAGACCACGGAATTTCTCAAACGCATCAATATCAAAACTCTCGTCTTCATCGCTTGTAGCAGGGTCACCAAGTTTCTGAGATTTCACGTGGACCACACTGGATACTAGATCCGCCACCTGTTCCCATATTTCTCCCTGATGGGAACCCTCAATTGCAAGATGCTCCATTGCAGGTAGCGCCTGACGGAGAATAGCCAATGCAGTATGCGTAGCATTCCTCCATAGATTTAGAGGCCTCTTCCCCACTTTCGGAGGGCTGAAGTCGTATTTAAGCGATATAGGAACCTTTAGTGATTTAAGCACTTGCGCTAGAGCCCCATCGGTGTAAATACCTGGCTGCCCAACGTGTGAAAGGGAGACATGCTCCATTTGCTTCATCGAGAAGACCGCCAGGGCGATATACGACGGTCTGACTTGCTTCGGGTTCTTCGGGGGAGGAAGTCTGTCTGCCGAGTATGCGATCGTGCTGAAATAGGATAGCTTCTTGAGCATGAGCGCCGGCACCTGCGGAGTGTCTGTCCGGATAATATGCATTGAATTGAGGATAGCCGCTTGTAAAGGGGTAAGGATTTCTGTGTCTTGAAAGTACGCCGGGGAATCTGGGTATAGTATGCAGCCATGGAAGATATCAAGGGCTTTTTGAACGACTTGGGCATCGGTCATAGGCTCTAAGAGTTTATAAAGCGGCTTGAACGCTTCAACGAACGCCGTCAAGGTGTCTTGTATACCAGACCGACTTCCTTCTGGCAGACTATCTACCAAATTGACACCTTGTGAGGACCACATCCTCCACGCCTCATCCTTACTTTCTATATCTAGTTTCTCCGGGTCACCAACCTTCTCCAGCACGCTACCAAGGACTTTGAAGACGGTAGTATTGACTTCAAAGCTATGCCGCCCTAAAAGGCCTTCAAGATAGCGAATAAAGACTGCCCACGTATTTCTGAAATCCGTCTGTTGTGAAAAAATCTGGAAGTAATTGGAGTATAAGGTTCCAATTCCACCCAACACTAAATTTATCGTGTCATCCCAAAGTTTCCGCTCTGCTGCAGATTGTTCGGCATCTTCCGTTTCTCGAGTATCCATCATTTTGAACACGACGATTTGCAGGCATGAACTCCAGGATCGTGGGTCGAGACGGTGTCCATAAGTATCAAATATGCGGAAAAGAGTTTGTATAGATCCTGAAACAAGTCGTCAGCCAGAATATTCGTGAGATTCATAGGAGTAATTTCCTTTGGTGGCACATTACCATTGCGTACTTCAGACCGCTTATCCTTACTAACAGATGTGAGCCGGAGAAGCAATACCATCCAGAGGGCCGCGTTCAAGTCAGAAATATCAGTGCGCCTAACAAGGGCCGTTAACTCTTCTTCACTGTCCACTTCAGATGCGAAGGCTCCTGTTGGCCCCCCCCTCGTTTGCAAAAAATCCGAAACGTTCCAGAAAAAAGTGATAGTCTAAATAATATCATTTAGAGTCTTGGGCAAGAAAGATCGAAGAAGGAGCTATGACCTACAGTCAACGATATATTGAGGTCGTCCAATTGACTACAGAAAGCGTACAAAGCATCTACAAGAACAAGAATGCAGGGGGTTGGCAGTGTTGAAAGGAAATCAGAGCAGATCAGTTGCAATGAGCTGAATGAAGACCGAATCAGCCTTGGGGATTTGGCAACCACGGCAATCTCCAATTCTGAGATGGGCACCAGCCCATAATTAGATTTCCCCTTCGAGTCGAATATACTTGTAATGATGTCGAAGACGATTTCCCACCCGGCTATCAGAGACTGACCCGAATGCTCTAATATAGCATTTAGTGATTCCAATCCAGCGCGATGTATTTCCAACTCTGCTGACTTCGTTGACGAGTCTACCTTTCCATCGCTGCTCTTGTCAGTGAACTCCAAGACGTCCTTCAGTGTAGTCAAAATCCTTCTTTGAACCTCAGCAACGTTTTCTGTATTCTCCTCGGTCACTGCCCGAGCTGCGGCAATGGTGATTTCATTTAATATTTCTGCTGCTTTAAGGCGTACTGTGTTGCTCAGCTCTCGAATTCTTGCTACTGCCGTTAGCTGGTTCACTATCATTGTCCATCCATTCGTAGCGGGGTTGGGCCCGATGATCCGACTCATATTTAGCTGAGCAAGCTCTCCTAGTTTCGCAATCGCAAATACGTTCTCGCCAATATTAGAAACTAAACGGACACTGCCTGAGCTCTGGGTCCGCTTGTGAAAATTGGTGGAAGATTTTGCGCTGATAGGAGGTTTTGCCAGGTCGGACTCCATTTCAGTTAATTTGCACAGAGCATTTATGACCGATAGAAGAGCTTCATCAGGGAAATCCCTCGTGCTTTCGAACATCTTTACAGTAGATGCTTCAACCGCTGCAAGTTCTGGCCCAACATTTACCATGAGATTGCTATCATTTTGTTTCTGAGCATCTGCTTTACCCGCAGTCGTCGACCCTTGCCTTCCTGCTTTCCGAGATGAATTGTTAAGTATATAATCTGCTTGTTGGAGGGTTTCAAGAATAATGGCCCATGAGGACTCCAAAGTAGGGCCTAAAGCAATTCCCAAATTTATGAGTGCCCGAAGGCATAGTAAATTTCGGCTGTTGAGGGTTGGTGGCTGTGCATCTGAGGACGTCGAAAGCCTGTCATTCCCTGGACTAGAACTGGAACCAACCAGCGTATCTACACCCAGCAACCCCTTCGCGTTACCGAAGGTACTCGTGCTTTCTGTTTGGTTTGGGGATGCCACAGTATTTGCAGATAGCACATTTGAGGGGACTGCTGCTTTCCCTAAAGTGGTTAAGAATGCATCACGTGGAGTCACGAGCCGCAACAGGCCCGCAACGTGAGCGAACTTCTGGAATGACCGGACCAGTGCATGGTATAACTCTGCATCCAAGGCTGCGTATAAGAATGTAGAGCAAGAAGCTAGTAAGGCTGGCCAGCAAGCTTCCACGATGGCGGCTGATGTTTGTATATCTGCGTACAGTGGGTGTGATTCTAGTATCAATGGGTTCCCGGGAATGTAAGTCCTCCGTTGTGTAGTTCGTCTCTGTAATGGTCTTTTCGAGGGAGATGGTGTACGAGCAGGCGACTCGGAAGCGCTGCCCTCACCACTACCCTTTGGCAACGAACTCGACCTCTCGCGGTGTACCCGTCGCCTAGAGCCTTTGGAGCCATCGTTTGGAATTGTCAGTGGCAAGATGAATTTCGCCAATCCTTCCGAAAAGCTGTTGATACAAGTGAGGGTAAGACAGTAAATGTAAGATTCTGGGGTTGATGGTGGATCCGTTTTATCGAGCTGGTCAATGCAAGGGACTCGTATAAGGCTCCATTGTGTGCTTAGTCCAGGCACTGTAATCTCCCCTAACCCTACTGCCCCACCAATGATACCTGCTACACCACCAGCTTCCAATGCTGCTTGTTCGCTCGAAGCGTCCCTAGGCACTGCTTGGCCTACTGGCACAGTTGATTGAGCTCCCAGCCCAATTACCGCAGGTTTCTCCGTCGCTAGCCTTGTAAGAGCAGCTACTAATTCTTTCAAGATAGGCTTTCCTCCTTCCTTAGCGTCGTATTCAGAGAATATTTTCCGTACCAAGGCAGGCTCAGAGCATATCCCCCGGAAAACCTCCATACACAAGGCGCGTTTCCATTGCGGAGCGGCTTCGGGATCTAGCATATGGGTAAGAATACCCAAAGCCGTCTCACAATCTGGTGCCAGAATGGAAAGATGCCTTCTGAGCAAGATGTAGAGTACTCTTGTGATGCGTACCGTAGTTGGGAAATTTAAACGTTCCCCTAGTGACCTTATAACTAAGGGGACTACCCGTGTCCGGAGTATATGTGCTTGTTCAGAATGTGAGAGAAATATATCAGAGTGATTGGTTAGTACCGACTCGATGAGCTCTAACCCGAAAGTTTGAGGTAGCACATTGAACCTGAGGAACTGCGGCTTTTGCCCTTCTGTCAGTAGGCAAAGGTCCAAAAATACCTAGAGAATGTCAATAATTAGATAAATGACAGCAGTCCATGAGGCTCAGGCCACATACTCGATAAGCATCAAAAGCAGCTGCCCTGACAGATACTGTTCTATTCCCAGATGGTGCCTCTTCAGTAGCCGGAATCTCCAGTGCCTTATCTACATACATCAGCATGAACTCGAAGGCCTATTTTGCACACGGCAATTATACCATCTTCTGTAACTACCTTGTCAAATATGGAAATTACAAGTTGCTGTAAAGCTGTAAATTTTTGTCAGCTCTTCCCCTGAAATTAGTGAGATCACAGCTCACTTACTTGCAGCAGCGGTGTTGTTCACGACACCCATTTTACTGCCCTGGAGTATTGAACATAGGAGCAAAACCTCTCCCAACAGCCTTCCCTGTAGATCATCTGCATAATTCTGGAGCAATGGTGGTAAGGCTTGGAGAATTTTTAGTTGAATGTCGACACCTGATGCATTATCAGTTTTGTGATAAGTGCAGCAAAGTATCGACGTCGGTCATACCCAAATTCGCAGCATCTTTTAACGCATCTAGAACTTCTTTCAGTCTCGACTAAAATCCAGCGTCAGCGCCTTGCTCCAGTCTCCGTGCGGCGTCGGAGGGACTACCCTCGCCAAAGCTTTTGCGACTACGAGCCTCTGAAGACAAAGGACTGCGATTGATATGAACTTTGCATTTTTCGTCCCGCAAGCGATGAGAAACGGTTGGAGAAAGTTGCCTCGCTGAGATAGTTCTGGTTGACTGCGAATTAACCAATCTGGCCTCCTAGCATAATGACCAATAGGAGCTAACCAGCGGCAATTTGGTGCTCGGGCCGAGGACCAAGTCCTTTCAGTTCGTTTAGAGATTTCTCTGCTGCCTTTGCGCAAACTATCAGACTCTGTTGGAGGTCATTTGGGGAACTTTTGGAACGCTAACTGACTTGTCTAAGGTCGGAGTTCTTCCGTTTGGATTCCTGGATCAAGTTCGAGAGCTCAACATTGAGGACTTGAGCAGTCATTATCCAGGGCCCTGAGATACGAAAATGTCGGGCAGCGGTTTTGCTAAGGCGGGGAGGTAGTAGGCAGTTGAGTTCACCTTCGGATCAAGTGTGTTTCGTGGTGTTCCGTATGAAGCCACCCCGTCGTGCTTGGGGTGGGAAGGCGCATGTCGCAAATCTTGGCCCATTGTTACAGGGCTCAGATCTAGATTCGAATCTCACCACTACCGATTCCACGACAACGACAGCTTGCGGTAAATGAATCCTCTTCTCAACAATCCTCAGCACAAGCTAGCCTGTGAGTTCCGGTCGAGTGCGTTGCGAACGGACCGGCGGCCAAACTGATGACACTCATCTAATCAGGCCGTGCACTCTACAAGGCGTTCCTCACGCATTGCCGAAAGCTCCCCACCCCCACACTGCAGCGAGATGCAGCCAGGCATATCACGAAACAATTTCAGAAGGACAAGAGGATTCAAGCTGTGAAGAGTGTGCAGCACACGCTGCTTACTGCTTATCAGGTACACCTTCCCACTACCTACCATGAACTTGAGATCAGCTAACCTTAAAGCACAGCATGAAAATATCATGAGGAAGGCGGCTACAGGTGACGGCTCTTGCGTAGATGCCATTCGTGCACATCTAGACGCAATTACTGCGTTTAACAAACCGAACCCACCTAAACCAAGGCCACCACCACCACCACCCAAGCTCACCCGATTAGAAAAAGCGAGACGGAAGAGAGCCAAGAAGGAAGAAAAGCGTCTCGCCTTGGAAGGGTCTTCTCCGCGAAAAGCCGAAAAGGGCCCTCGAACATGGCAACCGAGCCGTTTTCTTACCCCCCTCCTTTCTTCCGCAAGCGGGCTTCCCCTTCTTCGTCGACGTGGAGAATCTACTCCGCAACATGTTGCCATGACAATCAAGAATATAATAAAACTTCGCCAGAAGAGGCAAGATAGGCAAGAGTTGCTAGAAGATCATCTTGAATATGCGAGCGGAGAGGATATATGGGATGTAGAAATAGCCAACTACATCACAGTGCCTATCGAAGAGAAGCAGGCGGGCACATGGGCGGGGGAAATAGCAAAAGCCATCAAGTACGTGGCTGATGCGATGCGGCGAAGAGAAGAAAAGAGTAAGGCATTAGCAGATAAATTTTGGAATATTGAGTTGAAAGCTAAGGAGAAGAGTGCCAAAATAATACAAGAGAGAAGAAGAGTGAAACGGATGAGGGCCAGGCATAATCGAGGCAGGAGAAAAGCCCTCGCAAGACAAATTGAAGACGAAGATATTCAGAAGAGGGAAGCTGTAGGTAGATAAAATACGGAAATTATAGAAAATTCTCCGAAGCCTGTAATCGAGCTCATGCGAAATATATTTACGTGATCTATTTTTTTGGTGCCCAAAAAGTAACAAAACGATTAGATGTGAGAAAACAGTCCCATAAATGTCTCCAAAAAACTCCATCAGAATCCTAGAATCACCAAGCCAAATTTACCAAAAGATATAAACCATGATATACACATTCCTTCATGCGTGAGGTAATATCCTCATGATACGAGACAAAATGGCACAGATGTATGAGAAAACAATGCCCCCAAAACGATGAACAAGTTACAAACCTCACGATGTTATCTTCGGTGAAACCGTCTTCTGTGGGACGCCGCTGCTATATCATCATAGTCATCTTCATCGTCATAACGCTCATTCCCGACCAGAAGAACTTTAATGGCATTTCCAAAACCGACGGCGATTGAGCGTTGACCGACCCGAGTAACAGGGCCGGTATGACTCACGAGAAGCGCTTTGTCGCTGGGTATATCGGCCAAGGGGTATCGAGATATTACTCCGTCAAAGGACATCGTCCAAGCCTCCCATTCGTCTTCTTCCTCGCTCACAACTAAACTTCTGCCCCTTTTTCGTCTCTGACAGAGGCTTGATTTTTCAATCCCTGAGCTGTAAGCATGATCATCGGAATTTTCAGAATCTAGATGTGACTCAATCCTCCGTATTCCGGCCACTAGATTCAAAGATGTTGGCTCCCATCCTTCCACGTTCTCCATCCAGTGCATGGTCTCTTCTATTTGTTCAAAGCCTGTACATTTCTTCTCCCGTCGATCCCTCTCCGCTCGTAAGCATATGTACTTGGATCGTCCCTTTGTAGGCGCGAATGTATGCATTATGAACATGCCAGATTCACGCTCTGTATATGCAATCGAGAATGATTCCACAGAGGGGCATCCACAATAAAGACATGTTCGTCGCTTAGCATGGAAAGCGCGGAGCGTACTAGCTTTAAATTGACCAATTTGGAAAGACTTGACTATGCTACCTTTTTCAAACTGTGAGCGAGGGTTCCACACCACGAGCTTGTTTTACATACCTGATAGAAGATCAACTAAGTCGACATTACATTCTCTTGAGCTCACCACCATCCCAAGCACATGGAGAGGGATTATTGTACAAGGCTCTGGAGATATATTGCCCTTTGTACACGATTCCGCCAGTGTCTGGACGTAGAGCTGTTCTGTAAACCATTCACCTTGTCTGGAGGTGACAAAGAGTCTCCCCTGTCGGCAGGCGGTCACAATTCTCAATGACAGTTTATGTGTTGAGACTCCATGTGACGAAGATACGATAATGCCATCACAGATCCTATGATGATACATCTGTCCTGTTAAAACGCAAACCTCCGAGAGCCAGCCATTTTGCCGAACAACAATCAGCCTTGGTCCACAAGCAAGATCTTCTTGTCGAGGGGCAAAGAAAAATGCACTAGGGGTTTCTCCGTGAAGATCCAAGGAAAACGATCGGTAGAATGTGCTCTCTTTTATCTGCCAAAGTGATACTCTCCCCGCCTTTGGTACTATGGCAAGCCACTGTCCAAGGTTATCCAACGCAAGTCCCATAACCGGCCAGAGCAAATGTTCAAAGCAAGCAGGGCTTATTATATCCTTAGTAGGGCCCCACTTTCCCCGCAAGTTCCAAACAACTATGCGGCGATCCAACCCAACCGAAGCCACAACACCTTTCGGGGATGCCACCACCATAACGACATCCAAATAATGTCCTTCATGCAGTGTCTGCGTCGTAAGCAGGGGCCCTTCCTCCGCTACTAGTCCATCCATGTCATCTGGTAATTCCTTTGAGAGTAAGTGATTCATTAGCAATGTGACCCCAGCCGCTGCAGCTACCACTGTGAGAATAAAAGGCATTAAATGATCCTTCAAGGCGTCAAGATCAAGAAAATTTATGAAATCTGAAAAGCTTTTCTTCGCTTTTAATCTGTTTGAACCCTTTAGAACCACGAATAAAGGGTCATAAACTTTGGCAATCAAACGATGACCCCCTGGTTTTAGAATTCGAATCAACTCTTTGCCAGTGAGTTGGTCTTGCAGCTTTAGCCAGGATATTGGAGTACGTGCTTGGTTGAGAGGCATGCTAGTCGGTAAGGCGTAGGTCTCAGTGAAGTGTTTCCGAGCTTGTAGGCTCTCCCTAAAGGCCTTAACAGTCCGCCATGGAGTTTCATTCTCAAAAAAATGCATATTTAATGCAATCAGAGCACATATCATCTAGGTGGGTTAGATAACAAAATTCTTAGTTCAAAAGCGGATTCAAAGGAGGAGTTCATACAATGGCCGAGCCTGCGATTCTCGTACTGACAGGAGTCTTTTTCACAAAACCTTTGAGTCCACTCTTTGGGGAAGCTGCCCTCCGATCCCATTTTGAATCTGGGGAGGAAAGGGCTTCCTTTTCAAGGATATCCTGGAGCTCAAGGCGCTGAATATCGACACTGAGAACTGCAAGGAAATATGAGAAATGAAGAATGAAATCCAATACGAGGGCAATTCCGGCAAACCAGCAGAACTCCGTAACTGCCGGAACAGACACGTGCCCGACAAAGGTCAAAATGGCGATATCAGTAACAACAGCGACTGAGGAGAGAAATCCAACCTCTCCTACGGCAGTTGCAATTCGGATATTAGTAGATTGCTCAGGAGGAGTATCTTTTATTGCATTCATCAAACGAACTCTGTAATTAGGGTTAGCACAGCCGTGCTTCAATGTGAGGTTTCAACTTACATATTCTCCACTCCAATGACAATTACCACAAATGGAAAAACTTCACGGGGTATATGTGTGACGGGGTACTTGAGACAAGCCAAAATAGTGAAGCTGGACATAATCGAAGCCGCAAGCTACATCCGTGAGTCAGTGATAGAACACATAAAACATGCCGCGTCCGTCAAATCATAGTAAGCACTACCTGTGTTATTATTGCCATAACTAATCCAGTCCGGGATCTTACTGTCCCTCCCCGATTAAGTTGAGTGTATAGATAGAACGTCGTCAGAGCATAGCATGCAGTGAGGACTAGGTAGTCTGTGTTACTCATAGGTTGAAAAAAAAACTATACAATTCAGTATATATATGCTCCCACATATAGGCAGTTCTTACAAACCTCGTAAAAAGTACTTCTTCTCACTCTTCCATCAGGTGGATATATGTCATATTTTCCACAAAGATTTACATCAGATGCCAGTGCAGTTGCTCGCTCATCCCATAATTCTCCCATTTTGGATTTTGTGTCATAGAATAGACTGATAACAAGTGCATCTGCAGCAGCTAACCGGTGGTGAGAAAACAATTTCCCTGCAAACACTGAGCTCCAGTATAAGGTCATATTTAGGGGCGATACGCGCATGGCGTTTGCGTTGACCGTTTTCAAAAGATCGTTGTCCTGTTGAATTGCTGAGAGAGAGCAGTTCCAATAAAGTAAAGGCGAGTGGAAGAATACTCCTAGTGGTAGAACCGAGGCATTTAGAACGGGCGCCTGGGAAAGTAAATCATTGGCTTTAGAGCGCGAGTCTCTAGAATTAGGTGCTTCCGTACAGAATACACCAGAGCCTAATAACGCCTCTTGAACTTTTAAGGCCTCCTCGACAACCACCGGCGTTAGTGCCCCCATGTATGAGCCTTGGACCCATGCCTGTTTAATTGCTATATCTGGAGCAGCGGAGACTGAAGTGAACTGTCGAGCCGAGCTCCAGACGTGGTGAGGTACTGAAGGTAGTCCGAGAAGGAAAAATGGATAAGAAAGTATGACCGCGCAGGTAACCGAGCCAACGATATAGCGCACAGGTTGACGTGCTATAACGTTTCCGACATTATAGAAGCCTATCCGGAGAGGAGAGTCTTGCGCAAGCCGCGGCGGTTCCGCCGTGTGTCGAAAAGGCGATATCAATGCCCAAAACTAATATTTGATACATTAGCATGATATTCTTTGCCATGTTTCTGCAGAGGGCATGTCCACGAGGCACATACCATATGTTTCCTAAATTCGTATCTACACAGACATCAGGTGGGAATCGAAAGCAGGGACGGCGTAACAGCAGGAAGCAAAATGCCCCCAATGACGAGCCTCTTAGCCCTCTGAATACAACCGAATGAGGATACTTAATCGTGATAATCCCAGAGAAGTCGCCTGTGGATATAATCCGAGTAGTCTCGACAATTTGCGGTGTGCAGCAGTTTCTTTTTTGCCACCGAATATTTATGACACCGATTTGCTTTAGGAAATGATGGTACTTTGAGATGAGAAGGGCCGGGTTGATGGTGGCGGCCTGTCTAGTAGGGGGTTGTTTGTAGTTCGGCCTCACGGCGTTCTGTCCTTAGCTTCGGCGTGGGAGCCGCAAGTCCTGAGACTGTAAATGTGGGAGAAAGTTGCGAGGGTTCTGACCTAACTGTTTGCTAGTGGGGTTGACGTTTCCAGCTGGAGGAATGAATCTACCTACTTGTGGGTCTACTACGTAGAGTTGACGTGAAGGGTAAGAGATGGAGGATAGATGACTAGGAGAAGCAACGCCCAGGGGGGTATATATGACCCGATGTTCAGTGTATGTTGCCGTCGACGCAGTCGGTTTATGTAGTTGTTGTAGTTGTAAAAGGGAATATAAGGAAGGGTACATATATATACATAGCGTGGGGAGTGGCATGTGTGCAGAAATGTGGCAGTCTCAAATGTGGTTCTTCAAAATACAAATCTATTGACCCCCTAAATCACAAATACATTTACACCTACAGTATTTACACAAACCTCCAATCTGGCTGCAATCTCTCCAGTTCCCATCTCCCATCTTGTAGCAAGTTTGATTTTTGATTTTCGTTCCGTACCAGTATCTGTAGCCCTACCCCCCCCCCCACTCTCCTGATTCGACGCGACTAACTCGGTTCTTGTTTTCCAATTGAGAAATATTTGCTGCTTCAAAGATATTCCAGTCCCAACAGGATACTCTTGCTCGTATACTCGCAAGACCAAGAATAACACATCAAAGGGATTCCAGTAGGAGTAGGAAAGGTACTATCCCTACCTGATACTTTTATGGGATATTAACTTATGGCATATCAACCGATACACTTTTTGGCTCGCCGTTCACAGTAACATGAATGAACTGTGATGTAAACCTCGAGTAGGTACGTGCCGCCAGCCTCATCAAACGTCACTGGGTGAAGCAACATGTAACCCATCTTCTACGACGTTATTGCGAGCGGATGCCACTTTTATCTTACAAAAGAATGTATGTACCCCTGTCGATGTACTTACATCAAACACTTGGCGCGGTTGGAGCGGTTTGTGCTGATGAAATATCCCATCAGAACTATTCACAGGTGCATCCACCACTGAGCTATCTGCTGGATCTCAGCTTGAACACCGAATCACCTTGGTGATGATCACGATCAATGAATCAATGAATTGCAGCATTGAGCACATGAACACAGCTTCTCCGTACATAACCCCCCTGGCGGTCGAACCTCTTAGGACCCGCAAGTTCCTGCTCAAAATTTCTTGCGTCACCTGCATGTGCAGCTGTCGTTAAGTACCTAGTCTGCCTAGCTACATAGGCCCTACAAGCTGGGTACAACTGGTAAGGGGGGTCAAGGGCTCTTTTACAGCCAAGCGCAACTGAAACAGAGCTCTGACGGGGATAGACTAGGGATAGAGACCACGTTGATGCCTGACGTCGATTGACAACGGGTTGTGCAACCGTTTCCATACATTAGATAGATGGAATAACCTATTTGCCACGAAATTTCAATTGTTGAATATATACCGGTAAGGGCAGATATATGTAACGGAATCCCTTGCGGGGGTGATCGTCGTACACACCACTGCCCTAAATATTAGGATCACTCTGTTTTATGAGAGAAAGTAGTCTGGTTGGAGAGAAAGGTGGTCCTTTTTGATGTAGGACAATACCACGACTAGTAATATATTGCTTAACTCAAGTAGATTAGTCTCGTGCCAAGTAGATCGCCGATAAGACAAAATTTGAAGCCTTCCCCCCGCGTTGCGTTGCGACAAACACTCCACAACAGTCATGGTGCGAAATAACATTTGGATAGCAGCTGCGGACGGCGACGAATCAGCGGTCCTTGATTTCCTCTCGAGGAATCCCTCGGCCGTCAATTCTCTCGACGAGAATGGGTACACCGTCCTTCATGCTACAGTCTCCTATAACCACATTGCTCTGCTCAAAAAACTGGTGTTGGAACATGGAGGAGATGCCAACATTCAAGACCACGACGGCGATACGCCTCTATTCGTTGCAGAGACGGTCGAGGTAGCCAAAACCTTAGTGGAGGAATTACACGCAGACCCCAATCACCAGAATGAGTCAGGTATGACGGCAAGTAATTCGTTTTCATCGATCGGATCCTGCTCCTTAGCTTGTCATTCTGACTGTTCATGCCCAGGCAGCCGACGCCATCGAAGAAGATGGAGAGTTTCCATTGGTGGCAGCATATCTCCGCGGCGTTCAAAAAGACGGTGAGCAACCTTCTGAGAGCTCTACCAACAGTGCGGCGACCAGTAACTACCCAGTATCCCTTGGCCCCAATGTCTCAGTCCGCATGTCGACCGCGGAGGCCGGGAGGGATTTACCTCCAGTTGACGAAGAGTTCCGGCGAAGAATTGAAGAGCTGGCTAGTCGGAGTGATTTCAACTCAGAAGAAGGTCAGAGGGAGCTAAGAAGATTGGTAACTGAGGCTGTCAATCAACACGTCTTGGAACCGGATACCTCCCGGAATGTCAGGCCAAGGCCGGATGAGCCTTAGTACGCTCACGTACATACATTAGACAACTTGTTGTCTGCAATATTATTACAATTAGAAACATCAAATCAACAGATTAAATTTAGAGGAAGATCGGGAAATATATTGGTGGGTAGGGTTCGATAGTGATCTGATTTAAAATTTCTAGGAGGTTAAAAAAATGCCTCCAAAACAGAAAGCAACGATTGCCTCAACCTGGATATGCATTTTCTGTACAGAATCTACTCTTCATTCTATGTATATAGACGCCAGTACCATACACCTTTATTTTCATTTCCTCTTTTCGAAAAACACCCGATAACGGTTGTGAACTATTTGGGATTACTTTGATCAGTTGGGTAACTCGACTCACTGATGACTTAGGTTTTGGGAACTCACCACAACAAGGAGAATAATCGATGGGTACCTCCAGGCCCTAACCTGAGGACCTTTGGGACAAATCCCTTGTAAATGGCACCAACTCCTTCCTCCTTGGCTACGAGAGCAATGGATGGCCAGGTCCAAGTATACTTCAGTTTACCCCGGCCACTCGGGTAGTGTTTTAAATACGGAATTTGACAACATCGGAACTATTAGCGTTAGTTGTGGGACTGGTAGGTTCCCAGTAATTGACGGTGTGTTAAGCATGGTACCAAAAGTACCACCGATTGAACCGGCGATCAAATCGTTCAACATCTGACCGTGGTTAGTCTCTCGTTTTGGCAGCAATGATCGGACTTGATGAATAACACCGAAGTATCCAGCATTCCAAAGCATGTGCCTCCACATTGTGGGTTCCAACCCGTTGTACATGGCCAATGGTCCCTCAGCGGCTCCAATCTTCTTGACAACATCAATGGATCCATTATACTCCCCAGCTGAAGCCTTGTCTTGCAGACGGATCTTCACTAATTATTCAAAAGATTCCGGCGGTGACACCAGTGAGGACAGACAAGGACTGGGTCATGGTTGGCATTCCAAAGACACCTTTATAGAACTTTCCCCAATCGTCATTTGAAGCAACTTTTAATTGCCCTATGGAGGAAAAATCTTCAAAACTGCACTGGTGTGTCTAGCAGTGTGCAGAAGGGGTTTATAACAGTACCTCTTGGAAGCTTCCATAAGAATTGGCACTGATATTCCACGGTACAACCTGCCGAACCTGCATTGGGTGTCAGATTATTCGAGCTTGAGTCGCTTGAATATTGTGCATACCCTTCATTCTTCACAATCTTCCCGCCTGTAGCTGTTGTTCCAACCTACAATTGCCTTAGTATCCAAACTGGCGCTAGCTGGGTGATGATAACGTACGACGACATCTAAAGGCGTCATAGTCAATACTCCCAGAATTCTAGCTCTAGGGAAAGTATAATCACTGACATGGTATAAATCTAAACGAGAAAGTCTACGTAGTATCAGTAATTACAATTGGTGATAGGGAGATAGAACAACGTCATACTATACTGATACCAGCAATGGCACCTGCTGCAAAGTTCCAGCTGAAGGGGATCTTCTTTCTGAGGACATAGTTGCAAGCAAGCTGGCTTTGGATAAGCTAGATTTGGAGAAGGACCCTTATTTGTAAGAATTTCTGATGTACTCAGATCGTGAGTTATACAATGTTGATGACTTCAAGAATCTCGCTGGTTCCTTCGAACGCCGCCTCTGCCTCACTGTTCACCAAAATGATCGTTCATACCTCGCCCATATCTAAGTCCGAAAACATCAGACGAATCTTGTTCGTCGTGGCCAAAGAAGGCAAGAACCTTGATGCTGTCACTGGCCTCCCGGTGGGTATAGATAGGCCAGGAAGTGGCTGTACGCAAGAACCTCATCAAGATTGGTCGCCCAGGAAACAAGATCATTAAACTGCGAAACCCCCGTTACACGTCATTGGGACTGCTTTTCCAGCTGCAGTATCCGGAGATTGGGACAGAGATACGTCTGAGGTATAAATTCATGAGTGCGTTTGAACAGAGAATGGAGCAGTCCCCTGATCGAGCATTTCAGTATCTCTTGATTGCTGCGGAGCCATATGAGACTTGTGCGTCAAGTTACAGGCGAAGGAGGTTCATAAAACCCGGGGAAATTCTGGACACATTATGATCCGGATACGAAGGAGTCTTCCTACAGTTGTTCTTCAAGACTGAGAGAGGAGAGAGAAGTGAGTTGCCCCTTGAGGCCACATGTTTTAGAAGAAAATGCTAATCTTACATCTCTTAGACGCGATATCCCTGGTTTGGCTCCCTCTGGCACTAGGAAGTAAGAGAATGTCATAGGTAATAGATGAGAGAGATTACATGGTCGTCAGGCTTGACAAGATATATTTTGCATTCAGGCCTTAGTCTCATGCCAAGACCCTTTCAGGCCTTTGTACGATAGTTACGAATATATGTACTTAGTAATTGCACTTAGCTAGAGCTTGACAAGTTTGTGAGAAGAGGGGAGCCGCAATTGAAGCTGATGAACCCATTGGAGGAAGTAGCATGTCTTGTTCATGCTATTGTTTATGCACCTCACTAAGAAATGCATGTATTTGGAATTGGGTTTTTCATCATCAATTCTATACATAAATAGTTAAGTAAATCATGCCGAGGTCTGCTGCATCATTACCTATTATCCGCTCCCATCTTTTCAGTTCCTCGAGGGCCGACTCGATGTTTCTTGAATATAATTTCAGACAATCTGCTAAGCCTTACTCACAGTAAGCTTCAACCACTGTAGCACCATCAGCTTCTCAGTCACCTGTGGGTGCCTAGCGTCAACCTCGGGGCGCATAAAACACTCCGGTGGTAAGATACTATACGATACTCTAATGCGCATGAGACCCCATCTCCCATCTATCCAACAAGGCATTTCAGACTAAAGGCATTTAAAAAAAGTGAGAATATAAAGCAGTACTAATTCGCCACACTACACACTCTGGGGGGTTTTTTTTTTTTTTTTTTTTAGATACTTGTTACTCCTATGCGGTCCCAATAGGGAGACTATGAGGAGACAGAGCCTGGTCGGCACAGCCCCTCACCCCAAAGGTGAAAGGAAAGTATCCTTTTTGTTCAAAGTGGAGCTGTAAGAAACCCCAGGGTATAAAGTTGCTAACTATGAGAATTGCAGCAATGCTCTGGGTATGTACAGTACCTCCTTGACATCTCTGCATGAACTTGAAAACAAATGATTCTAATACCCTGGAATGAGAACTGATATTTCACATACTACCCCGCAGAGAAAAGCCTGTACCTAACCATGCACAAAGGCCTGGATTGTGTCACCCATTTGCGCCCGCAGATGAATCCCCCAAATTGAAGGCTCCATGAACCATGGTTTGTAGCGCACTTACTTCCCGTCCCTGCATCTGTCTCAGTAGAGGTATCTGCCGATTGGAGTATATTTCCGTAAAAACACCAGCATGGGTCCAGTAGGCAAGCGATTTCTCAATTGACAATAGGCATAAGAAGGATGGCGAATATAAAGGATGGTCTTCTTTATGAGATGAGTTGCAGGGAATTGATGTAAAGATGCTAAGCCAGTTGTCGTGACGCGTCATATGTCACATTACTCAGGAATTACCTAGTCCTCTGTTGATGGCTGGCTTAGATTTGAAAGCTGTCTCAGATCCCCGGCCTCCCCCTCCATCTCAATACCTCACCCCTGCGTTCGCCTCGAATAGGGATCATCACATCATGGCGAGCGTTTCATCGCAATCGACTTCGAAGGAGGCGGAAGTTCTAGATTTCGACAATGACTCGGACTCCGACAGTGAAGGATCCTTGAATGGTTTCATACGAGTCGGTGTCCCCAGCGGTGCTGCTGGTGACGGCAGGGAGCTCGATACTGGCAATGACGAAGGGGCCGAGGATGATGGGGAGGAGGAGGGTGAATCGGACTCGGACTCGGACGCGTGGGAATCGGAATCATTCATTGAAGATACTCTCCACAGTCTTGGAAACACTACCCAGTTTGAAGCTCGTAAGTCAAACTAGGCAACTTCAAATCTGTGGCAGAAGCTTATGGAAGACTGGTCCACAGACGAGGACGCATGTACATTAGAAGAAGCACAACAGTTTCACAGACGCCTTCGGGAGGTTGGGGTGGCTGATTTCCTCCGGGAAACAGTCTTCTCGAAGACAATTACTGCAAGGAAGCTCATAACAGCGTTTGGAATAAGACCGGTAATAGAATTTTTTTCAATTGCGTTTCTTCAGGGAGAATCCGAATTCATTGCTTTACTTGGGTGAATGGCTAGCTTATGATGTTTCCATTGCGCTTTAAATAGCCGTCGTTTCTCGATGAAGCACGAGATGATACATTCATACCTCTTTTACAAGCTGCCATGACGAGGGAATTGACTAAGCGCAGAAAAATTCCCGGAATCAATACTTTACAAGATGTGGTCAGATTATTGAAGAACTCCAATAACATCATTGTGCTGACGGGAGCGGGAGTACGTGGATACCCCACCATGTTAGCAGGAGACTCCTGACGTTAATATGAGGGTTAGATATCGACGAGCCTTGGAATTCCAGACTTTCGATCAAAAGACAATGGGCTCTACGCTCGCCTAGCCGGACTAGGCTTGAGTGACCCCCAGGAGGTCTTTGACATTGATGTCTTTCAGGAAGACCCTACGTTCGTAGCCTTGAACAAACAATTGGTGCTGCGGAACTAGGGAGAGCTAATTGACTCCATAGAATATTCTACTCTATTGCCAAAGACATCCTCCCATCGACAGACAAGTTCTCGCCCACACACGCGTTCATTGAGCTCCTCCAGTCGAAAAAGAAGCTTCTGACACAATACACCCAGAACATTGACAACCTCGAGACCCGTGCAGGCATAAAACCGGAAAAACTAATTCAATGCCATGGATCATTTGCGACCGCTTCATGCGTCAAGTGCAAGTATAAGGTCCCTGGAGAAACCATCTTCCCAGATCTTCGCGCGGGAAGGGTAGCGAAATGCGACATGTGTCTGAGGAAGGCAACGGAGGCGGCAAAGGTGGGTCGAAAGAGGAAAAGGGGCGGGGCCCAGAAAAGTGGAAGAGAGTCCACAGGCTCAACTGGTGGCGGTGGCCGAAAGCAGAAGTATAGTGAGGATTCGTCGGCTGATGAGGATGAGACTATGTTTCAGGAAGCGGGGGTTATGAAGGTTCTTACGAACCCTAGGAATAGGGAAGTAGTTATGGTTGGCTGACTATTGGCAACTGCTTAGCCCGATATTACATTCTTTGGAGAGCAGCTCCCTGCGTCATTCCACGATAGATTAATCGATCACGACCGCGAAAAGTGCGATCTATTGATATGTATCGGGACGAGCCTCAAAGTGGCCCCCGTCTCTGAAATAATTGGGTTTTTACCCCCCAATGTTCCTCAGATATATATCTCCAAGACAGTAGGTTTTTTTTCAGAGCCCCTTTGACATCAATGTGGGCTAACCTGAGCGCTAGCCCGTCACCCACGTTGAATTCGACGTGGAGCTTCTTGGCTCATGCGACGACGTGGTCGTTGAACTATGTCGATTAATGAACTGGGAACTTAAACATGAAATGATACCGAGGAACCTCAAGATTAATGTTGAACTAGCTGAAGACATGCAGTCGCGGTATAAAATCTCAAGAAAGGAGTAGCACAGTAGCTGATCATAGAGTAGTATGGAGAGAAGGCTGTTTAGTTGATTTGGGTGGGTGTAGGGAGTAACGGCTTGCCATCGTCATGATTATTACCCTCATTTTCATCATCATTATCTACCCCCTTTTGCTTCTTGCATCTTATTTAATCAATCTTGGGCGTTCCCATTTATCCTCTATTTACTTTTGCTTCTTATATGGGTGTGGTGCGGTAATGGTGCTTGTCTTTTAATTCTTAAATTTGAAAAAAATTTTTGCCATGAGCTGGCGAATGTATGTATGTATGTATGTATGTATTTCCCCCTTTGCCTTTACGTTTATACATAGTTTCCATTTACTTTTCTTTTCTTTTCTTATCTGGATTCCTTCGCTTCTTACTTGGATTATCCGGGCACTTTTCTTTTATTTTTAATGTCTCTTTTCTTTAATGTCTCTTTTTTTTATGTCTTTTTTCTTTAATGCCTCTTTCTTTGCTAGTTTTCGCTTCAGTGTAAATATATGTTGTTGGAGATTTGAGCTCATTATATAGCTCTTAGATTTACCTCTTACTTGGTACTTGTTTCTTTTCAGATTTGACTGGATGATGGATGGTACTTACAACGTACATATACATATAGTTCTAGGCCGCATAACAACGACTTTTTCCAATGCTTTCCCATGGTACGACAACCACGTATTCCGAAGACTGCAGGAAAGAGTTGTCTGTGTATGACAGAACACGGATCAATGGACTGCGACAAGGTGGAGCTTCATGGGGTAAATTTGGTGGTTACTGGGGTTGCATAAACCACGAAAGACCATCAAACGAGACTTGGTAAACCTACGATGAGCTGCGACAAGATATAGACCCCAATATCTCAGTGCGAACAATCAAGAGGCGTCTCCAAGAGCTCCACATCAAGAGAGCCTTTACTTGAGGACTTCAAAGCTGAGGCACGGTTGATTTGGGCCCTGGAGCATCGAGATTGGACACCAGAGCAGTGGAGTTAGGATATATGGAGTGATGAGTGCAGTGTGCGTAAAGACAGTGGTGATCGACGGAATTGGTTTTTCAGAACCAGGCATCAAAAGTGGGATAAGGATAAGACCCAAGGCAAAAGGTTCTCAAAGTCAGTTAGCCAAATGGTCCGGGGTGCTTTCTCTGGCAGTCGGAAATCACTATTAGTAGTGATGCAAAGAGATCCTGACTCTAAGTGGCGGGGGGTCTTCTGGAGGCACTAAGAGGGAGTTCTCAAGGAAGAACTCCCTCATATGATGCTAGGTGATAACCTACATCTTTAAGACAATGCGGGAATACATAGGTATACTCCCATTCAGAAATGGTTATAGGAGATGGGGTATAAGGTGATGAAGTGGCGTCTTTACTCGCCGGACTTAGAGCATGTCTGGGTAAAGCTCAAGGAATTGCCTCACCGAAAGTTCCCGCATGACCGCAGGGCCTCCAGTGGTGAAAGAGACCATTGGAAAAGCACTGTGCAATTGCTAGGAGGAAATCCCCGATGAGTTCTTTGACAGCCTCATTTAGAAGTATGCCTCGATGGGTCCACGCAGTCATTAAGGCAAATGTTATTTGTCTTTTTATTTTTATTTTTATTATATTTTTCTCTCATTGGACAAATACGTTCCAAGGACAATTCTTGTATATAGCGTTTTTGGTTTTCATGTATCTAAGCCTTTTTAATAATGGTGGTTGAGATATTCAAAAATATAATGTTCAGGTCGGCTGGGCTAAAAAGGCCAAGTTAATATATGTTAGTTGAAACTCGAAGCCTAGTTACCCTCAATCCCCAAGCCGCCACCATTTTTTTTTTTATTTTTTTTTAATTCTCTTTTTTTTGGGGAGGGGATGTGGGGGCGCAAATTTATATTACCACTGAGTAAATGAACTCCTATATTATTCCCTTTGTCTTCTTTTTTTTCCTCTTTCTTTTTTATTTATTTCAAAAAAGTTTTTTTTTTTTTAAATTCAATTACCAGTCCCGTTCCCACCCACGAAAAATGTCTCAGCATAACTTCATTAAAAGGTGAAAAAAAGAGAAGATAAAAAAGCCCATCTCCATACTTAAGTATGTATACATCCCTCCTCATATTTCCATCCATACATGCTGGCCATAGGTATCTGGTAATGGAAATATCCCTTTCTCCCCCACACAAAAAAAGAAAACTTCATATATATCCATCCCCACCCTATCCCCATCCCAAGCCCCCTCACAAGCCCCCCTCACTATCCCGTCCCATTTCATTACCGTACAGTGCCATTCACCATTACGCTGCAAATAAAAGTGAAAAAAAAAGAGGTACAAGAAAAGCACTTGGTATCTTTCACAACGGAAGAAATAGAGTAAATATAAAACATATCCACCTCGCCATTCCGCCAAATAAAAAAAAAAAGAAATGTGCACTAAATTGAATACGTAAACCCCCCCTCCCCGGGGACCCATTTTGTCCATGAGAGAAATAAGAATGAGAATGAGAATGACAATGAAAAATGACAAATGAAAAATGAAAAATGAATTGATTGAAGCCTCTTGTGCTGGTTGCAACATCAAAACATGAAAAGAAAGAAAAAATAATAATAAGAAAACAGCCTAGAAGAAAATGAAAATAGCCCCTGATCGAATCATAAATCG
The DNA here is from genome assembly GCA_003788615.2 of Terfezia boudieri ATCC MYA-4762. Lineage (NCBI taxonomy): Eukaryota > Fungi > Ascomycota > Pezizomycetes > Pezizales > Pezizaceae > Terfezia > Terfezia boudieri. Next base: position 977,998 of record ML121529.1, on the reverse strand, counting down.
TGAAAGTAACAAAAAAGGAAAATATTATCCTCCCTAACACCACACCACACCCATCCACCTCCATCTTCAGTTCCACCAACGCTTTGTTCAACCCTCCAGCACCTGCAACGCCATCTCCAACCTCCTCCTCAACGCAGCCACATCCCCCTTCTCGCTCGCCACCTCCATTGCACAGCACGTCTTCCCCAACTCCTCAATTAGCCTCTCAATCAACAACCTATCCTCCAGCGCCAACTGCAAAGTAATATCCGCATCCCCCGCTCCCGTAGTCATAATATGCCCCGAAATCTCAACCCCAGCTGATCCAGACATTATCCTCGACCCGCGACGACTCAATTTCCCCGGTGTTGGTGGAAGGAGGAACGATCCTCCTGCCCCCCCCGCGGGAGGAGGTGTTGATGACGATGACGAAGCGGCGATAGTTGTTCTGAAGGAGGAGGAAGAGGCTGTCGTAGAGGTGTCTTTTGGCGGTTCGTTACTTCCCCGAGGTGTATGCGGGGCGCTATGGTACCCATCATCCCTGACGCGATCAGCATCAGGCGAGGATCCAACCTTGGGGGAAAGCCTCGCGATCGATGCCGAAGAAGGTGCTCGGGATCGATGGCGTAAGGACCCCGACGAAGACGAATTTATGGATCCCGTAGGTGAGGGTATATACCCCCCATCATCCGCCGTGGTATACGAAGACACCGAAGCAAAGCTATCCAACCTCCTCAGCACCACTGGTGACAGTCCACGATCATGATGTCCCAGCGTCGGCGAATCCCTGTTATTCTCGATTTCGGTCGTGCCCAAGATCGTTTCGCTATGCGTGCTTCGGAAGCTTCCCCTTGAATCAGACCTCCTTCCTAGCTCGGCTTGTTTGAGCAATGTCCTCGGTGCATAAATCCCATTTCCAATAAATAATGAATCGTAGCTAAATGCGTCCTCCCTATCTTCATGTCTAGACTCCCTAACCGCGGCCCCAGGTTTTGGTGTTGTCGACCTGCTACTAACAACACTATCTGTATATGCCCCGTTGGCGTTCATATACTCATCAATCTCCCAATCTCTAAAACCCGTTGGCGTAGGCGTACTCCTATTCGAGCCATACGGAACTGGTGAAGCTCTCGAATTAACCCTCTTCAGTGAATCCGACCTCGACTGGTGTTGGAGAGAGCTAATCTTCCCTCTCAAATCCTTCATCTGATCTCTTAGATTCCTCATCTGCTGTGCCGACTGCGATCTTCTTCTCTCAGGCTCCTCTTTCCCGTCCTCACTACCCCGACCAATGGAATTGACCCGTTGAAGATTATAAACCGTCGGCACCGCACTCTCACTGACCGTCCTCACATGAGCAGCATTATTACTCGCTCTGAGCTGGACAACTGACAACGGCACCGGGGCATTCGTCGGGGTGATAGTACGAAAGGCATTGGTGGGGGTCCCAGTGTGATTCCTGGTAGGAGTCGCAGTACGATTATTCGTCGGGGTCATTGTTCGCGGAGTCGAGGTACGATCTGAATCCGGGTCCGAGTATCCTGACATGGACGACCCTGGTGGAGAAACAATTAGGGAATGTCTCGCCCTTGTGAGGTTCTGTCCACATAAATCCAACTTCTTTTTTGCATTCTCCAAGACCCTTTCCGCACGCCTACTAAGTGTTGATGGAGTTACCCTCCCATCCTCATTTCCGTGTCCTTCATGCCCGTCATATATACTCGACTCGTAGATACTCGGAGACAAGCTTTCCATATCCCATGTATCCTCCCCTCCTTCATCCTCATCCTCCTCTAGAAATCCAAACCCATCCACCTCAATTGTCCCCACGGAAAGGAGACTTTGTAAAGACTGAGGCCTGACGTTCCTAACTGGCCGTTCCACGGGAGGTTGGATGGGCGATGTTTCGGCAATGTCTGGGAGCATGGAAGGTTTCATTGATCGCCGCAGAGGCATCCTCGTGGGAGTTGGGGCACTGATCGTCGGTAGGTGAGGGGAGCCGCTGCTATAAGAATATGACAGCGTTGGAGACATCGGGGAGACATAGGCCGGAGCCATCCCTGGTCACAATGGACAATACACGTATAGTCGGGCCGGATTTCGTATAATTATGCAGCAAAAATACAGACTGTGACGCAGAAATGAGCACAAAAAGACGAAATGGTCAAGGGGCTTTGAAAGCAACGGCCGAAAAAGGCGAGTAAAAATAGCTGTAGTGTACTGAGCCGATTTTCAGAGAGCTCTCCTCCTCCTCCCTACACACGAATGAGTTGAATGAAGGAATGAAGGAATGAAGAAGGAGTGAAGCTTCGGCTGGTACGAATCTTGAAATGCTGCAAGTTGAAAGGAACGTTTTGCTTGCAGTCGAAAAGGGCGGCAGAGTAGAGTGCTCCAGTCAGAGTTAAAGGATTTCAGATTAGGCCAGGCCAGGATACAGGCTGGATGGCTGAGTCGGCGGGGGGGAGGGGGAGGCGCGCTCCTGCTATCGCATAACCGCAAATCGCCTCAATTTCTTTTTTTTTCTCTATTCTCTTTATTTTTTAACGATTCTCAAAGTGCAGGAGACGGAGTAACACGCGAGAGAAGAGCTGCAAAGGGCAGGGTTGATGCCTAATTACGGGGTACGTACGGGGGAAGGACGAGAAGTGAGAAAAGTTCAGGGGGGAGCTGGGGGAGATTGCTTGATGATATAACATAACGCCGCCGCGAGAACAAAAATACAAGCAAGTCAGAGTGGAGGAAGCTGGGCGGCGTGGAGATAATACGGCCACCGTCCGCCCAATTGCAGCAAGACAGCCGTCAGTTCGTGTCGGCCGTTCAAAGGCCTGTCGCAGTCCCACGCACGATGCAGATGGCGGCGGCACTGACACGGGGTTGAGACGCAAAGCATGCCACGCTGAAGGCAGCAAAAACAACAGCACGCAGAACCCGGGCTTCTGGAATCAAGGGTCGAGCAATCCAGGGTCGAGCTATCCAGGTCGAGCACGAGTGCAGACTTCAGCTCCACGAGCCAGCACAACGCCGTGGGAGCATACATTAGCGAAACCCCAGCATGCGGCTTGACGACCCGCATCTCCCCCAGTGAGCGTGAACCGGCTGTGGCGACACGGCCGCAAGGGACAATCCCATCGGATTTGCGTCCCTGAGGCCCTGAGGCTCCTGCCAGCCATGCTGCACGGCGGTGGTTTTTCCCTGTGGATCTCGGGGTGAAGGCTGGAGCTAAAGCGAGACAAGCACCAACAAGAATCATCGACTTGCTGCAAGGAACTGACGGCGACATCAGTCTGCATATTCGCGTGTGCCTCGCTAGGCCCGTCTGGGGTGCTGCGGTGGGAAAAAAAGCCCAAATGTCTTCCTGATCCATGTCCAATGTTGCATCCCGATCCATGTCCCTCTGCTGGCTCTTGATCTGTTTTGGAAAACACCATGCCAATGATGCCTTGAGTCGGCAGGTACACCAAACACGTCCGCCCTGCTCCTTGCCACATTCCGGCCTGGGCAGCCAAAGCGCCGCACTGGACGACTGTAATCTGAATAGGATGTTTCAGTTTCGGCCACGGGCGTATATCCAAACATTAAGACAAATGACAAACGCCATGGACCCCGGCAATTGGCAGATGCACGCGCAAGGGGCATCACTGCAGCATCATGTACCTACAAATATCAAGCTTGTTGCCCAGCTACTTGCGAGTATACGATACAAAATAGGCGTTTGCACTTGCAACTGCATCGGCCGTGGGTATACAGCAGTACGTTGGGGACGGCTGCGGGCTGCGGCTTTTCGCCATTCGGCTATCTTTTCGCGAATTTCCTCCCCCCGTCCCCCTTCTCGGTACGCTCGGGTGGGGGTAACCAGGCCCAAGAAAAGTTCTAGATTTCCCCAGACTTGCTCCGGATCTCCCCTTTTCTCGATATCTCCGCCCTTGTATACGAGGGCGTATATCCTTGTGATTTCCGTTTATGGAACGACATGGCAAGGCCAACGTTATAATGCCATGTAGCTCGGTTGATGTCATGACTTTCCCCCATGGTGAGATTTTCACCCAGCACAGAAGAGTTCTTTTTGAAAACATTCGAGTATCAGTCGCCCATGAACACGTTTACCTACTTACTTGGTACGTACCGGTACTCTCTCTGCCATCAGTCTCTAGATGCTAGGTCAGACTATGGGATTTTTGGAATAAAAGGGCCTTATCTTGTAAGCGAGTAAATCCCGTATTTATAGAATCGTCCCGATATTTGCTGTTGTACATAATCAAAGTACTTAGATATACGATTCGTCAGCCAAAAGGAACCATGCTCTCCCCCACACCTGGCACGAGATTACCCCATTTCCGAAGATATAGATCGCCTGAATGGTAGCGGGCCATTGGCTGACATAGCCGTAGGTTAGTTTGAATGCATAACGGCTCTTCGAAACTAAAGGAGGGGGTTTAACAGTAACGCAGGCCAGTATGACGCTATCTATGAAATTATAGAGAAAGCGATAGAGGTACAACTCGACCAGCGAATTACCCTGAGTTGTTTCATTCTCCTGCCAAGCCCACAGGTATTTGGGATGACGTAGGGCACCATGGCATTACGTCAAGGGTTGTAGCATCTCTCACATGTGTTTCGCGATTCGCTGTTATATATAACAACGAAGCAAGTTTACGGAAAATGAGGGATTCTTTATATTATACATCACGCAAAGATCCCTCTACCATAATTGAGCATATACATAACAGTACTAGGAACACACAGACAGAGAGAAAGCAGAACATATCGGTATATCATTGAAAGGAATCACAAACACCACCATCGCGTAAATAACACAAGAAGGAAGAGAGGATAAGAAAAAAAAAGAGTAGAAGAGAGAGCAATGGACGTTTACTACAGCTACATCTACCGTACATCCCTGTCTCTTGTCATTCTGTTGTCTAAAATATATAGAACTGACCACTACCGAACCACAGTCTCCTCCGGGTGGATGATCCTGCAAGCCATCCCCCTCCTCACCACACCCACCACAATAATCACGCTGCTCTCCCCCACCGTCCGCGAAACCACACGTAATTTCTCTCCTCCCACCTCCCACTTCCCACCTCCCCCCCGCAAGCCATATCCCAACTAACCTCCACCCACCTCCCTCCAATAAACAGAACTAGAATCCTACCTCTCGCGGTCCCTCTCCCTAGCGCTCCTCCTCCTCAGCCTGCTCATACTCCTCCTCACGGGCTCCCTGCCCCTCACCACCTCCCTCGCGCATACCTCCCTTGCGCCGGACTCCCTCGCATCTGGCGTCTCCACTGACCCAGCCGACCCAGCCGCCCCCTATGCAGTCCCAACGCTCACACTAACCCTCGTGTACCACGGCACAGTGGCATTCTACTGCTGGACGCAGTACACCAAAGGCCTCGGGATGCCGTATTTCCTAGCGGCGTGCGTGAGCGGGTTGTTGGCTGCGGTGGGAGGTTGGTGCTTGCTGTTTGCGACAGGAGATGGCAGGATTAGTAGAAGTAAGTACTTATTCTGACACCTATGGGTTGGATGAAGTTGGGGGCTAATATGTGTATTTGTTGTGTAGAAACCGGTGCGGATAAGAGAACAAGCGGGTTTCCATTCAAGAATAAGGTTGTGGATAAGAGGAAGGCTAAGATCTAAGGCGAGAGATTATCTTTCTTTTCAAATCATGGGCGTAGGGTTTGTTGGGCTTGAAGGGAAATCGGAGACCCATACTCAAGTGCAAGCACTGCTTATCACGGTTAGTCTGGTTGATCATATCGTATATATCATATATATCACCTCAAATCACATCATACACCACAAGCTGTCGTAGATTTTGCCGTATCAATAGAATTTGATAGAAAAGTACCCAAATCTACCGAACGAAGTGCTCAAACAAAGAACATTATAAAATCGCCTGAATCAACATATCACGCATCACACATCACCTTCCTCCCCTGTGCCCCTCGATTACTTTGAATCACTCGGACCCGGTGACCTTCCGGACCCTCCCGCATCTTTCATAAAGTTCTTCGCCCTGTGCCCAAAAAGTTAGCCAAAACACCCCACCCATATACCCTGAACATAACATGTAAACTTACATCTCAGCAAAATTCGCGTCATTCATCATGCTACTCATATCAGGCAGCCCACCCCCCCCACTAACCCCATCCATCATCTCCTTAACCTTAGGGTTATTCATCATCTTCCCAAGCATATCCGGGTTCTTCATCAGATTCGACGCTAACTGGGAGATCATCGGGTTACTCATCAACCCTGCCAAATCCGGCATTCCCCCACCCTCCCCACCCCCACCCCCACCACCAAACATTGATGCTAGGGAACTTAAGTCTGGCATTCCACCACCCATCCCACCCATACCACCCATACCGCCTGATGCACCGATATCTTCCTCACCGTCCTCCTCGGCTAATCTCTTCTTTGCTGTTTCGAACCCGCGGCGCATGGCTTCGCTGGGGTTTTTCCCACCGGAGGATTCAACTTCCATTCCCTTCGCATAGGCCTCCATGGCTCCTTTAGTATCCCCCAAGGCGAACTTGGCAAGACCTAGTCGAGACCAAGCTTTTGAGTAGGATGGGTCAGCAGCTACAGCTGCCTGAGCGTCAACGGCTGCCTGTTGGTGCTGGCGCGAAGCACTATATGCCGCAGCTCGGTTAGAGAGGAAGATGGGATTTCCAGGAGTCAATCCAAGGGCCTTGGTATAGAGATCAATCGCGGTGGGGTAATCCTTCTTGGCCATCGCCTCGTTACCCTGGCCCTTCAAAGCATCTGCCTCAGCTTTCTGCTCGGGAGTTGGTGATTGGGCAGAGGTGGGTGATGGTGTATTTGCTGGCTGGGCAGGAGTGGGGGGCTTCGTGGCAGCGCGGCCCTTCATTTTTTCGAAAACGCCATAGATGGTGACGAGGGACTGGCCACCTAAAGCATCGGCCATGGAGGCCGTGTCACTGGGGTCGACTTTGAATGCATCAGCGATGATTTGTGTGGCTACAGTGATGGACTCTGCTTCGTCGGCGGGAAGGGTTCCGTCGGTGCCAGATTTGTTGAGGAAGTCGATGATAGCGAGGGCGAGGCGCTTTTTGGACTCGCTGGCCTGTTGAGTGGGTGAGGGGGAGGTTAGCATGGAGAGTGTCAGCAGTAGGACGGAGGGGAGGGGATCATACCATGATGAACGATGGAGGTAAATGTCTGCCTGTCTGTCGGTCTGCCTGTCTGGGCCGTCCGTAGCAGCTGCTCTGGTGGGGTATCTGGGGCACGGTGGCAAGGGATCTTCCGTATTCTATATATTAATCCTACGGCAAGTCAGACTAAAATAGGTCACACGTCTCAAGTTCTGGGGCAAGGGTGGTGGGCCTGGAGGAGACGGTGCGTACCTTTTGGTGTTGATGAGAATAATCAGTGACGTTCTTAGTTGTTCCAATCAAGCTTCTGGTGAACGTCTATGTGTCGCTGGCGAGCCACAGCTAACTATCAGGTTGGAGCTAATCCCAAAGCGGTGGAGAAGTGGCGCTCTGGTGGCGTCCACATGTTTCTGTCGATTTACCCTGAGGCCACCAAGGAATACCCCAAGGTACCCAGTCTCAAGTAGCCTGAGGGTAAGCAGCGTTTACCTCGGGGTAGATATGTATATAACCAGAGATACAGTACTGTACAGTCCTGAGGGATTGTTTTCCAGAAGACTAGGTTCCCAGCACAGGAACGTACGAAGGATACATGGAAACATCGGCCAAACTAGAGGGCCAGTGAAGCAAAGTGCTCTTTGCAGGTCTTTTAAACAGCATGTGGCTTCAGTGTAAGCCAGGCTATGGTTAACGGTGCTGGCGAGGTGGAAAGTTGCTGGTTGTTATGGCCTCATCTACGTGAAGAAGGAGCGGTTACTATCACTTAGTACTTGATGCCAAGACCTCCTGTATCACGTGCTCTATGGCACCCCTCCAAAGCAGTCCAGGTTGCAAACACCAATCACCACTACTATCCTGTCTCCGTCCCGGTTTCTGTCCCAGTGATATCTAACAAACGCTGTGGCATCGCCAGCATACATAGACGTTACGAAGTGCAGCTACAGGAGCTGCATCGTTCCGGTCTACCACTGAACCCAGGACAAACACGCCTCACAATGCCAAATGAGGAGCAAGAACAGGAGATTGAGGTTTTACAATCTATATACCCTGACGAGCTTACAAGTATGCCTACTTCTATCTTACTTTAATCAATCACCTGTCAAAAACTGACACCTTGACTGTGGTACAATAGTAATTGACGATGAGTCCATCCGAATCCGAATACCGCTCGAGACTCCACCCGGCTTCGAGCTCCCAGGGGCGAATGGCGATACTGACGAAGGTGACGACGCTGATGAGCCTACACCACGTTGGTTGGCCTGTAATTACCCTAAGATCCTACCCACATCACTGACACTAGCAAAAATAGCGACTCTCCTGCTCACAGTAAAATACCCATCCACCTACCCCGACGCCGCCCCCGACCTCGACCTATCACTCGACCCTTCCTGTCCGCGGGGCGTGTTTGACTTTCCCTCAGATAGAGACTCCATTTTGACCGACCTTCCCTCCACCATCGGCGAGAATTTAGGAATGGCAATGGTGTTTACACTCGTCACTACCATCAAAGACGCAGCAGAGCAGTTAATACAAGCGCGGGTTGATGCAATCGAGAAGGCTAGAGAGGACGTGATCAGGCAGGAGGAGGAGAAAGAGATGGCAAAGTTCAAGGGGACACCTGTTACAAGAGAAACGTTCATGGCGTGGCGGGAAAAGTTTAGGGCGGAGATGGAGGAGTTGAAGAGGAAGAGGGAGAAGGACAGGGAGGATGAGGATAAGGCGAAGAGGGGGAATGCAGCACAGGCAGTGGCTGCGGCGGAGGCGATGAAGAAACGAATGACGGGGAAACAACTCTACCAGTCTGGTACTGTGGGCAAGGACGATGATATTGAGGTGGACGGGGAAGAGGTGGATTTGGCAAAACTGAAGTTGGAGGAGGGGGAGGCCAAGTGATGATGATGAATTAGAGGGAAAGTATTGTAGAATCTAATACCCACAATGTTTTAACGGTGATGGGGATTATGACTGTCGAGCAAAACAGTATAATATAGAGGAAGTGAAGTAATTTTGGTAGCATTTTGTTTATGTATAACATAATAAAAGAAAAAGAAAGAACCCTAAAACGCCCGCAATTCAATGGTAGTCTTTTTACCGCGATATTCATACCCTCTACCCTCACCCACGCAAAAACAAAAACCAGATATTGCTGTACTGTTTTTTATTCTATCATTGCCACATATCCCTCTCATCATAATCATCCCCTAGAAATGCTGCTCCTCCCCCAGAAATAAGATGTCAGTGCATAGATAGCATCAAGGGGAATCCCAGTCTTACCTAAATTCAACCCTCCATCCAACAACCTATCCCTCTGCAACTCATAATCCTCCAGCATCTTCTTGCCCCCCCACCCCGCCGCCACCCACGCCTCAGCTGCACCCTTCCGCGCAAACTCCTGCATTATATGCATATGCATCTGCATCTGCCCTCCCCCCACACCCATACTCTCCTGGTGGTGGTGGTGGTGGTGTTGGTGGTAGTGGTGCTGATGGTGGTGGTGCTGCTGCTGCTGAGTGTGTGGCTGGCTCTGGGGTTGGCTCGATGGCGGCGTGGATGTAGGCCCGGGGGTTAGGAGCTGGGGGTTCTGGTGTGGGTGTTGGTGTTGTTGGTGAAAGTGAAGGGAGGCAGTGGTGGGAGGGGGTGTTTCCATGCCAGCGTGGGTGAGGTGGTGTGGGAAGAGCGGGGTACTGTTTGTGGCTGGGGGGGTGTCGGGGCCGGGGGCCGGCGAGTCGGAGTGTGTGAGGTCGAAGGTGGGGTCATCGGCGGAAGGATGGGGAGTGGGAGTGGAGGTGTTGCTGTTACTGGTGGGCATGGGGGTGTCGGTGTCGTCTAGAGGGGTAGAGGATGTGTCAGAAAGATGTTCTTTGGATGGTGATGTGGGGTAGACTCTGAGTGGGAGTGGGGAGTGGGAGTGACGAGATGATGGATGGAACTGACCGGCTGTGCCATGCATCTTGGTTTATATCAGTACCAGGCCCTGCTGGCGGCGAGAGATGAGATGCGGATTCTGTTGTTGTGAGTTGGGTCTTCTTCCTCCTTTCTTCATTCCTTCATTCTTCCTGACGACTGCTGAGCTGAAGTTTCCGGCCGTTGTGGCTCTACTCCGCCGCAGCTCTGGCCATGCAGCAGCTGAGCCCCAGCACGCCGCGCCAAGACCACCAGAACGGCTTTCCCGCGCCCCAGAGAGCTTCGCCACACTGGAAGCATTTATAAGCTTCCCCAGCTCAGCTCCATCACCTCCTCTTACTCCACTACCACCACCACCTACAACAACAACAAATTAGATCAAACATCTCCACTCTTCGCTTGCCCGTCATGGCACCCCCGGGGGTCTCTATACCCCTTCGGTTCCTGAGGTGCGTACATACTTATACACTCGTGGCCATGCCTGCCCAATTGCCCTCTCGCTACCCTGGACATAGGTATAAAGTCAATCACTAACACGTTAAAAAATACGGTTAAAAATAAACAGGGAAGCACTGCAAAAAGGCCTCTCGCAAGTTCGGTCCAAGCTCGAAGCCACCCTGCCCAAACCCACCACCGCTTCTAAACTACAGCCGGCCCCCACCTACGCCCACGCCCACTCCCACTCCCCCCACCCGCTCCACTCCCGCATCAAAGTCGCCCGCAGATGGTACTCCACCGCCTACCGCACCATCCTGCACAATGCCGCCATCAATCAGTGCGTCCCCACTGCCGCCCCCACCGCCGGGCGTGTCGTGGGTGCAATGTCCAAAATGACTAGAACCACCCCATTTGCCACTACCCTCCGCCCTCGGCTTACTGGCGGAGCCTTCCCCCGCACATCATCCGGTTACTCGCTCGGAAACGGCGGGGCTGCAGGAGCGAGGTTTTTCTCCCACGGCCCTGCGAGCCCTGGTGAGGTTATCACGCAGGTTGCGCAGGCGATGCGCGCGATGGCCATGGGAGGGAAAAACGCCGCAGAGGAATACCGCAAGCACAGGAACGGCGGGAAGGCCTCTGTCCGTGCACACCTCGCAGCTATGCTCTCCCAGGATGGGACTGCACCCGGTGCATTCGTAGACTTCCACATGGCACCTACATTCACCTCGCTCTCTCACCTCTCAAAGAACTCAATTGGAAACACAAATTTCATGGCAGCGCTGGACGAGGACTTTACTGAAATTGTCAACGACGTCGCTACTGTGTGGAGCGACTTGCAAAAGTTGGGACGCTTGGGGGATTTACCTATTAGCCTGGCGAGGGAAAAGGAGGACACGATTAGAGTCTATTTTGCTGGATGTGATAGGGAGACAGTGCTCAGGCTCTGTGATGAAGTCGGTGTAACCTGCGGTGTGGTGGGAGAAGACGAGAAATTCGGATTCGAACTGCTCATGCCTATGCTCGATATGAAACCGTATTCAGAGGGCGGGAGCCTCAACGCAATCTCCCCTATCCAGAAGCAGCAGCAGCAGAGGGTCAAGGGCTTGGGGCTGTTCTGGCAAGATATGTTGTCTGAGAAGGAAGGTGAGATTGAGGGGAGCTACAGCTGTGTGAGTGAGGATGGGAATGGAGTGATGACGGACCAGGCGACGGACGAGGGAACGGAATATACGCCCCCAGTCAGCGTAGATGGGTACTTGTTTGAGGGAAGTAGTGTATCTGCGTTGTCGCCGCTGTTTTCGGACAGTGATGTAAGCGCGGGACTCATTTTCCCGCCGTATGCGGAGCAGCAAGTGCAGGCGCAGGCGCCGGATCTAGGCGTGGAGAGCCTGCAGAGGTTCTTGGACGAGTGTGAGGAGTATAACAAGGGGGGGGGAGCGCTGTGGAAGTAAATTTTGTGTTTCCCAGAATGCAGGCTGAGTAGTGGTGCTGGGTTTTAATTTCATTTGTACTCTTTTTCGATTTGCCCTTTCCCTTGTGTCTTGTGTCTTGCGTCGATGGTAGAGCGTGCTGTGTATTGTGTTGTGCTCTATGAACTTGGGGGGCCACAGATGGGCTTAACCGAAGGCCTACTCTTACGAACCATTTTAGTTCCTTACATACTTATAGCTATACCTATAGCTACTTATCTTTCTTTCTTTTCATTTTCCTTTTCTTTCTCTTCACTTGAAATTTTATAGTATAACTTGTTCGACACGTGCGTTGGGCTACTGAGGTAGTACCTTACGAGGGAAAAAAAAAGAAAACGATCAAGTTTTGTGAGAAATTCATAACCAGAGATTATCTAGTCATCTTAATGTATGCATCTATATTGTGGCGTAGTAACTGTAGAACGGGGGAATAAATTCCCCCGACAGGCGGCGAGTTTTCCCGACATGTTTTGCTGTGGTAGGGAGAGGTGGGGAATTTTGCAATATGGATCACGTGGACTCCCCCGGTTTGGAAAGGGGGGGGGGGAGTTCAGGGTAACATGATCCCAGTACCAAGATCATACAGATATCTGTGTATAAAATCAGGAAGGGTTAGATGGTAATGGATGGAACGGATGTTATATGAAAAAATCAATTCCCCCTCCTCTTGGGGTTGTCGTGGGTAATGTTGAACATATTTTATATACAGATAAATTATTAGAGCTAGGCACCCCTTCTGTATTGGGGGGAAGAAAAAAATAAAATAAAACCATTAAAGCTATAGATTTTTATTTTATTATGGCTGGCTCTATGGCTCTATGGCTATATGGCAGTTATATACAGCCGTGCGTGGCTGGTTGACCTTTTCGCACCATCACCCCAAGGTGTGGATTTTCTTTTTTTTTCCCTCTCATTCATTTAATGTGCATTTACGCCATTCCGAGATTGATTTCCAGTGTCCCGTGGGGTCCTGAGTTTGTTAACGGTAATTCCAATGGGCCGCTGCCGTCAGGTCCGCAATGTAGTTGTGAATTTTTCTTGAAAATTCTCTAGAACCCAAATGCCGTGTAGGAAAAACACCTTCTAAGTTGATGTTGATGTTTATTCTGCTTTGTAGATATATACAAGCTCGCTAAAGAGGGAGCAGGAGGAAGGGAGAGAATAGTGAGTATTATTATTACTCTTCAGACAAGTCAGACGCCTATTAGGCCGTGAGAGGAGGAGGAGGAGCGGGACTCTTATTCCCAACTACTCTCCCTTCTCTCCATTTCTCAAAAGCCTCTCTCCAATCTTGTCCTCCCAATGGCTCGAGCCCACCGCACCTTTCCCCCACAATCCTCCAGGTCCTTTCCCTAATAATCTCCTCTACCCTCCTTTCATTGCGGACAATACCTGCCAATATCTCTGTCCGAGGCTCCCTAGGAAACCACCGCCCACTATACGGATCAAGTCTTTCGTCCACCACCTTCTCCCTGTGGGCTTCCGTCTCTGCTAACCGGATAAGGGTGTCGGGGTCGTCGGGGTCGTGGGAGGTAGCTACCGATGCACAGTAGTTGAGGACATCTGCGCGGTTCTGCCAGGATGGGAAAAGGACATTGGAGGTAAAGTCCTGGCAAGCGTCGAAGGGCAGGATGTGGCGTGGAGGGTAAACATTCCGCTGGGAAGTTGACGACGGGGAAAAGCCTGCTTTGGCAGGGGCATTGAGGGCGTTGAGGTTTTGTGTAATTGTATCGTCGATCGTGCTGCGTGAGAGCCGGAGGAACTCTATGATTGTGTGAATATTTTCATCCAGGACTAGGGAAACGCTAAAAACAGGAAAGTACCTTTAACTGTCGATGTTGAGAAACAAAACTGGGGCGACAGCGGGGGTGGGTAGAAGACCGTCGCCCGACCCTCTGCGGGCATTTCTGGAAGGCCTCTTGAGGAAGGCCGGGTTGTGGAGGAGGTGAAGGAGGAGGAGGGGTTCAGCGGCGATTGCTTTTCTGTCCACAGGAGGCCCGCCACTTTGATATCGATACCAATGTATACTGAGTGAAGTGGTACAAATTTTCCAACTGCAAAGTATCGTCGGGTCAATGACGTAAGGCAAGTGCTAGCGGGTTCACTACCAAGAAAAATGGTGTCGCGTGTGAAACCACTGAACGCGTCCAATATTGGTAATTGGAGCGCGCACTTTTTCAGAGTCAATCTCTATTCGACAGGATGCCAGAGATAGGAGAAGTTGCTCGCGTTGTCAGCCATTTGCGCAAACATCTGGTAGGTAAGACAATATCGGTGGTGCATGCTGTTGAAGATTCTCTAGTCTTCAAAGACACCACGCATACTGAGTTCATGGAAAAAATGAAGGGAAAGAAGGTTCTGGGAGGTATGTTTGTTTCTTTTTGAGGTTGCTCTTGTATTTCTGATGAGTAGCTAGCTAATGGAAATATATTCTGTCTAGCACAACAATGGGGAAAATACTTCTGGTACATCATACATGCGCGTGTATAGGCGGGCCCGAGTAAATATATCATGGACTGACAAGCCTAGGCTCGTTATGGACTCTCCTCCTCACCCTGTTATGCACTTTGGCATGACAGGCTGGGTGGATATCAAGAATAACCCTTCATCGCACTACCGCCAAACTACCGTTGAGCTCGAGTGGCCTCCGAGGTTCCTAAAATTTAGTCTTGCGGTTAAGGAAGACGACAATGAGTTTGCCTTTGTGGATCAAAGAAGACTCGGGCGAGTTCGTCTCGTCGATGTTGATGCCAAAGATATCAGAACTACGGAGCCCATTGCGTCGAATGGCCCAGACCCTGTTCAAGAGCAAATTGAAGAGTCTTGGTTAGTCTCTATACTGAGTAAGAAGAAGCTACCAGTCAAAGCCTTTCTCCTCGACCAGGCTATTCTTTCGGGGATAGGAAATTGGGTTGCAGATGAAATTCTGTTCAACGCCCGAATTCATCCCGAGACACATACAAATACGCTCTCAGAAGAGCAGATGGATGCCTTGTATAAGAGCATTAATTATGTCACTAAGCTCGCAGTGGAGACGGAGGCAGACCAAGACAAACTTCCGGAAGATTGGTTGGTGCTTCATAGGTGGGGTAAAGGGAAGAAGAACGGAGGGAAGCACCCCAATGGTCACAAGATTGAATTCTTGACAGTAGGGGGCAGGACTAGTGCATTTGCGCCAGCTTTGCAAAAGAAGGGAGTTAGGGATCTCAGAACAGCAATTGGAGGGGGAAAAGCCAAGCCTGAGAAGCGATCTCGAAAAAAAGCTGTTGGAGAGGAGCTTGAGGAGCTTGAGGAGCTTGAGAGCGATGTACCAAAGGCCAAGACGCAAGCATCCCGAAGGCGAGGTAGAAATAGAGTGAAGAAAGAGGAAGCTGAAGTGGACGTCGAAGAGGAAGAAAAGGAGAAAGAGGCTCCAGCGTCCAAGAAGAGAAAGACCAAAGCGAAAGCAGAAGAGGCCTCCGGGAAGATGGTCGGTAGCCGGAGGTCTGCAAGGCAGCAAAAGTGAGGTAATCTGTATCTGTACCTGTATACAAGTATTTACGTTATATTCCACTACCCGCTCCATAACCATGCCTGCTTACTTCGGATGGCCATTCTGTGAAGAATATTCAAAGGCAAACATATAGGCAGATTAGTGAAATACGAGATCTAGGTAGCGGGGTTGTTGTGCCAACCAAACTATACTGTAATAGGTAGTCAAGTACACGTGACTATTTATTGATCGATGTCTTGATACGTCTGCTGTAAATTCTAAAACTTGAGCTGTTACAAGGCTTTTGGAAGCCCAGCTGGTTATCGGAATGATCGAGACTACTATCGGAACAGATCACTACGCCACTCATGCCAAGCACATCAAGACGGAATGATTACCCTGAACTAAGAGTGATTCAGGTCACTCGCCTTTCAATCGACCCCTTTCAATTCAATCGTTGGCATTGAATTTCGGGCTTCGGGCGTTCTGCAATTTTGAAACCAATTGCCCGATTGCTTGAAAATTGAATCCCTTTACGGATAACTATTAGGGCTATCACTGGCAAGGCTGCAGCCCCAAACATAAAATCTTGGCATTCACTGGATACATTTTATTGAATTATTTTCTACAGAACGAACTACACGCCAGCGGCTCAACTTGAGCTCACGGCCACAACAACCTATAGGCAGAACTTCGCCACTTACAAGAGCCAGCCAATTCTTGCGACAACCGGCAGATATCTCGCAGAATAAGTCTTTCTGCCTTGACCACCCTCCCAACCTTGACCCCACCACGAGCCCCACCCCTTATCGAAGTCTACCTCGAATATGCCAAAGCAACCTCCGTTGGCATCGAAAGATGGTTCCCTCTTTCGCCAGGTGATCAAAAATTATGAGTCAAAGCAGTACAAGAAAGGACTGAAATGTGCAGAGGTATGACTAGCCAACTCTCCGATCTCAATACCATTCTGACCAACATCATCAGCAAATTCTCAAAAAGCACCCGAAGCATGGAGAGACACTAGCCATGAAGGGCCTTATAATCAACTGTCTTGGCCGACATGACGAAGCATTTGCTATCGCAAAAGAGGCTCTAAAGCACGACATGCAGAGCCAAGTATGCTGGCATGTCTATGGGCTTCTCTGGCGGAGTGTGAAGAACTATGATGAAGCTATCAAGGCATATAAATATGCTCTGCGCTTCGATCCCGAATCACAGCAGATCCTCCGGGATCTCGCTTACCTTCAAGTCCAGATGCGAGACTTCACCGGGTACACCGAGAGCAGACGGACAATTTTGAAAGGTAGGCCACAGGTGAGGGCCAATTGGACTGGTCTGGCAATTGCACATCATCTTGCTGGAAACCTTTCTGAGGCGGAAAACATCTTGACCAAATTTGAGGGAACTTTGAAGAAGCCACCGCAAAAGGGTACCGCAGAGTACGTTGAACATTCCGAGGCCGCATTATATAAAAATATGGTTATCGCCGAGTCGGGAGATATCCAGAGAGCATTGGGAGATCTGGATAACATTTCAAGAATTGTATTGGACAAATTAAGCATCATGGAGTCAAAAGCGAAATACCTCCTCCAGCTAAAGATGTGGGAAGAGGCCGAACAAACATACATGACGTTGCTCGACAGGAACCCAGATAACAGGAGCTATTATGCGGCGTTGGAACAATGCTGGGCCAAGGGAGAAGATGTGGATAGGTCACAATTCAAGGCAAAATATGATAAGCTTGCGGAAAAATATCCGAAGGCAGACTCTCCCAAGCGTGCACCTCTTGATTTCCTAGATGGAGATGAATTTAGAGCGGCCGCAGATGCATACATCACACGATTACTGCAACGGGGTGTCCCATCAACTTTTGCCAATATCAAGGCTCTCTATCGTGACCCTGCCAAGCGCGAAGTAGTTCCCCAGCTTGTTCATAAACTTCTCAAGGCGGAGGAAGCGAAAGCTAAGGAGTGTGAGAAGACGGAGGCGAATGGCGATTCTGCAGGCTCCATAAAGTGGGTTCTATATTTCCTTGCCCAACACTACGATCACTACCGAACCCGCGATTCAAAAAAGGCCCTAGAATACATTAACCGTGCAATTGAGGTCTCCACGGCGGTGGAGGTACAGATGACTCTGGCACGAATACATAAGCACATGGGTCATCTACAACAGGCAATGGAGATTATGAGCAAGGCGAGAGAAAGTGATCTCAAGGATCGATTCATAAACACCAAATGTGCCAAATACCAACTGAGAAATGATTGCAATGAAGAGGCCTTGCAAACAATGAGTTTATTCACGAGGGTGTGTAGAGGACTCCATTTTCACGCTTTCTGGCGGCTAATCTGTACCTTAGAATGAGGCGAATGGGGGCCCGCTAGGTGACCTCTTAGAGATGCAATGTGTTTGGTACCTCACCGAAGATGCAGAGTCTTATGTTCGACAAAAGAAGTTTGGCCTTGCTCTCAAGAGATATCATTCCATCTGGAAGGTATCACTCAAATTTCCCTCATCAGGTTAATACATTGTGCTCACAGAATTAGATTTTCGATGATTGGACAGAAGATCAATTCGACTTCCACTCCTTCTCTCTACGAAAAGGTCAAATCCGGGCTTATATTGAGATGATCCGTTGGGAAAACACCCTCCGCTCACACCACTTCTTTGCCCGTGCAGCACTAGGAGCCATCAAAGCCTATATCCAGCTTTCTGATAAGCCACATCTTGCCCATTGCAGCCTGGCCAATGGTGGTGAAGGCGCCAACTTTGATAGCATGAACACCGCAGACCGTAAGAAAGCTCTGAAGAAGGCAAGGCGAGAGGCACAGAAGCAGCAAGAGAAGGAGGCAGCCGAGCGAGCCGCGAAGAAGGATGAGAAGAAGATAACTGGAGATGAAGGAGTGAAGAAGGAGGACGATGATTTAAAGGGGGAGAAGTTAGTGCAGACTACAGACCCCTTGGGTGACGCAATGAAGTTCTTGACTCCGCTACTGGAGCTTTCTCCCCAGAGGCTGGAAGTGCAACTCCAGGGATTTGAGGTGTTCCTCAGGAGGAGTATGTACCCTCCCACTCGAAACAGGTGACTAGGGACTTACTGATTTTGTACAGAGAAATATCTGCTGGCACTGAAGTGCCTATTGGCGGCAGCCAAGCTTACTCCGGAAGATCCTACCGTCCATAATCAGATAATCAGCTTCAAGAAGGCTATCGACTCTCCACCAGAGCCTCTCCCAGCTGAGGTCACAACTATCATCGACACTGAGTTTTACACCACACTCTTGCCATCGAAAAACACAGATCTAGTCGCCTTCAACAGCGAGTACCTCGCCAAGTACAAGGACACACCATCTAAGTTATTTGGTGGCCTACGGGCAAAGCATTTGGTCAAACCCGAATCTACCTCGGAGATTGAAGCGAGCGTATTGGAGAATATCAAGGAAGGTTTGGACACATATACCCTGAAAGATGCCTATGAAGGGTTAGGGTTGTTGAGAGAAACCAAGGCGAGTGATAAGGCTGTGGAGGAGTACAAGTCAGTAGCGGAGGGTAGGTGGGAGAATGCGAAGGGTTTGGTATAGGCTACTGAATCCAGTTTCTGGGGCAGATCGAGTGGTGGTGTTATTGGGGGTCTGGCGGTAAATGTTTCCCGTATTGTTTCAGCCTTTTTTTATTTGTAAAGTTGCTTTTCTTCATGGTTTGGCGAGTATAACCGGAGCCGTGTTGATGAGCGATCTGAGCAAGCACAAAAAAATAGGATAAATGCATAGGGGTCACATTTCAATACTTTTGTGCCAATGAACTATGCCGAAATCGCTTAGCACTCACGTGGCCCCACCTTGTGATAGTACGAAGCAAAATTCCAGAAGCCCTAATTGTGTCCATGACTATCAGCGATGTCTAACAAATACCAAGTACAAATTGTCCCCTACAAACCCCCCTCCACCCATCCCTTCCACACTCTTGACGTTTGGTACCCCAACCCCACCGACAAAGCCCTCTGGGCAATGTATGTACGTCCCTCCCACTACCTCTCCCCACCACTTCGACCTAATTCCCGCCAGCTTCATCCACGGTGGCGCCTGGTGCGACCCCACTCAAATTAAAACCCAGGGCCACGCAATTCTCACACACCTCCTCTCCCGCTTCCCTCTCCTCAATGCCGCCTCTATAGATTACCGCCTCTCCCCACACCCCACCCATGCTGCCGTCGGAGAAACCGTCAACCATCCCGCTCACCTCGAAGACGTGCGAGCTGCCCTAAAGTTCCTTAATGATACCTACCAAATGCGGAATTATATCCTCATTGGGCACAGCGCTGGGGCAACGCTCTGCTTCCAGATCCTTGGTTCGGGAACACCATGCACAGGGCTACTCCCCAAGGCGGTAATCGGCCTCGCAGGTATCTACGATCTTAGAGGCTTGGTCGAGGAGTACCCGGATTACAGGGGGTTTGTCGAAGGGGCATTTGGTGTGACATCCACAGAAGTGGAGGTTTCTCCGGGGAAGCTCCACCCCTGGGATTATATGAGCCCAGCGAAGGATCCCGTGTGTGAGGGCTATAGGAGGTTTATTGAGGGTAGCCACAGGATTGTGCTTGTGCAGAGTGCTATGGATGAGTTATTGTCGGTTAGGCAGACGGGGCTGATGGAGAGAGCGCTAGTGGAGAAGTTTGCGACGGAGATGCTGGAGACGGTGATTGGGTATTTCGATAGGCATGTAGAGATGTTGACGGATAGTAAGGTGTGGGAGGTGATAGAAGGAGTTGTTGGAGAGATCGGGGAGACACTGAGCGTTGCCGCGTGAGAGAGGTGCTTGGAAAGTGAAGAAAACTACGGGTGATTGGTATCACATGGAAGCCCCACGCAAATTTGCTTGGAGGGATTTGTTGAATGGACCAATATGATACGTCTAAGGAATGTAATCACTGGAGGGTAGTCTGGCTTTGGAGGGGCCGTGCCAACTAGTGATGTGATATAAATCCGATATACCGATGTGCTGATGTTGCCGGCGCCATGGCTAGAGCCGCTGTGCATTGAACCCTGGGCTATGTCGATCGCATCCGTGGGCAAGTGGGGCTGTTTTGTGGCTGCGGGGGATCAGAGCTAGAGTGTGACATCTACGGTATGTAGGTAGGTAGGTGGCGCCTGCCTGCTCAGCGATAAACTTGACTCCAATCTTCGCCAGATCTCGAAGACAATAATGAGCATACATGTGGCCCCCGTGGTTAACAAAGGTAGGTACCTATCGTGCATCAGCGACCCTAGTCTAGTTTCACCCTCGACCCCTATTTGTGGAGCCTCGCCGAGGTTTTGTCAGAAACCCAGTCTGGTTCTCAAAACCTGTGCCCTCCGTCACACTCTATCTACCTTCCAGTCGAATCTGCAATATACTTGGCTATATCTCTAGCTGTTGCTCCCCTCGTCTGGTTGGCTTTGTCACGCTGGAGGGCGCTGTATTCCAAGAGGGTGCTGATTTGGTTGTCTAATGGAAAAGTAGCGCGGGCGGGGAAATTTGAAGGAACATAAAGATGGCTGATCCACGATCGCCACCTACCACTTTATCTGGATATGGATATTAGCCAGACTATCTGGATATATTAGATTTACATGTCTCGTAGTTGACTTTGGAAGCTTTCTGCTGACACTGGCTTAGACGAGTTTCCTTCCTAAGGTTCTTTTCATCAGCATTAGCCCTGCGATTTTATAAATACAGAGTGGCCGAATCATACCCTCGAGCGCGAGAGTAACTGTAATCGAGGCCTGTTGATGGTTCCCAAGCGAGCCTGGGGATCTCATCTGAAATCATAGCATGTCTCAGTGCAGATACAGATGGTCTCTCGTGGCCTGCTGCAGGGTTAATTACAACAGTTAAGCTGTGTGGCAACACAGGTGCCTGGCTGTTGAGTTCCTGCGTTGATGCAGGTGGACCCTGGCACGAAACCGGACCCTGGCCACGGCCCCTCCTTTCTTCATTACAGATCGGCTTCCAGCACCTGATTTGCTTCCCTTCTCTATGCTTGTTTACTCTCAGTCACTCATGAAGAGCCTGTCCAAGAGGCCAGACAGAGACAGGTGCGCGCCCAGGGTAGTGGGAAAGATTGTCAGTTCCGGGTAACCTTCCTCAGCCCGGTGTGGTTAAAATGAGCTTATATTGGGACGATATTGGTTCAGCGTATAGAGGTGCCACTCATGCGGCCGTCGAGTACGTCCCTACAGCACACTATAAACTGGCGCAAGAGGTATTTCGATGTCAATTTCCACTCAGCTAGTTAGCTACCCTCTTTCTGCGACTGTGTTTCCGGCTTGTTAGTCTGCTGGTTTTCAAAACTGCGGGGACCCTGTTAACTTATAGTTGGAGGGGTGGGATGAGGATGGAAAAAGAGAGAACTGCTTGACGCCAACCCAGGTCATGGCCCACAGCAGGGGCAAGTTTCGCGTTGGCAGATGGGGAGTAGAGCAGCGCACAAGTGAAGTGAAGTAGCACTCCGCTGGAGGGGAGTACCCATGATTGTGTGCGTGCACCTTGTAACTGCTGCCCCACCCCAGCATCCTTTGAGGATACCCCGGTCTCTTCCATTCTTCTCACCTGCTTGTTGTCTCCTATTCCCCATTCCTTTGGGAGTGGTCTTATGTTTGGCGGGACCTCCTACGGCGCAAAAAGCGTGTCAGCCTGTCCTTACCTTCGTTCTTTTCTGGAGATCCAAATTGACTTTTTGCCGTGCATTCTCGTGGGCCGCTGCGTCTGTGTGTATGTGTGCCGGCAGCGTTTGGTGGGATACCATTCTTTCATTCGAAACGCTCGTTCTTCCGAATCACCGTCACTCTTTTCAAGCTTTTCCCTCGACCACTACTTCCTCACAATTCAGCCGAAGGACTCTGGCCTAGATCCGGGGAAGGAGTGTTGCTTTTACTGGGACACCGACAATAGTTCTTCTCAATTCCTGTCGGTATCCTGACAAAATTGTCTTGTTCTCTCCTCTTTGCTGTTTCTGCCAACAACTACCTCGTGCATCCTGTCGTCTCAAAGTTTTATCTTGTTTGGACGAGACGGCATACACTTCAAAATTTACAATAAAACGACGATTCTCTACTTCTCAGTAAGTAGCTTGCATCATTGGAACGTATATTGAGTTTCTTCTATTCTGTCTGTTATGGTAAGCTAAATCAGCATTTATCTGAACCCAATACCCAAATATCATCAAACTGATCTCGTGCCTGTACTACACAGACAAGCACCGCGTATGCAAACAGATAAATCTCAACATAGAAGTATCTTCTATCGATAGCTGGGTATCGCCAAAACAAAAATTCCGAAAGAACTTCTCAATAACATTCAGGATGGCTACCGACTTACCCATTCCCAATAAACCCTTAGGACAGCACTGCTCCGCTCTTGTAAATGGAACTCTCTACACGTTTACAAAGGATGCGTTCCAATCTTTACATTTGGAAAAAGGTGGGAAATGGGAGGGACTTCCTTTGCTTTTCGGAACTCAAGGAGCTGTTTGTGTCCATGCACACCAAGATACCCCCGAAGAGGCACTGTATATCATAGGAGGTACATCACCGAATGCCACAATGGTACCAGAGAATGAATTCAATGGAATACAGAAGTACACATTTAAGACTGGAAAATGGGAGGTTATACTAGTGGCTGATCCTATTGCATATAACATGACGAATCACGGTGCGGTGTTTTTGAAAGACACCAAAGAAATCTTACTGTTCTCCGGCACACGATGGCCCGATGAATGGACCCCCAGTGCAATGACATTTCTCATCAATACTGCTCCACCCTACATTATTACGGCAGTATCAGCAGTATCAGCACCACCGCTCCTAGCGCCTATTGTTTTGCCCTGGGGGAACGACTCAGCTTTGATTGTTGGAGGGAGCGCTGCAAATACCAACTTGATTATATACAGTCCACAAGGAGGGTTGAGGGATTTGGGGATTCAACTGAAGGAAGGGTTACCGTTTAGAAAGTCAGGAGCTACTTTAGTGAATGGAGATGATGGGAGCAGAATGTTGTTAACCTTCGATATGTCGACATTGCCTGTGAAATTCACAAGGACCAAGGTCAAAGAACCCAGTGGATCTTCGGGGGTAACAAAAGGCCTCACCGAGGCGAACTGGCCAACCTACAATGGCACATATGCGCCCCAAAAAGTCGACACTAGCTTTGCACTGTCTGCTGATGCGGGTATGATGGTATACAGTGGAGGCGACTCCTTGTACATCTTCGATACGCGGAGAAACCTCTGGGAAGATACAACTTCAATATTCTCACAACTGGATGCTGTCAATGTGGTAAGTGGTGGGAAAGGGGGTGATGGGCTGAAAGAATTACCTTCTCCTACTCCGACAGAAACACCAGCTCCGGAAACACCAGGAAGGAAACAAAATAACATTCAGCTGCTTTTCATAATCCTAGCTGCGATATTGGGCGCATTTGTTATTCTTGGTATTGCTCTCTACTATCTTCGTAGATACAAGAGGGGAAAGAAAGAGACGGGACTGGGCCGGAGTAATACCACACGGTCAAAGATGAGCTTCCAGGATCGCGGGCTGGGCTTCATGAAGGAGGCTGGCCCGATGGATGATTTACCACCACCTCAAGAGCCACAGCGTGGTTCAGGCTGGAGCAAGTATTTCTCAGGAGGAAGTGCCACAAACTTGGTGAATTTACCATCAAGGACATACTCTACAGGGACTAGAAGGTCATCTGTTTATGATAGCAACATATTGGCAAGTTATCCAAATGGGCCTCTTGACCCACATAGAGCTGGCTCATTAGGGGGTAGGCCAGCTGCATCAGTCCACTCCGCAGGATTGGAACTCGATTTACCCGGCGCCACTCTCAATGTCAATCCACAACACTTCTCTGCAAACCGCAGAGTGTCGAACGGATCTATGTCAAGTTTGGGGGCAAGTAGTTACTCAAGCGGTATTCCGGAAAGCATTCTCGAAAAGTCAATATGGGATCCGACTGGAAATGGTGGCAGTGGCACTGGCGGAATGGTTGGAAGTTCCACTGGTAGGTATGGCGAGGTGCAAAATAGTCCACGCGGCTGGGCGGTCGTAACCGATAATAGAGTTGCTAGCAGCGTTTACCCAGAGAGCGCAGTGACGGTCTACCCGGATGGGTATGGGTATGGCAACCCCGACAGTAGTCGTGCACATCGAGGTGTTTCACGGAATAAAAGTGTGGGGACAATTGAAACGCAGAACGACGTAAGCTGGTTCAATCTCAGGGTTTAACCAATTCAGCGGACCACCGACCGCTTTCTACTCTGATATTAGCACCTTTTCCTTTGTATATCTGTTTAAGTCTCAGGAATCAGATGACGAATTGAATGTTGGGCAAAATGGGACCTGGGAGTGGGTGGTTTCTTATATTTCTAAGTATCTCAAGGGGCATCTTTGCCGATTTCTTTCAGACATTTTCTTACTTATTCCTGGACAGTTTGTACTAGTATTCTTGTTGTGTGTTTTCTCCTTTATCTCGCCCCGGCTTGTCCGGCCAAAGTTTCCTCGCTGGCAATCTTTTTTCACTTTCACCTGACAATTTTCTTATCATATGCTGGCTGCACGTGGCATCGATTCCCATATACTGTTATCTTTAACAAGTTCTACTTTCCCATCTGCTTTCTTGCATGCATTGGACACTTCATTGCATGATTTTTTTTTGTATGTACTATGTTTCTGCTCTCGCTTTTTTTTTTTTTTTGACTGTACATGTACTAGGTGCTATGTTTGATACTACGTTGGGTGCTACGACTTTAGGAGACTGTAGTGGGGCGTTAATCTTCTGTGCAGTCGAGCATATGGTTGTTTACTGGGAATAAAATATCATTGTCGATAGCCTCAGCTGGAGCCCTAGACGTGTGTGTTGGTTGTGCGATGTTTGCGTAGGCATAATAAGTGTTGAGATATCTTGATTAGGCTCTCACTTGAGTCCCACTGTTGACTGTCACCAGAACAGCCTACGTAGATGACCTTGTGAAGCGTTACCCTGACCTCTAGCCATATGTATAGCCGTTCCCAGCTTATGGAAAGGCTGGTTCCATAGTATTCGGAAAGCAGATCTAGAGTTTGACTCCTATTCTATATGGGCCATTCCAAATGTCATACTGCCAACAATGCATATGCGTATCACGCCGCTGCAGTCTAGCCAATCTAGACTTCAGATTCAAGTGCGTCAAGACATGGCATGAAATCTTGGAGCAATGTTCTCACGGCCTATGAAAGCATCAAAGAATACACAACCAAGTCGTTAATGTGCCACCCAATTTCACGAAAAAACATAGCCGACAGATTGCGACTTCAACCCTATAAATTCCCGCCTCTATCGGCCTCACCGCCAAATACGCGTGTGCCCTGCTTACATACACACCTTTTTATCGCAACGCCCAGCCCATCGCAACCGCAACACAGATAAACCTGCCCGCATTTCCCCCGCTGCTTTTTGACTCCCTTCAAACCAAAATACCCCCCCCTTCACCCCCGCTAACCCCCACCAAAGGCCCGCGCGCGGAGGAAGCCAATTCTATTTGGACAGCACAAGCGCAAGGTATGCTTAGTGGCCCGTTTTTGATGCTCATTCTTGCGACCTGCGATGCGTTCTGCTCTTTTTTCCGATGTTGGTTTTGCCCTATTATCCTTCATTTTAGCCCATCTCCCCCCTCTGTTACCCGCATATCCATCCCCTCGGCATCTGGCCTAGTATTGATTTTGTTTTTCAATTGCCGCTTTCTGGCTGGACTGGCTTGGGACGAGAATGGGGAGATACATGCGTGTTTTACTTCAAATATGGATGGAAACTGGGCATTGCTGTTCATTGGATAGCTGATGTTGATGGGCCTCAATATGCAGTAATTTAGCGATTCTGCTTGTTGTGACTGGCCGTGATACACGATGAACGACGACATAGCAATGGCGATGCCCATGCCCATGTCGCTCGAGCAGGTTGTCGCCGCCCAGCCGCCAGCAGACCTCGAAGAGTGGAGGAGGCGGCTTTTTATGGTGGAAGGTACAATTGTAATGTCTGAGGACGAGTAAGTGAATCCTCTAACCTCCAATCATTCGTTGCAATGAGACTATAAACATAGTAATATATATGCGACAATGAATTGATGCTAACTGACGCCGCTGCAGCTGGAATACATACTGGCCTTACATCGATAACGTCTGGTAGATACCAATCATCCTGTTTTGTTTTCTGTCTTTTGAACACTTCACATTTCCATCTCACATCCTGTAAATGCCCTACATGTCCCTACCCCCCTCCCTTTCCTTCTGGCCTCTCGCCTTCGCAGTTTGCTCCATCTCCACTTTACGTTATGTGTTATGTGATGGCCAGTCTTTCTCATGCGCACCCCCTGCCGCTCCCTCCTTCGTGTGCTCCGGGAAATCCGCACTCAAAGGTCCCACCGTTCAACTCAGAAATCCAAGAAAGGTCCATTTGTCACTCACTACTATGACTGCCGACTTAAAGGCCGTCCTCCGGGTACACCTGTCAATCAAGACCCCAATAAGAAGAAGCGTAAACGTACGGCGCGAGAACGGGACCTATGTGAAATGAAGATAAAGATAATCGAAGCGACCGCCCCAATTAGGACCTTCACAATTGAGAAGGTTAAAAGGGAGATTGGAGTGAACGGGGAGGAGCCAGCAGGAGAATATCATAGGCACACGCTGGAGGAGAGCGATCGCATTAAAAGGAACACTGTCCAGAGGCAAGCGCTGAAATTAGAGAAGGAAATTAAGAGAGTCCAGGTGAGTTCAAGTTCGCTTAACCGCTTGTGTATTTACAATGTGGTATCGTCAACATGGCGTCACGCCGATACTCTAAAGTATAACTACACTTGGTGCCATGCCAGGAAATGAACTTCTGCTGATAACAATCATGTCCGAGACAAATAATCAGCAGAAAACCTATCACAAAAAGGCATCAGGCTTAGCTTTGCAAACAGTGAAGAGGCATTCCAAACCAAATGACTTGAAGTTGTTTAGCAGCTGTTTCTGGTTCGTTTTAATCCCAAGTTACTGTCCCCGCGTTCAACTAATCTAACCCGTCTTTAGTCCCTTTGCTCAGGTTTGTTTCAATCCTCAATCGTCCTTCACAGTGGCTTACATTGATGCAGCGTGTTTGGATTGCGCTCGAAGTCAAGGGCATCAATTATCAATATATCGAAGTTGACCCTTACAAGAAACCAGCAAATTTGCTGGAAATCAATCCGCGAGGATTAGTTCCAGCAATAAAGCACGGCGAGTAGGTGTCCTTGCGTCACTGTTTTGGTCTTCGGAACTAATACCATCCAAGCTGGGGATGCTATGAAAGCACGGTCTTATTGGAATATGTAAGGGCATATCTATTAGGTTTTCGCCAATATTAATGCTCATAAACAGCTCGAGGATCTCGGAGTCGGTCAGCCTCTCCTTGTACAGCACCCCCAGGTTCGGGCCAATTCACGATTGTGGTGTGATCATGTGAGTATTTCAAATCGCTCGAGTTTTCTTTTTCTCACCTCGGCATCTCCATTGCATATCCAAATCCATTCTGGACCCAGATTTCCTGCAGGAGATGAAGCTTATTTCAACGACTCCCATAGATTAATCGGCACATTGTTCCAACCTTTTACCGTTATCTTCAGGAACAAGATCCTGAAAAAATACCGGAACATGCAGAAGAGCTGAGGGTCGAGGTACGTCCCAAAAAACTTTTTTGCCCCAGAATTTCCCTAATCTGGCTTATCGCTGTAACTTTTTTTACGCGGCGAAATCACTACTTACCACATTCTCTTATATATTTGCAGATCGACAAACTAGTCAATGTCGCTGACGCTGTGGGGCCTTTTTTCATGGTGAGTACTATGGTTTCATTAACGAGTTGATTAATCACAAAATGGCTCTTGGCTGAAACCCCTGCACCTGACTGTTTCCTTTCGGAATCGTATGCATATCCTGTGGGCGTATTGTCTAATTCCTGCAGGGCCCATATATTACTTTGGTGGACGTTTCTGTTGCGCCGTGGTTCCTCCGCTTAAGACGGGTACTGCAGCCATATCGAGGCTGGCTACCCGCCGATGTGAACAGCAGGCTAGGAATGTGGATCGCTGCATTGGAGGCCAGTGAAGCAATTAAGAACACGACAAGCGATGATGCACTTTATGTTGATAGTTATGAGAGATATGCTGGTAAGTCGGTTTTTCCCTCTTTCTCTCCTAATCTTTCCGTGTCGTTGTAATTGGACTCGTTGTCGTTTCCAAGACTACAGCCTTCCCAGGGTGGTTGAGAGGTCCGGAATAAAGTACCGATCCGGTTAACGGAAAGGGCTTTGCTCAACTTGACAAGCAGCATATCTGATGCATAATGCAATTGGTCACTCAGCAATGTCCCTTGAAGCCCGTTGCGAATCGTGGAAAAGAAAGGCGGGGCACAGAATGGAAATGATTGGACGTAGATTTCATACGCAGGGTACTTTTAACCTGCGGAGATTCGTCTGTCAATCCTTCGCTGCTTCTCTGCTGTCTACCTACCTCTGATGAAACCTGGAATTGGCCGTTTTATACTACTGTGTTTTTACTTTTCTGGGCCGAGAGGAGCCCTTGCTCAATCTCATGTTTTGTGAAAATCGGACACTGATCGGATATGCAGAGAATCGACCAGATACCAGCCAGTTAGCCAATGCGATCAACTCTGGAAGGGGTCTGCCTTGATTATATCACTGCTCTATTGATACCGTCCGACGTTGGGTTGTTCAAGGTAGGAATGTTCTGTGACGCTGGCGTGCGTGTCCTTTATGTTCATTTTTAGTTCTGATCCGTCACAAATTTCGTGCATCAGTCCAGCTACTTTCTCAGCGGTGTGATGTATGTGTGAGTGTGAGGCTTCGGAAGTTTACGTATACATTCGCATACTGCCCACAAGGCTCAATTGTGTGATGTGAATACGAGGGTGCACACTACGTCAGCGCATCCACCTCACCTAAAATCTGGTCTTTTCAATCAGAGCTGCAAATGGGGAAATTGGGAAATGAACAGTATTGTTTTTAGGGTTCCCCAGTTAATGTTTCATTTCTTATTCCTATGCGAAGATTTGCCTGTTACTTTTTCTCTCTTCCGCCCTCGGGAGAATACTATTTGTTTCGAGGTTCCGTTTTCTCGCGGTCAGCTGGTAGTCTGTCTGGCATTCATTGCTTTTCTCAAATCTTGGTGTGTTTGCTTTTTGCTACTGATGCTTTTGCAGTCGAGATCGATACTGGCAGCGGGATCGGTTCGCTTGCGCCCTGGATGTTCTGGGCAGGTTCGTTTTGCTTTTGACGGGTTTCTCTTTGCCGTTTCGTTGTCACGATATTCGTTTTTGTTACCCGAAATGAAACAACCCTTGTGAGGTACTGTACTAAATTCTGTTCTTGGATAAGTACATTGGTTGGCTTGCTTACTGCAAACAATTTCTCTTAGTTGCTACGAATTATCAGTAACCACTAGTTCCACCCAGCCTGAATTTAAAGACCTAATTATCGTTCCTGAGATATGGTGCCGTTGCACGTGATCAGGGGTCTGCAAGTGGAATCTATGCGTATCTATAATTATTTGACATGCTGAACTGCCTGTTGTGTCGCCCTGTACAACGGTATGCGTGTATGTATACGGAGCAATTCTATTACTATTATTATTTACTACGGATGTCGAGGCTGTGCGAATGATTTATTAAACAACGTATTTTTGGTGCAATCAACCCAGAGAGACAGTCTAATCTGACTACCACTTGCAATTGACTACCACAGTACTCAATAAAGTACTCGAGGGAGAGAGAACTTATGGGATGAAAAATTTCCTGATATGTGGAGTACAGTAACATGGGTAATGTGCGGTGGAGGGTCGGGAAATGAGTTTGTTGGTTGATGGTGTAGGGCCATGGAACTGACTTCCGGGGAAATGTAAAGCATGTGTGCCCCACAAACGTTTTTTTGCCTAATAGTTAAAAGAAAAAGAAAAGAAAAAATACATTATTTTTCTTCATTGTTGGAAATTGAATACTCAAGATATTTCTCGCCACTTATAGCATTTTTATTTTTATTTTTATTTTTATTTTTATTTTTATTTTTATTTTTTGGGGGAAGACCCCTGAGAAGAAGTCCCGGGAAACCTTTTTAGGGGATTACAAGTTATGTACCTTAGATAGTAGGTTTGCTTTAGATTAGATTCTCCGATATATAATAATATGATTAGATTAAATCCCGATGTGAGTTTTTCTGTTTGTGGGGGGTTTGGGGGGGGGGAGAAGAGGAGGGAGGGGAATTGGATTTCCTTGTTTTTTTTGTTTCCAAAATTTCAAAATTGCAAGCCTCAATTCTCCAGTCCCGGTGTGGGTCAAGTACATACATACAAGTGAAACATAACTGATGTGCAGTTCTTTATGCAATAGGTAGAATGACATAGCCCCATCCTTCGTTTTCCATTTTGCCCCCCCCCTTTCCAGTTAACTTTAGCTCTCTGTCTCACCTTCGGCACAAATTATCAATATACTGTTGCATATATGCATACATCAGAACGTTTTACAAACATCAACCTGCCATCGGGAATAAGTCAAAGCCTCCCAATCATCGTCATCATCCACTACAATGTAGCCTTGAAAGAGCTCCAGGAGAAAGCGTACATGTATAAAAATAGGGCGTCTGACAATACAATACGCAATATGATCGTTTCCAGCTATCCAGACCCAATAGCTATAGGATGGGTAGCCGAACCTAGGAAATCGAATCTGGA
Source organism: Terfezia boudieri ATCC MYA-4762 (assembly GCA_003788615.2). Classification (NCBI taxonomy): domain Eukaryota; kingdom Fungi; phylum Ascomycota; class Pezizomycetes; order Pezizales; family Pezizaceae; genus Terfezia; species Terfezia boudieri. The sequence goes on along the minus strand of ML121529.1, from coordinate 946,837 downwards.
TCGGATCGATAGACTCCAATCATTCTTGGGATGGAAGGTAATGATTATCACCCATGTTTTCATGCTAAAAGCAGAATAATCAGGTTTGATCAAAAAGCTAGTTATAACTAACATTTTCTGTGCACAGGCAGAAATCGACCTCATAGACCCTGCCTAATGGACTGGGTACTAGATGATCAGCGTTGGTTACTTTCTTCCAGAAATCGTTAACTAGATTGTAATAATATGGGGGAAGCTGTAAACCTATAGATTAATTGTAATCATTTAAGCTTATTAGATTCACATCTAGATCCTCTGTGTGTACATAGAAGTCGGTAAATATAATATCGTGAAAGCTAACAGCTATATAGGAACCCCCCCCCCCCCCCCCCCCACCCAAAAGAAAAAAAAAAAAAACATACATCCCATCCCATCCTCTGATAAAAATATGAAATATCAGAAAACCAAGTCGGAATTCAATCCCGTTAACATCATAAAAGCTACCCATACTATAGGGGGCCACGGATCGAAAGGAAAAAAAAAAAAAGAAAAGAAAAAAAAAAAAAATTTTTTTTTTTGGACAACTGAACAGCTGTTTGGATTTACAACCTACAGTTTATGGTTGAATACATAAGTACTCCACATGCACAACGGTATGCACAGGCATGCATGTCGCGAGAAAAACCGACGACAGATGGCCCACTGCGCAGCCCTTCGGATCGGCATGTACATACATATGTCCTGACACATGGGCATGGCATATCACCGACTCGAACATGGGGCCTGGGAAGTCAGAAACATCTGGTCTTGGTCGGTGAATCGCCACAAGCTATAACCATACCTTTGGCCAATTGAACCATAACCGTTAGTATCCAGTTACCAAACAACAGGACACGTGTACGCGTATACATTGCCCAGTTGTAAACCATCATTAATATAAACGTTAACAAGAAGTGAAGATCTTAGCCCGAGCTAAAATCATAATGCGTCGGCACCAGGCCGGAGTTTGGAAAGCTATATTTATAGGCTTTGATGCATGGAATTTCCCACCAAGAACCATCGACTTCCTCATTCGGAAGCCTATCCTAAGTAGGCAATAACCAACCAGACCAGCGTTTTTAGCCTCGGTCTAACTCAAGTAACCGGGGTACGTCAACGTCACGGCTTTAGATCTCGGAATGAAACATCTACCTAAACCTACCACCAAAGCCATGATATCACGGCTTGTGGAAGGTATTTACGTACTTAAACACGCCCGCCTGTATGCCCGTGAAGAGCCGGCTCTTCCTGCCAGCGATCTATCCTCGGGCGAGCAAGATACCCCCTGTCTTCCCACGCAGAAAGGGCAGGGTTCTTGCCCCCCCCCGAAATATGGTTATCCTGTCAAAATGCCTGTTGATCGTCGCATTAGTAGAGGCCAGTCATAGATACCCACGGTAGGCAGACGAGGAATCGATATCGGTGCTGAAACTCGATGTCAAGATCATTTCTTTCACTATAGATTTACACACCTTCTATAGTACTAAACCGCCGATCATAGCGCAGAACGCACCTTGTTATTGTGCTAATAAAAGCCTAAATTTGATAGCAATAGTTTGTAATGCATTTTTGAGTGGTCATAGCCTTGAATTTCCTAGCATAAACTACGCAACCGCTTTTGTGTGCATATCAAATAGATTCACCACCAACGTAATTGTGAGATTAGAACAATTGCGAAAGGCAACAGGAGATGTTTCTAAACAGTTCATCCGGCCCACATAGTAACGATGCTGGTGATAGTGACAGCCTCGTTAATTAGGTACTTACTGCTGACCGTGTGGTTGTTTGATGGCCACATGATAAAATTGATCGACAATGCTGAGAAATAGCAAACGTTGGCACGGTATGCGTTGAGCCAAACAAATGAGATTCAAACCCGGCCGTGCACGCAACAAAAATTAAAGGGTCCACCGTCAATTGGAGAATTGTCCCTTGACAGACAGGGGTATTTTCCAAGGTAGGTATCGATCTGTCAAACTTTCTAAATCTCCTAATCAAGATGACGTAAAATGCTTGCATATTATTCCTATTATTCCCTAGGCAAGGTAGATAAAAATGTAAGTATTTCAAGTAACGAAATACTTCTGCCATCTCGCCAAATAAACGGACCTTCCCGGGTCGTACGCTAAGTAGCCGTGTTGATTCGCCCGGACTCGCATATCCGCCAAAATAAGTAGTCTTGGGCGTCTGAAGGGCTTAAGAAGTACTACACGTCATAGGTGGCGCCCGATCGAGATTGAATGCAATATCGAAATTTTGGTGCTCAGGGGCATTGGTAAGTATTAGAGATGCCTCCAAATCACAGAGCTTGTACGTCAATTTCAAAGGGTCCTCTTCAGAAAGCCCACAGAATTGAGTGGCAGAAAAAGAAGATCCAACAAATTTGCCAGGGTATTATCAAGAACAAGATTAAGCATATCAACATTGAATTCAAATGGTAGTGTGTGGGATGCGGCATGTCGATTACATGCGCCACTTATGCTAAGGGTATTTGATCAGACCCTTGTAGGAGCGGTCAGGCGCGGATATGCGTTCCGGCGAATGGTATGACGGCTGAGGCTATTATCACTAGGAACTGGTACTTAGAAACTCCGGTAGCTAGTTAATGTGTCCGTATTTCGAGCTGGTCGACACAGGGTCGTGATATCGGCACTGACTGAAACGTTCCCCACTCAACCAGTTACGCTCATACAACGACATCCCAAGCCCCAACGGCGACGAACTGCAGACCGGATACACTAAAGCTGCTTCTAGACTAGATTAAGGAACATAGCCGTTGACACAGGGTGTGCCGCAGTGGTCTCGGCAAATTTTACCGTTTAATCATATAGCAGACCATACCACCTCTTTCACGGGCAAATGGTCCCCTAGAAGAATTTGATCACTATCGTTGATACTGGACGCTCGGCGTATATCGGACCGACATTGAGCAATGAAAAAATTATGGCTGTACCAATCCATATTACAGCTCTATGTATAGCAGACGGCCTTATATCATATAGATTTCTCAACTAAGCCGCCGTATAATATTCTCCTGTGGCAATAGATATTAGATACAAGAGAACAAGCAAGTCAGAACAGAGCCTCATGTACAGAGTGCATGATCTCGATCAGATACTGTACATATGCATATTTGCAAAAGTCATCCCAATCCTTGACACCTAAAAAGCCGCGGGATCGTGTTTTGAGGATCTGTGGCTGGGACATTTTCCCTATGGCGATGTAATGATTCCTTGAGAGGCGTACACCTGGAATGTCATGTGTAGAGCAACTGTTCGCTTCTTCGGTATTTTTCCCTGATACCCGTTGAAAACTAATCAGTGAAAATGAGCTAGGGAACTAATGTTGATATTTGACGTTTCTTCATGATGTCCAAGGGATCTAGAGATCTAGAGATCGAGTTTGAAGGCCAAGTGGTTATTCCATGCAGATGATTGCATTGTGGCACTGCAGCGGTAGTCTGTTGAAATAGGAGCCCCCATTCAAGCTGTCATGCCTTTGGTTTCTATTAATAATGGAAAATGGAACAATTGACGAGCTTGAAAGACTCAAACGTCTATTGATAACATTGCTTGGTAAGATCAGGTACCTAATATAGTGCAGGACATGGCAGGTGCTCCAGTCCATGGGGCTTTCATTGCTTTTCTATTGTCTTGCTATACAAAGAGACCGGCGATGGACAGCGTATGTTACTACTCCTCCTTCCGGTGCGCATGCTTGCCACCTGAGCAAGGTGATATGGGGTATGGGGTTTTGGGGGCGGCATGTCAATCTCTAGCAAAGAGATGTCAGTAAGAATCGAAGCCCATATGGGTCCATCGAGATTCCAAAGGCGATTTGGTATCCTCTTATTGTAACTAAAAGGTTAGACAAATGCAGCCAAGAATAATCAAGCCTTAACCACGTCTTGATAGGAAAAAGAAATGTCTATTCTATCACGCGTCGTTGAACGGTTAGTATAACTAATTGTCGGGCCTAGCCTCTCATACGAGCACCCAGTAGACCTATGAAGTACCTACAGTTAGTAAATGCATGTAATTCTACATTTCAGAAATGATTTAATATCTATTGTGAGCTGACACAAATTACTCTACTGCGAACTCTCTCTTGGCTCAATTACACTTCTGGGGACAATACCTATGCACCTAACCAAACACACTGTAGTGACTGACGCACGATCCTGTCGTTCATTTTTTTCTGAGGTTGGGGACTTCGCGTGGTTTGCTTGCTGCTTTGGTAGTCCCCCAATGCTTGTCTATATGTAGACGTTGCTTTTGCCGCTATGTATTTGCGGACAGGGGTGGCTGATCAGGGTTCAGTCCAGGTTGATAGATAAATCGGCAAGCTACGATGAACTGCCAATTTTCCGATCTGTTTCACGGTTGCTGGCCCAGGTTGAAGTAGTCGTTCTGCATACGAGTGATCACCCATCAATCATATTGCATGCGGCTTGAAGGAAATTTAACGTAGCAAACGTTGGTTGCTTTTTCAAGGCGAGCGTGTTCTGCATGCAATGTAGCGAAAATTGAGCAGCAATAATAGATTTCTAGAGTAACGAGAAGAGTATGCAGTAGCATTAGTAACATGTTTTCCAATTGCAAATTCGGATCATTTGATGGGTTTGATCCTGCATCCCCTCGGGGCTTGAAGCAGAGTATTTTTCCGGCTATTCGAAATGCGGCTCATCCGCAAGATGACATCAATCGAGAAGCCAATTGCAAATTGCAAGAATACCCACAAGAATCTGCAATTGACACATTGCATATCGAGGCATGCTAGTGGTATTGGGCGACCTTATGGCCTTATGGAATATACATATTAACTAGATGGTGGAGACACTTGACTGTTAGTAACTTATCTTAAGTGATGCAAGACTGATGTCAATTGAAGTTGTGCCAAATAATTTTTGGACCTTGCTTTAACTACTTTATACTCTGGAACCTTTATTCGCAACGGTGACGGTAGCAATGCTATGCACGCATTTGTAACAAGTACTCTTCTAATCTAGGTGATCCGGATCTGAATTCCTTCTCTCAAACCAACTCAACCGCCCACTCGAGCCCGACCAGGTTATAACGTTTCTCCCGTTCACTCAATTTTTAGTCGATACTTGTGGACGATAGTCTGATGAACTGGGCTCCACAAGGCTGCTGCCAAGGCGTTGAACTGCCTTTACCTACCTACCTGAGTAAGTACTCTCTGTACCTATGATTGCAGTTATGCGATTAGCCCCGGCCCACGAAGGTCCGTTCGCCAGGATTTAGTACTACGGAGTGGTTACAGATCCGGATAATGGGTATTCTGCTTACCGGACTGAATGCGCATGTATAGGTGATCACCTTCCCCTGGCCCTTTTCTTGAAAAACAATTGGAAGCTGTTACTGATGCCTCTTGGGCCCACATCTAGCTTCAGGACGTATCCTTTTTCATCCGTATGCGTAGACTTAGGCCAGACTATCATCAGTCGCCACGGACCAAAGGCAATAGTGCAACTCTCCAGAATTTCTTAGAATGTGCAAAGTGGCTGCTGCTGCACGCTATCTTACTAAAGAAAAAAATCCAACGCGAATCCCGAATTGAGGAAAGCAGGGCGCCGGGCTTATCCTGGCGGCACGCTGGGTGAAAGGGTCCTCATGGCGCAGACAGGCACTTACATATCTGTCGGCCTTGATGCAAGGAAAGAAACTATGGTTTTTCCGTCAGTGCGAGCTGCTCTGGATGTTGTCGATTAGAGTTTGCCAGCTCTGTCGACAAGTAATTTGGTTACAGCCAAAAGGGCTTCATACGAATTCACAGATCGCTGCCTACGTGAGGTGTTTCGAAACAAGCTCGCAGAAGCGAGAGTTGCGCCGGATAGGGCGATTCGAACTTTAGGGTCTAACCAGACTATTTAGGGTCCATACTAATGGGCCCTTCTTCCGACCTAGCCTCCTGCCGGCCGCGACAAGACCACAACCGGCCTATGGCGCCTATGGGGTGGGCAATCCCCTAGGCAGTTCCCCTAGGCAATCCCCAATCCCTAGGATCAAGGCCTATCGTCATTGTCAGTTGGTATTGTGGCGAGTTTCTAGAGCCAGGCCAAGCGACGACAGTGATAGTTCGATTAAGGGACGGATGGTGCAGTTGGGTGCCGGCATTCGTCAGGCAGCTCAGCTGATCCGGACTGCACTGTCCTGATGCCCATAATTTCTGAATTTTGGATCACCCGTTTCCGCCTATCCTTTCCTGCCTCTGCGCCTGCATTTTCCCCCGGATTCGATGCTGAGCTGGGCTTCCTGTCCCACCCTGCTTTCGAATACCTGACCTAACAGTTACAGTCGGGAGGGCCGCCAAGCAGGTACATACCCAGCAGCCACATACAGCCTGGGGCCGCTGGCACACCATGCCGCATCACCACCCCGGCACCAGCACATGGACTACACATACATTACTGGCGCATCCTACTCACATTGTACATCCATACCTCGTGCATACTACGTACATACATATACACGACACTCTACACACACACCGCATACATTGTTGATGGGTGACGGTGACGGACGGGGTACAGTAGGTAGGCAACGCAGGAAGGCAACTAACTGCTCGCACCATGGGGTGGGAGTGCCTGTGGAGAAGCATACGGCCATGCGAAGCAGGATGAAGCAGGAGCACTGTAGGCCAGGAGCAGCAAGGAGAAAGCGAAGCAGGGGACTGGATCATGGATGGGTATCTCGTCGCTGCTGAGGCCTTGCTTGCATTCTAGTCGTTCACCACTTGTCATATTTGCGCCCTTCTTTTTCTCTCTTCTGCCTTCGCTGCCCTTCTCTGCCCACACGCACCCCCCCCTCTCTCCGTGAGCAGTGGCTCTTGCTAGTGCATTGTAGGGCGTGAAAGCCTCCTCCACATCGACACCCCTACAATCCCTTCCGTCGCTTCCAGTGCTCTCCAACCCCTACAACATCTGCATCAATCACCGCCCCCCCTCCACCCCCCTCCACACAACTTAAGAAGAGGGTGCCACCCTGCCCCCCCCCCAAGTCTGGCCCCTCCCCACGAAAAAAATAGGTCCTGCGTGGTTGTTCTTATTTCAATCCTCCACTCCGCTGCTCACCCCACCACCCAGTCACTCGCTGCACCCACACCCATACGCAAGAGCTACTCCCTACAGCTCCCACCACTACCGCTACTGTTCTTATACTACCGCCCATCACTACGACACACAGCATCAAGGCAGTCGGGTTATATAACATACATTGCTAGAACCCCCCCCCTTCTCAATCTTCTTCAACGAGTATCTCGCATCTCGCCTTCGAAGCTCAAAACAAAGCTTAACGCAAGGCAAATCCACAACGCTCAACATACATTTGGCTATCACAAAGTCAAGCAGCACACCGCAGAATATTGCAATGGATCACTGGGCAATCACTACTTCGTCCGGGCGACGGGTCTCCCTTCTCTGCGAAGTTGACAATTACTCCTCCGGCTCATCTAACTCAGCGCCTACCCCTCCGTTATCGCCAGATCACTTCAACGGTAGGCCACACCGGGCCTTTTCGTTTGAATCGTCTAGCTCGTCTTCGAGCTCAGTGAGGTCGAATTCGCCTCGCACTCCTCCAAATCTTCCCCTACCACCCCTCGATAAACTACTGCCGGTAAATGAGCATCACTTCTTCCCCCCACTGTCAGCATCCAGGCATAATTCCTTCTCCACTTCTCCAACTGTATCCCCATTGTCCACAAATATGGAAGAGAACGTCATCCCCTCGGTTTCCCAGGCGTCGTCGATTGCTACGATTTCCAACCCACCATCTCCAAAATCGTCATCTTCTGCCAACCCGGTGATCAAACGGTCATCACGCCGCTACACGTGCCACTGTGGAAAATCCTTCACCACTTCAGGGCACTTGGCTCGCCATACCCGCATCCATACTGGAGAGAAGAATTACGTCTGCCCAGAGGCAAACTGCGGTGCAAGATTCAGCCGTCAGGATAACTGTATGCAACACTACAGGACCCATCAGAGTGGATCTGCCAGCAAGAGGGCCGCCAGGCGGAGACGAATGTCGGCTGATTCTTCTGCCAGCGGAAGAGAAAGGGAGAATGACGGTGATATTGACAGCCCTGCATCGGCTCATCAGCATTCTCTTCCCTATCGCACTTCTCAGCCGTACCTATACAGCCACCACTTGTCAACCCAATTCGCAGCAGAGGGCGGTTTAGCAGCGTTGGCATCAGTAGCAATTGCCTCATACCCATAATCACTTCCTTTTCAGTTCTTGGAGGGATCAGCATTGGGTGGTTCATGGGATCATATAAAATGGCACAGGAGCAAACTCTTTGGTTATACATATTGGTTTATTTTCTACTCAACATGATTCTAATTTTCTGCTTGCCTCGGTGTGGTTATTGCTGGTTCCTCTTTGGGTGCTGAATTGTTCTTCAAGCATGGGGGTCTCAACTCTGTTCCTCAAGCCCTTTCGCTTCTCGCTGAAACTTTGGGATGGTTTATTTCTTTCGTTAGGCTCTACTTTTTCTTTTCCTCATTGAGTACAATGTTTTTTTACTTGTGGAGGCTTTTCGGGTGTGGTTCGGATGGAGTTATTAGGCGTTCTTGTTTTAACAGTTGTCCCATAAATCAAAAAAGGAAATGGACATCACGATTGTGAACAAAGATATTCACAGATCGGAAAAATATCGACGCCAAGTCGTCACAATCGGGTTATTTCTTACGGTTGAACTGTCTCATTGTTTTCTTCCCCTGTTGTCATATTTTTTCCATATTTCTCTCAGTCTAGGGTTGGTAACTCTGAAACTTTTTGGGTCAAGGTGGTTCAAATTGATATTTTTATGCGTGGGGTGGGGGCCAGTTTGGGGCCTTACTTTTTTGGACAAAAAACGGTGTTCCTTTTGGCAAGACTTCATTCCGCCTGTGAGAACAAATGGCTGAAGTAGTTAGCACACTAGAGGATAACACGATTTACATCAAATGACTGCAATCCTATAAAGGTTGTACCACGGTGAATTCATTCCACTGGACTGCCTCCACCCTGCTGCCCGCAGCAAGTACTCTAGGTACAGCCTTATGAAGGGATGAGCTGTTTACCGTTGATACCCTTCGCTTCTGGACCTGCCTGCAAAACGCACAAGAAACAACTCTGACCAAAGCTGCGACACTGCCGCCTAGCCGTGTTGGGTTAGCTGCCTACAAACCCTGATTGCGGAAAACTCCAAGGTTCAATCCGTCCTGTCATGGTGCATAAGTCAACTTTCTGCAGATCCAAACCAAACTCAGAACCAAAGCTCTCTAACTTCTACATCGCAGCAAGATTGGTCCCGCCCCCCGTCATCTTTGAACTTGAAAGCTCGCTCGGTGCCTTACCCTAGCTGGTGATGCACTGCACTTGTGCCAACCAGACTAGTGTTTTACTTGATCCCTCTAAACTCTTTGCTCTGAGGCATCCCTGACGGACATAGAATGAACTCCATCATTACGCCAAACGAGTGCTAAGCCATAGGGCCCGGCCTGAGCGATCATTGACTAGTACCGCTATGGCTAAGTAGAATTCCGCCCTCGAAATCGGTCATCGGGCATCGGGCATCGGATCGAGCAGGAAAGTGGAAGCTCTATGCTGCAGCTTGTTTACAAGTGTTCGTACGCCGTCCAGTTTGCAAGCATATGCTCACAACCTAGAGTAGAGTTTTACCATCAGAACTTGGATGACTTTGCTATGCCTAGGTGTTAGTTAGATTAGAATGGCAATTAGAACGCTACCGAGATCATCCATCATCTTCATCTGTACCACAATAGTGATTGTTCTCCACGCCTGGAGGTCGACAACTCCATAATCTGGCTTACAATATCAGGAACACTCCTATTGTCTAAGGACCCTAGAAACCTTGAGCTATCTGGAAGACCTCAGGTATCTTAGATAACGATGAAGATAGGGTTTATCTAGACCGCATTATACTCTACTTTACAGCTGCTCAAGTGGCCAATTTATGTGTTTATCTAGCCTCGGTCCATGATTATCAACACCCAACACCCAACACCCAAGGGTCACAGGGTCACAGGGTCACAAATGTATACAAGGGTCAATTCACCAAACAAGATACACAAGATAGGTAAGTAAATAGTACCACCTCTGTTCGCCGGTCGTCGCACTTGAGTTTTGGCACTTACTCAGAATACTAGATCAGTAGTTCAGTAGCTTCTGGTCCTTTGCAAGACTATCGATACCGTGAATTTACATGCTGCCATGCATATAAAGCTTTATGCGTGTCCCCCGCCAACCAGACTAGTCCCCACCCACATGCCAGGTGTATTGTTAATTTGCACGCCAGATTACTAGCTATTTTCTCAATCATATAACTATGGTAGTTATGTTAAATTCCGATCGCCAACCTGACTGAAAGGAGATCGATTTCTTGAGCTTAAAGTGCTTACTATCGGGTAATATCATAACATCTCTCACCCGGTCCATTGATTGACTAGCTGATCATGCATCTTCCAGCTATAGCAGAATATTTGCTCAGCTTTGAAAGCCCCGGTCGTTAATATGCCTAGTACGTCTCCGATGTTATCTCCCACGGAGAAACGATAGGATCGGAGTTAAACGTCTTATCTGCATATAGGCAACCCAGTATGGCAGGCAAGTACCTCCTGTTGAAACAAGAGTGGTAGTTTATCACAAGCTGGTGATAGTTAGATATAGAGGAGCTGCAAAATTGTAGCTGAGCTTACACTTTATCGTGATCGACGGATATGCAAACTATGTGAACGTTTTGCAAGTGTGTTGACAGTTGAATTTCAGCATCTAATTGGCTACTTATTGGTGACTGGTCGTAATGTGAATCGGCCTGGCAAGGGCACGCAGGGACCTTTGACCGCCTGGTGTCAGCATATACTTACTGAATTTAGTACTTCATACTTCTTTACATGGAATACGAATTGACAAATTTGAACGTCAGTTATATTTACACTAGGAAACAGTAGTCATCGAAATAAAGCCAAAGGCGATGTAAACGCCCGCAGCCGGACATTAAGGCCGGTGAACCTGTTTACGGTATGGTCGGTCCTGCACGCTTTCGTTGTACCTTGTGCATACCGGAATTCGAAAAGGGTTGAGCTCGTTCGAAGCCTCAATGGGGCTTGAGGCAGGGCCAAGCGTTACAATTCAAATGAGGGGATTCAGGACTCATATCACGAAGACCGACATCTTGGCGACAGAATATGAAGATCACTCTAGTTAGCACAGGTTATGCTTACATTACTGTCACTCACAGATACGCAGAAGTTCAATCCTTCAACTTCAAATGATCATACTATCGGCATATATATGCATACTTCAGAAGTTTGGGAGTTAGCGTATGCACCAAAGTGTGATCTAATGATATCATTAGATTATGCCCTAGAAATACATCCCTAATTTGTCAAGCTGTCTGAATTTGAAAACAAAAAGGAGATTCAGATGAACATATATGGTGTGATCTTCGAGTTAACAAGGGCTTGCCCCCGAAAGGTTGAGGATGCGTCATATCCCCTGATTTATGGGGCACGTATTGTATCCTCTTATTCAGATCTCCAGCGTCCTCAAACATTCACCTCAATTCTAACTTTCATGGTTAGCCCATTCACAATTCTCTTGCAGAACAAGGCGAGGATTAACTCACAACCAATGGACCATACTGATCCACAGGAACCAGAGACACCATCCTGTTTTTCACGGTAACCGTTACACAGATGCGCCATTCGAATCCCTTGGCATCTATAGAAACATTAGCTAAGGCGTCCATCACATGTCGTCTCAACAACTTGCCTGGCGGCTGAGCCGGGAGCGGGGTGATCGGCGCCGGCTTGCTCGCATGTCATGCAACTCATAAACCAGCTTGGCTTAGACTAGGGCGTACGGCCAAGTCAAGTAGATTTAAGAACGTTATTGCTGAGGTCGTTGTACTATTGTTTTTATATGCTAGATGCTTATGCACCAAATGTGCTGGCATCACTGCACGACCTAGTCTGGTTTGTCCCACGTATAGGCCTAACTTGATGTTAGTCTGGTTTTCACGTGTCCCTGAGGTCCACGATTGCCAGATCTGGATCCTGAGTAAGATCGATTAACCGTTATTATTATTGCCAATTAAACCAAACAAGAAATCATATACATCTCGGCTAACCAGCAATGTATTCTTCCTTGCGCAGATCCAAATTATTAGAATGGACCCTCACATTGTCATGTCATCAGGTACGTAGTCATCTGCAGCAATCGGACAACTGAATGTAACGTGTATCAAATCAAGATAAGTAGTTCCAAGCTTCCCAGAAAAACTATTGGTCAATTCTTACCAAGTATATTTCTGTGGGTGTGTACATTCTGAGTCCAACCAAACTAATTCTGAGTGGTCGTCAGATGGAATTATTTAGGCTAGACTATTGTTTCAGGTCCCTCTCACCAGCACCCTCTCACCAGCACCCCGGCATAATGGGGCTCGAGGAGCTGTGGGCTAGCACAGTTATGATAGCCTCAGATGGGATTGGATTAAGACTGGGCCAAAGGGTGAGATTACATGTACCGTTCCGTATGGTGCGGCACCCCTTAACACTCACTCGGAGCTGGACGAGACAGAAAATACCACCTACTTCAATCCAAAGACCGGATGAACATGTGCATGTTAACCAAGCAGGCTTTTCTCCGTTACTGGATCCGCCGCATTATGTACCCCATCCTCGGGTAGCTAAATGTACTAAAGTACAGTCCACCCCACAATATAGGTAGGCCGGGATAGTTGTATACGTATACACACCTATGCCTGAGGACATACTGGAGGTGAGTTCGCAACACAAGCGCCACATACACATGTATCAAAACCTCTTCAAATGGATACATTAATTATGATCGACTATTCATTGTTGGAATGAGTAATTGGATAGTAACTTGGATAAAGGAATTTTTTATGGCAATCCGAATCAAGAATCCCGCTGGCTGATCTGATCAACAATCCATCAGGTTTATGACACACTATGTATCTCAATTGCTTTTACCGAGGTGGTCGTACAATTTGCCACCACTATTCCACTCCAGCTACCGGTATACTAGGAAAATCAATAATTTATAACCAGGCCAACCTTTTTTCTCAGATGCTCATCTTTTGATCTTCCTATGCTCTATTGGGCGCGCAAGAGTTGAAACCTGCAGAATGCACTGGCAACATCTTGGCTCACCTATATATCTTTGCGCTTAACACTTGAATTACCACTGCACATACATGGGTACAGTACATTAAATGGGCCGATCATGATACTTGTGATATTTCTATAATAATGTAACTTACATAATATAATTTACTAGTAGGTAGCGGCGTTTGGAATTCCTCCGGAATATACCAAAGGGAAATTACCCACCCGGGTTGAGCCAAAAAGATAAAAAAATTGGGGGGGGGGGGGGGGGGGTTTGTTGTTGCATCTCTTTTCCTCACATTGTATGAAATTATCATTACGAATATTTATATACCGAAAGAAGAAAGAACAACAAAATAGTGCAGAATTTAGAAAAGCCTGGTGTAACCCCCCATGGCGCCATGTCCACAGATATATCACCACCAACTTACGTCTAAGGGTCGGTGATTCGATAACGCCAAACAAAAAAAAAAAAAAAAAAAAAAAAAAAAACGCTTTTGCACGGGTACGGAAGACGCGGCTTAGGGAAAAAAAAAAAAAGTAAGATTGCATACAGATACATGCTTCCATACATATGCATGTAGGAAAAAGAAATGATTCCAGTAACATTTCCTCCTCCACGCATTGCCCCTAGAAACACTACACCATCCAGTCTCGACCATCACGAACCAACAGTAGCTATTCTGATTGGCTTCCTGTGAACTCTTTCACAAAGCTTCTGCTCACCTCACCTCAGATCATGACATGACATTACGGGTACGAATCGGGGCTTGCAATATTACATGCTCGGCCACGGCGAAACATAATTCATTTTTCCAACTAATGTACGGATAACTAGACTCGATAGATAGGAAAGGATATCGTATTTAACAAAGACCCCTGGTCACGCTAGCCACTAGCTAAGGCTGTGCATACATATCATCTGTAATGAATTAAGTACGATATCACAACGTTCTTTCGCTTGTAGTCTGGTGCCAACCAGACTACTCGTCTTGGTGCTCTGCTTGCATATTCGAGAGCAGTAACATGGCCTTGGTAAGTCCCAACAATGGCTTTATCACATGGAGGGATTTCTTCCCAAGGAAAATGCGATATATTGAAGGCTGGAATATGACACGGTTCAACCCAGCTTATACACTAATTTAATACCCACATGTTCACACATGGGAAGAACAGGATCCATGCATGTGCGATAACTGGACAGATTACATCCGGTTTGCTGCACGGCACATCAATTGATTAAGTGCACACCATCTTTACTACAAAGATCAGCCTGAAAGCCCTTCTAAACGTTTTCTGAGTCGTTCCTTCGAGTATTAATCTACCATCCACCGCATAATATACCAGGGTGTCGGATATGCTTGGTATGATTTTCCTTTTGATCACGTGAGGCATTGCATGCGTGCCTTGTAGCGGGCTAGTCTGCCAATGGATCACATGGACACAAACTTCAATTAAAGTAATTAATATTACAAGAAAGGGAATCAATACAGCTCCTCACTCCCTCCTCTCCTCAGCCTTTACAAAGAATATGAAAGAAATCTTTGACTCACAATAATATAATTGACTTCTACTTCTAGTATTAGATCCCACACATCATGAGCGTAAATAGTGTATTGAAGATGAAGGATATTGTCGATTGTGGCAGCACGAGCGCGCCTGGGATAAGTAGATTATCTCGTGCAATCCCTCTGCGTATTTGGGTATAAATTTAAGGGAAGAGGAGAGGGCGGACCAACGCCTTCGAACGTGGGTCTGGCTCAGGAGCATCATAAATTGTGCATTCGCAAGAGGAGGTAAATTGCAGTGGCTGGGGCCTAGTTACCGCGGTATAGGTTTCCGTACATCATAAAGACATGGCTGGTGAGGGAAAATGTTGGTGACTTCGTCGGTGAGGCTCCCTTAGTCTTCTAGCGAGAACTGAGATCCTGAAGATGGTGACAGACTCTGCGTTCTTCATATAATGCTGGTATGTGAGGAAAAATTACTTTGATGGAGCTTGCTGAGGTCATCGGGTCCGCCTATGGGGTACTCGGTTTTTATTTCTGTTGAGGTATGATTGCAAGCATCACACCGCCAAATTCTAGAGTATCCAAAGATGAGTCCAAGGATCGGAACTAGGGTTGAGTATATTCAAGTGCTGAGCTATACAACTCAAATCTAATTAGCACAAGAATGCCCTTGAGAGACAGAGGTTTAGAAGAACAAAGATATTGAAGTGCAAGTTGGATACAAAGGGGAAACCTCGGAGGAGGCACAGGAGAGGGTAGAGTCAGAGTCATGAGGATGGAAGACTGGCTGAGGTGATGAGGATGGCCAATAATGAGCGAGATGAAGAAGAAGGGGGGGAGAAAGGTGCAGACTGGCATGTACTTATACTTGCACTGATGGAAAGCTCTCACCCAGACAAGCTTCCTCCATAGATCACATTGCTCAATTTGGAACTCCACGATGAGGCTACTTCTAACCGCCCAAGGACTCTATTCAAGTGGATAGATTCCAGAAAGAGATATATGTACAGCTGGATGGTGCAAGCTGCTGTTCTGGGATACTGCCTTGGTGGTGATATTTACATTACAGGTTAGCCTGCTACTTAGTCTAGCTGCAACCTCTAGCTGCAATAGCCCGATATCCAGGGGCACATCAATAAACGCCAGACTGATCAATAAGTAACCTTTATATCAACAGCGCCTTGAGCATCAGGATCGAGTTACTACCCCACGTGTCGGGGGTGTACATGTAGTATGTGTTCCTGCCGGTACTCTCGTTTCTTGGGTTAAAAACAAGCAGGGGTTCTGACTTCAATGATATAACTACAGATCCAAACGATCTAGAGCTTCCTAACCTCGAGGGCAATTATATTAGAACATATACTAAGCGCTTATTTTCCTATATACCCAGCTAGAATGCTTCTGCGACCATTTCATTGGGGGACCATAATTTTCAGGCTCCCGAATCAAAATGGGTAAACAGATATGCAATGAAGGCAGCCACACAGTATGCGTACTGCATTCCATCGGCTGGGTCTATCCAGCGTGTCTTGGTTATAATCTCGCTAAAGATGTATCTCCAATAACCTAAGATATTGCTAATGTACATGTAGTCACTTGTGACTAGGCTAGATATTGTTCTACTTATTCTACTTATTAGTTTTTTTTTTTTTAAATTTTTTTTTTTAGTCTATACCCACGATCGACCCGAGGTCATGTAGCTTCCTTTAGGATTGCGTTATTGATGTCGGTTAGCATCGTCCCCAATTATTTTGGTGTCAAAAGGGAATTTGTTAAATTCACCTAGAAGAGGTAAAAAAAGGTAAAGTTAAGGACCATTTCAAAAGAAAGGATGACCTCGAGGTTTACCGAAGACAGCCCGAGCCGTCTGTGCTCTCGAGGCAGCGGTAGCTCTGATCATGGCTATGATCATTTGTACCGCAGCCGCTGGCCAAACAGCGACTTGCTAAATGGAGTTTCGTAACATGCGGTTGAATTCATCTATGTACAACCGATGTTCTGCGTTATATCTCATACTTGGGTCACTACCTCGATTAGGAGAGTTTTATTTGATTTATATATATGAAATACGGCCTGTCTCATTGTGGGGTAAGTGCCCCCTCTCCTCCAGTGTCAGGTGCATGCCACCGTAAATCTTCACACTTACGATTCCTCTATTTTCAGTGCCTCGTGGAGTTATCATGGACTTGGAGCAGACGTAAGTAACAGAAATTTTACTACTGATGTCAAGTGCCTGGGTTCGAACAAGCACGCATGTATTTGCATCTTACTACAGCGTGAGATGAAGGGGCACAAGCCCTAAGTAATTATGAGCCCTTCCATTGATAATTGTTAAGTGGCTCCTATACCAGAGATCGTTGCCAATATTTACGATTTCTCACTCTCATTATACAAGGAAAAAAACAACCAAACTAGCGGATCGAACAGCTGGACAGAAAGAAAGCAACAAGTCTCAATAAACTTCTTCCAATATATCGATAACGGAATCAAATTGGAAATTGCACATACCATCGTTGATATAGGCTCTGACATAAATTTGATGCTAATCCACTTTCTGAATTGCAGTAAATCCGGAATTCCATGGCTTAAAGTATCGATCATACCCAATGCAAATCCTGTCCCCATATTTTCTTCCAGTTCTCACTACGAATTACCAAAACATTTCTATAAGCTTTAACTCACATTTTTCCGTGAGCATGCTCTGCATATGCATATTCTGTGCATTAATTTCAAATGTTTCAAGAAACGGCACTCAGGCCAATGCTGACCAAGGAGGTAATTATCCTTCGCACCTTACCAAGCTGTTGTGTATTTGGTACTCTGTAATGCCGTATTAGAGGGTTCAGCTCTTAAGCACGCGGAACGCTATATATGCGGTAAGCTATGTGGTTCTCAGATGGCGGCGGAGAATTGCATGCCGCTAAAAAACCTACCCCACAAATTCCCTTGATCGCTTCCATAATCCACGATCACAGATTTCCCTGCGTTAATCAATTTTTTCCAGCTCATCAAGCGGTGTGGCCAGATTGCTTGCTTACAGTAATTTCTAGAACAGAAAAAGAAAACATACAAGTCCAGAAACGGTGTGTCAATCACCTAAACCATTCCTACACTCCATTTTATCTAGTATAACGCCTTTAAATTTTGCCAGCTATTTGCCAGCTGGCTATAGGAGTGTACACCACCATGCCCATGCCGAAGCGATTGCGCACGCAGCAGGCGGGCTAGCTGCTCTACAACTCATAAGTATCTTGGTACCCTAAAACATTCAGCCTCTATTTGATAGGGGGGCAAAATCATCACACATGACCAAGGATACAGCTTGGATTCCTTTTTCAATTGTATCGACAGGTCTGTTTATGGCTCACATCTATTAAAATCGGAATCGCAGGTTTCGGGGAGGATCGCGAAATCAAGATCTGTTAGGTACTATCAACATACTTCATGCATAATTTGAACTGGACAGTTATTCCTTTTACTGACAATACGAAAGCGGGAGCGTCCTTCGTTTGGGGTGGACTCCCAACCGCCCAAAGAAAATCACCATGCTAATCGCTGCGGGATTCTTTGTTAGCACAGATATGCCACCCAATTGTGATCATTGAAACCGTCAGGTAAGTAGTCTGGGGATATATGTCTTCATCTAGAGGGAATCGAAGGACTAGGAGAACCCTACCTGATGCTGCCCACCCCATGTTCTTGGTTCACCCACCCCATGTCCCTGGTTCACCCTTGTCGTTCTCCCCACATTCTTATGTATGTGTGGGACCTCCCCCACAGGTACCTATGTTCGTACCTACCAGAGTCACCATGCATTACACATACCTACCACCATTCTATCTGCCACTAATGCAAACACAACCAATTACCAGCCTTTTATATGCATCTCATCGATCGATCGTTTCCATGGCACGTCCAGGGACAGCAAGGACCTGCGTACCTACCACAAGCCTGCCTGCACTCCGCAACAACAACACGCAACAACGGTAGTAGGCATGGGCCCAGTCGCGTGAGGCGTTTCACTTTCTTGACAGCTGCACCACCTTCAAACGATTTTGTGGCCGGTCACGGGACGCATTCGGGAGCCAGGGCTCCTCCCGAGTAACGCAGGACTCGGGATTTACCCAAACAACGGCTTGCCGCACGCATGGCTACTTACTTTTGCATTCCCTTCCCACGTATTAACGAATTGACACCGAACAGTTGTTATTGTAGTCTCGTGACACTATTTTCAAAAAAAACCGGTGAGTGAATTCTAATCTAGTCCAAGAGTACTTGAATATGAAGCTGAAAAACCTCTAAGGAGAGCTTATGCCTGCTCGTTGATGCAACATATGTCACTTTCGCTTGGACATTTAGCAGTGATCCAAAGCTCACTTGATTGGAAGAACAAACAGTACCGTTTGTTGATATGGGGCAGGCAAAGGGAGTATGAATATTAGTACTTCCATATCAACAAGGTTTTCCTTTTTTTTGACTTTCCTACCCAAGTATTTTCATATGGATGGCATCGTGCAAGGAGGAAAGGAGAATTCCGGGCCGGAATGATGGTAGGCAGCCGAGATGGGAATAAGCAGATGTGACGGCCTGAATATAAATCGGCCCATCTAGATAGTGTCACGGATACGGGAAAAGCCAGGTGGTGGTATTGGTGTGGGGCACAGACCGGTGTCATCTCCGTTCCTCATCAGTCGTGTATGTCTCTCATAGGCAGGCACAGCAGACAAGAAAAAAAAATTGCCTTCCCTACATTCTCATTCGGCCCTGTTTTCTTTTCTCCAGGCACCCTGTCCCGTGCATGCTCGAACCCCGCAGTTATACCCTCTGAATTTTCTTATCTTACGATCTCTCTATGTCTCTCCGATAAAGATATAAAACCTTCAACCCCCCCGCACGTTTTCTAGCTGATCGAATTTCTCGTTGAGATCGAACATTTCCCTCTCAACCATATTCGAAATTAGGAAGCCCTGATTTGAGCTGCAGCACACTAACACCAATGAACGAACGTTTGGGAATCGGAAGGGGCAAACAGGGTCAACTTCCGAACAAGCCTCAGTTATCTACCAATTACGGGGAACATAAGAGGCACAGCATACGGTTAGTGTTGATTGGAGATGCTGGATAACGCAAGGAGGGCCCTTGATCAAAGATGCAGAGATACCTGCACACCAGATCCCACGACGACGGTGCAGCATTACATTCTCGACTTGGTTTAAAGTGGACTATATTATAAGCACGTGACATTTGGTTCCGACATTTAAGAGGTGAGAAGGAGAGTGGAAAACGCTAAAGCAATCCCTGTTTTATGGGTCATCTAGGTCTTTATGCGTGTGATTCTCATTCACCCATACAAGGGCAGCTACGGAAGGCGGGATATATTCACGATTAAGTTAGTTGGTGGTCTGTGGATCGCATGCCTCTCGGCTGCTTTCCTTTCTCATGGTTTGGCTGTGTGGCTTGGACATCGTGGCGAGGATGTATGCATGGCACGACGCCAAAAGGAGCAGGTAATATATATGTACCGGACGGAAACAGTTGACTATCTTGGGACCGGGAACGGAACGACGCTGCACGGCGGACCAGGGTTTCCAGTTAGGAACGAGCCCGGTGACAGAGCGGTCTTCAATCCTCAGCTGTGCTATGATGCAGGGTGTATGAGTGGTTTTACAAGTGATTCGTGCAGGGACACTGAAAAGGCACACATCTCCGGGCTTATTGAAGATTGCAAGATTACAGAATTAGGGGACACGCGACCAACCGGAGATAGAGAGGGGCACATGTTAAGATAATGGACGAGGCATGACATGCCGTGATGACAACACTTTGACCAACTCACATTTGAACTTGGTCTGGTTATTTGAATCACGTCTACGGTATTCTCAACAAATTGAATCTCGATTCGACAATGGGTCTCCATAAGATTTAGGGCGGTGTGGGGTGGCGGGAAGGGAGGAAGGGGGTGGGGAAGAATATTGAGTTGTAAGGTAGGAAGCGGAAGCGTGGGAGATGACCATGCTGGTGGCATACCCAAATGACCAGGGGCTGGAACGAAGGCCGGCAAGGGGGAAAGGACCCTGGAGTGGAGGCCAGCTCATTCCACATTTCGAAGTGAGCCATACAAATGCAAGCTATAGCCTCTCCATGTTAACAGAAGATTTTTTCCGGGCAAACAATCGAGATCGTGAAAATTCTCGGTCAGCATGGTAGATCGTTTGATCGCACGATCGACGAATTTCAAGCGCCTCCGGACGCCTGGCATTCGGCGTATGCAAGCTAATACATGCCGTAAACAGGTCATTGGGCCCCTCATCTCGGCAAGGGGGGCAGGGACAGGGCTCAGAGAGATCCGCAATCATTGGCTAAGATGAAGGTCAAGAAAGTATGGTCACGAAGAACCAGCTGTATGTATATGTAGTTACGAGTAGTATGTACATAAGCTACACACATAAGTGTGGCAATGACAATCGAATGTTGACCTCAGCACCCCCACCCCACATTTGGGTGTCATTTTGCTCCTCCGCTGTCCTCCTCCGTGTAGGTGCGCTCCTCCGGCGTAATCCCTGCATACCCGCATAAACCACAAAATGGGATGCATATGGAAGCAAACTAAACCCTAAACGTAAATGTGGGGTATGTACGGTAATGCCTAGGTACTAGTCCCCCGAAGCGCCTCATGTGGCCTGACAGTTGGAACTTTATGCAAGGAGGAAGAAATATGTATGTAGCAGTTTCTGTATGCGCATCGAGTTTACTTTGTCGTGGAGAATTTCCCTTTTGGGTAGCTGGTTTCACCTTTGTTCGCAAACCAGCCGCCGTCGGCGAGGCATCGGATTACTAAGGGGATTTATGCTTCAGGGTTTAGCATACGTAAGTGCGTTTACCGATTTAGTCGCTTAGACACCGCAGGACACCCCTCTGCTCACCTATCTTTTCGTATCCAGATCTTCAATCTACAAATTGAAACAAGAAACACAAAGCAGGGTTTCACAAGCTCCCGCCCGCCGTTCATACATATTAATACTCCTCGCATCCGTTAGCTAAGAGCTACAAGCCGAAAACCAAGATACATATATCGATCTTGATCAAGTGTGTGTGTGTAAGTGTGTGTGTGTGTGTGTGTGTGTGTGTGTGTTGTAACTAACTAATTTGCTTCTCGAACTTCTGCAACAATGGTGGTGGTGCGGAAGGACCCTGACGTTGCAGAATTACCAAACAGATTCCCGATTTTCAATCTTCTTACATTTCGATGTTTGGGGGGAAATTCGAATCTGGGCTAGAGATTTTAGATTTAGGGCTTAGATTGATTTTAATGTTTGTGTTTCTAGGCGATGGTAATATTAGTTTGAGATCTTTCCGCGCCCTATCCGCGACTGGGGGGTGGGAGAGAGGAGGGAGGGAGGGAGGGGGGGGAGGGGCGGCGCGGAAGGGGTTCTCGCTGGGTGGGGGGTTGGTTGAGGAAGTTATCAAAGGCGTTGCGATATGATTTCTGAGGTGTCATTTATGATATGTCAATATATGAGATGTTATGACATGATTTGGCAGCTTATTTAGATCTCTACCTTTAGCGTCGATGGAGAAAACTTATTGGGAAATTGCTTGTTCGATGGCGATTTACTTGTTTTTTTTAAAAAAAAAAAAAAGAATCTAGAGGATTGTAATCACAATTGAAGTAATTACACACGTGTTCAGATATCGCTTGATAAGGACAGCTGGCGCCGCCGATTCATTTGATCTGTGTGGGATCGTTGTAGTGTATGACATTTTTTTCAGGGTAATGCTCATTCAACAGATCACATGCTCGTTACCCTGAGCTTTGTATAGGCAATTTCCTAACCATCTGAGATCCTTTCCATTAGTCTCAAATTCAATTGCCCATCCACAACTCCCTTTCATTCGCTCCATTCTCTATGCTTAGGGACTAAGCTTGTCATGCTTGGTCTGAGGCCTGATACAACAATCTCTCCACATTGTCTGATGACCTGGTACCGGTACCCTGTAAATGTGGATGGATACATGAGGTCTGGGCATAAGTGCCTTTCTTGATTTAATTTCAGATCAGCGCCTACCTGCACATAACCAGCGCGGGTCAGGTTGGGGCCCCCCCCCCCCCCCCAAATTGGGGTACACACGAGTACACAGTTATTTTATTTTATTTTATTTTATTTTATTTTATTTTAAATTTTTATGTTATTTTTTTGCTTATATTAACATACCCAACTATTACCCTCATTTATAATTCTCCCATTAGTCTGGTTGGCACATTCTAATCCTCACATTTACTGGTACAAAAACTATTCATTGCATGTAATACCTCTAAGGCAATGCATATACTTTTCTAAGACATAAACTCTAACGGTATGTAGTTTTGTCGTGACATATATGAGATTTAGCGCTGCATCCAAGCCACATCCAAGCCACACTCCAAACTGCACTCAAATATCGAACTTTTATATTTTCGGTGATTTGATTATCTTCAATACATCTGTAGACACGATTGAACCACACCCTTCCACTGTATTAGGGGGACCGAATGAGGGGGGATAGTATTAAAGAATGGTCCATCCATCTTCTCACTTTTTATATAAAAAGAAAACAGGCGCTGGATTTGTTTTTCTTCCGCGCAGTAGCCCCATTGACATGGCTTGCACAGAGGGTGCACAGGTATCTTGAAACGACACAGGGACATGAAAACTTGAACGTAATATTGACACTTGATTGTCACAGGGTTCGTGGAGTGGTATACCAGCGACACAAAGTTGCACAGCCGCCTAGGACCCAACTGGGTACGGAGTATACCCTCCTCAAAACCCAGCGCTAGAATGGATCGATGTCTGATATACACCACGTGTTGGACGAGACTCTGAAGCTCATGGGAGCAAGTAATAAGTGTAGAGTACGACGAGGGGAAAGCAGTGATGACATAAATAGAAGGGTTGTTAGTAGCAAGAAATATTTCAGTAATACTAAGAAAAAAAAGCCCTTCCTTGCATTTATAGTTGTAGAAAATAACTCTAGTATGCTGCAGGGGAATTGTGGATGGGAGCAAGACATTGATTACGGAGTATTGGGCTCAATATACCGTGACTGCCAGAGACCTTAGGTCCTTAATAGTGACGCTTGATTTAATAGTATAGCTTCTTGATACCTCCTACGCTTGATTAATAGTATAGTTTCTTGATACCTCCTTGATTTGATTTTGAGTTAATAGAGTTAACGTTTAGTAACAGCTGAATGTGAACGTTAAGCATTGTTTTCATATTTCAAGCTCGGGGTAACAATATACCTAACCAGGTCCGACTCAGCACAACAGGGCAAAGGCGACACATTAAGCGGCACAGCTGCGGCCTACAACTACTTTGTAGTAGCCTGTTCCTCATAGTCATAAGAAGGTCTCCCACAAGTAACATTATGGAAGGCCAATGAAGAAAAGAAGAAAGAAAATCACATACATGCCCACAAAGACAGGTAGTGCCTTAAAGGCACATACGTGATAAATAATAGAAGACAGTAAGATTCCCATCACCTTTGGGCCATGCACCACATAAGTTCTCAACAACATTGCACACATCAATGTCCCAGATGACCGAGAACACAAGCACGGTCTTACCGAGGGTCCAATTGTATCGATAGCAGTAACAAGTAACACGAGCAACTTCTGTGATTCGATGCTTGCTTGCAATGAACAGCCGAATTCCAGGATGAACGATGGAGTCAGGGTGGGATCCATAGGACTAAAAGCAACCAATTAACGCGAACTTGAACCAACCTAATGAAGCAGTGGAGCGGGAAGAAATAGGAAACGAAAAACGGAAGAGTAAACAAAGGTTGAAAGGATAAGTGAAGTGTGAATCAGTTGCCATATTTAGAGATAGGGGGGTATAGCAACTCAAAAACGCTTCCCAGAGAGCGCCATAGGAGAGAATCAAGTACTAAGAAAATTTTCCGTGGTCTAGATGCTAAGAAAAACAAAGGGAATTACATCCCATAATAACAGTCCGGGGTAAAACACAGAAAAGAGGTAATAATAAGAAATACCGAACTTCAAGGTAGTGAAATCGGTTGAAGCTGCAAACTGTGTGTGCTGCGATTGTATCGTATCTGCCCCAGTATACCCAACCATGCACAAAAACAACACAGCCTCAGGCGTTCACTATCCAAGGCGTGATATGTTGAAAATATGTCCGAGCACTACAACTTCGACTTTCTTTGTGGATAGTAATCACAATGTTTCGCAACTACCAACAAATCTGAGATGAGTACTGGCAGAAATGTACTTGGGAAAGCAGTTCTTACTTTTCAATTCACATGGCCTTGTTTGTCAGGCATCGTAGAGATTTTCCCACCTCGGGCTTCAGTGTAGGATTGTTGAGAGTGCTCTCTAGTCGTGACAAACCTACATTTGAGCCGTTTTCCGCCAACCTCCGTGCCAAATCCACAAAATCCCGGGTCATTTCGTCACGAGGAGAGCCATTAACATGGATGGCTTCATAAAAGCCAAAAAGTATTTCCAAGCTCAGACCACCAGTTGTGGGCGCATCATCCATGGCAAATGATTTGAAATCCTCATACAACTTCCTATTAAATTGATTAAGGAGAAAGTGGCTCCAGAACCTGCACAAAATAGTTATCTTGGCTGCGTCCGGATCACCCTCGAGTCTTTTTTGTAGCGAGTAGGTTTGTATCTTGGTGTATTCCTCGTGCTCGTGCTTATAGAGATTAGGGTCTTCAGGGTCCTGATCCAAAGTCCAGCCTACTCCATGGAGGGAAAGGCGACCGCAACGCGAGCTACATTGGCAAAACTCAGTTCCATCATCACTATTGCAAGTGCTGTGAACAAAAGGAAGTGTCAGATGAGAATATAATGAAATAGAGAAATAATATTACCTTGATATTTCACTGTTGACGGCAGGCGAGCCCCCGGGAGATGTTGTGCTGTTTAGGAGTGATTTCTTATACACAATAATGATATGCCCAATCTGTTCGTCTGGGAAATCGGTTGCCTGGGGCTCAGTTTGGGGAACTGGAGATGCTGGAGTAAACCCGCTTGGCATTGTGAATTCAGCAGCGTCCGCGGACAGTTGTGAGTGTCTTCTTTGGACTCCATTTGTTCCGGAATCAGTATCAGTGGGAGCAGGGATCCCATTAAGCACAAGTTGTGACTGGGCAGCTGACTGAAGGCTATTCATGGACGGTTTTTGATGCAATGTAGGCTGGAAGGGTCGGGCTGCGGCGGACATTTGCGAACGGCTAGATTCACTATGCTGAGCACTTTCTGGTGCTGGCTCCTCCTTCGCTGCAGCTGCTTCCATATCTTCTCTCTGCTGAACTTCGGGAGCCCTGTCCTCCTTGGGCAAAACAAATGGCTGGAAGTTATGTTTCTTCCGTACCCGATACCCATCAGCAGCTAACTGCACTTCGATATCAGTTGAATTTGCACAGGCGTCTCTTAGAAGATACATATTGTGCGTTTGTTTCTGGATCAAGCTGAACTTTGCGAAAACACCAAGGTTAATCCATCCATTCGAATCCATTTGCTTTCTTAGCCAGATGTCTCGACATAAATTATCTACGGAGAAGTAGTAATTCCTAGATAAATCAGCATTTTGACTCAGAACCAAATAATAGAAATGATTGAGCATACATTTGTGTTGCCACATTCTCCAATAGGTTAGCATAATAAACGTGAGCGTTAGGCCCGTGGGGGTAATCCCTGTGAGCTAATGGATCATCCGGTACGGGGGCGCTGCTGCCATTGTTCATATTCATCGACGACAGGCTGTTCATAGGGTTGTTCATTGGATTCATGGGATTAATGGGATTCGTAAGATTCGTGGGATTCGTGGGATTCGTGTATTCATAATATCCAGGATATGGTTGTGGAATTTGTTGATTTTGGAACGCTCCATGCTGGTAAGATTGGTGATAACCCCGAGAAGATGTCGAATGGCCGCGAGACCCTCGCCCGTAACCTCTGTATGATTGGGTATGTGGTGGATATTGTCCCTGATTATGGTGTGGATGATATGCCTGACTTGGAATAGAGTTCGAGTGAGAACCGTGATGGTGTGAGTTATTATAGTGATTTCCACGCACTTTATAACCTCCACGAGCGCTTATAGAACCCCGTTCTGACCGGCCTTGATGGTATCCTTCCATTTGTGTATTTGGACTCTCTGCTTTCTGGTAGCCCTGACCATTTGGGGCACTGAGAGTATGGCTGTGTATCCGCTCAGTCCTCTCTGGGTATTGTGGTGGGATTACTCCTTGACCTATGAAAGCGCCATCATCTTCTGGTTGCTGTGCTGCATTTGGTAACTCTTGTCGCACTTCCCCTGGCTGAGAGGGTGGTCTAGACGCTGCCTCTGCCGTTCCCTCGGAGACGACACTAGAAACCTTACTAGCTACAGATTGTGATGATTCCCGATTCTCCTGAGAGGGATTCACTAGTGACTCAGCCTTTCTTTGTGAATTGCTCCCTAAGCTTCCGGTACGTCTCCCTCCTCTAGAGCCGCCCTGGTAGCTGCCTCTGGCACCAAGCCCATTACCACGACCACTGGTACGGCCACGGTCCTCTCCGCTTTGTGGCAATGAGTTGGTTCCAACCGTCTTCTCTGACTTATCGTTCCTGTCTTGCCTACCCTCGGCTGCTCCCAAGGATGGATTCCCGCCACGCCCCGTTGTGCTGCCTCGACTTCCTCTTCCCCCTCTACCATTCTTGGTTGGCAAAGGAGAGTTGTGCACTATTGTGGGAGTAAACGGCGCAGGGACGAATTTGGTAGGGCCTGAAGAGCGAACCACAGTTGACTTTTCTTTCTCTTTTTCTGCCTGCAAACGTTCTTTCTCTTTCTTCTCCTCATCTTGGGCAGTCTCAGGTGTTGGCCACGATGTGGCATCCCCCAGTGACGGAGGTAGTTCGGTCACGGCCGTCTCCTTTTCTGCACTAGACTTGGTGACATGCCTACTAGACTTTCCATACCGTATGTTGCCTGTTCATTATGGTTAAATAACTAAGTTTACCAAAAAATTGAAGACTCTTTACTCACTATCTTCCTTCGCCGGATAGCCGTTCACTCTACCTACATCGGCACTCTTTTTCCTATCCCGCCCATCTTTGGCTGCATCCTTTCGGTCATGTGCCCCACCCTCCCTAGTTTTCTCAGTATCCCAGCTCCCAGCATCCGTCTGCTTACTACCCCGTTTGCGGTCAGCATGTTTTGCTTCCGTTGGCTTCTCTGCTGCTTTTGATGAGACAGGCTTGCTCGCTGCTACTGGAGGATTTACAGGTGTGGGGACAGGCTGTTTCGTCTTTGCTTTAAACTCTTCAGCTCGAATATTCCATATATTCACCGGTGGTGGTGGAGCAAGGACTAGCTTTTCTCTGGCAGGTTCCCCGGAAGCTGGTTGCTTATTGATATCACTCCTATCCCATTCATATTGTGACCCTTTCTCGCCAGAGGAGCTCTTCTCGTCATTCGATGACTTCTGATAAAGACTGTTTGGGGATGGCGACGATTCGCCATTGGCTGTTGTAGCAGTGTTATTTGCAGCGTTCAAGAAGGCGTTGCTAGCCTTTTGTTTTGGTGTACTTATGGCCTCGGTGGTTGTTACTGAGGTCTGGCTTTTTGTGTTGTCACCTGATACGCCATTGGGTGTGCTTGCCCCTGAATTGCTCATTTGAGGTGTTGTTTGGGATGTGTTTGGAGTTGTTGTTGGTTTGGGTGAATGTTTTCCAGACGCTGCTGCTGCGTAAGAAAACGTGCCCTCTGATGATTTAGAAGGCACAGAGAGTGTCGACATGGTGTAAGTGATAGTGGAGCCTTTGACACAAGACCTGTGGTAATATAGAATGTCCTATGAAATAAATCTCAAGCCTAAAGAAGGAGCCTCTATTGACTGTGGAAGAAAATTGACAATATAGGGAGGAATGGCCTTGCTTGAAGACCTTGAAACTCTGCAAACGCCCGGTTTCACTGATGAATTAAACAAACTAGTGATTTTTCCGTTTCAGAATCTCCCCACAGTCAATCTTAGGTGGAGGAAGTATTTGAAGATGAAACCCTGGTTCTGTGATGCAGAGTGAAATGAAACAGCTAGAAGTGCCGTTTGCTCGGTGGAAGTTTCCTCAGTGTTGCTGTAGCCCACGCAGCTGACCGTGCTAATATTCTCGATGTCGTCAATATGGCGGTAAATGCTGTTGAGAATGCGGGGTCGCTCGTTGATTCGATTCAACTGTAGGAAATCGACAGGCGAAAGCTTCGTCACAAGACAAACAGCATGTAATATCCAGTCCCACGAAGTTGTCCACTGAGGCTAAAGGATATGATGCACACAAGGGAGAGCCAGTCAAGTGGATTGGGGCCTTCGAGTGCCTTCGGTGCCTGCGAGCCCGCAAGTAGATGATTCAGAGTGTATGTCGTCGTATAAGTGAGTGACCCGATACCATGGAATTGAGATACGTTAGGAGTCGAATGCTTAAACACTGACACGCCAATCAGGGCAAGAAAAAAGGAAATGGAGTCTTGGTAAGAGCTAGTCTGGTTGAGAGCTGGAGTTCTGGCGAAGTTAGACGGCGGGTATTGAAGGTTTGGGAATGAGGCTCGGTAGAGACCTTCCAAGTCGTGACTGCGGATTCTTAGATGGCGGCGGGTAGCGCGTTCACTGCACCCTAGGCCTGAAAACCTCTCGCTCTCACGGGTAAGACTGGACGAGGCAATATTGAGCTAAAACCTGAGAGGACACTCAGCATTCGGCAGGCCGCCCGTTGCGAGTAGCACAGCGCCGGGCAAGAGAAGTGATCGTGAGGGGGGAAGACGTGACAAACGGTAGGATCGTAATGGAGTGAAGGGGTAACGTTCACAGGACCAAAACGGGGCCCAGTCCACAGGATGACAGAACGAGTGAGGGGCAGAAGTCGGATTTGCAGGACCTTGCTGCGGGAAAAAAAAAAATCCGCTTATGGTTGGAGGGGTCGACTTTTTTTCGCTACGGCAAAACCAGTTCAAGTACTCAACTTCCACCTCAACCTCACGATCAAATAAGCCAGATGCCGAATGGGACAAATGAAGATCACCTGCCAGAATCCAACCTGTTGATACAAATTAAAGCTTTGTATCCTTATGAAGGTTCCAGTGGTCAAAGTGTCAAAGTATCAAAGCGTGTAGACGTAAACATCCTGGTTTTCTAGTCCATAGCGCGAAAGCTTCTAATGACGCTTTGCCCTGATATTGTCATCGTCACAGGCTTCGAGTCTCACGCTTACCTGTGGTATGTGGTTTCCTTATGTGTATTCCCTCAGCTTAGCTACTAGGCATGCGCACGGGATTAGTAGGCTCAATCGTATCCACTCGAAAGGAAAAACAACAAACGATTGATGATTATATACAAATGCACGTGGATGATGTTTCACGAGCCGCACCTTCACCCAGAGAAGACAGATCCTACCGTAGTACCCGTCCCGGCCGAGTTCGGGCCGTGCAACGAATCAAGGCGTCCTTCATCTACAGTGACTATAAGATGAGGCGATTACAAATACATTAATATTGCATAATTTCCATTAGATAGATATTTAAGATTCCCTCCAAACGATTACTAGAGTCTGGCTGACGATTACTTGTATCAGAACCTCGGTCACAATAATTAGTAATATAACTACATCCGTAAATATGATATCGATTATAACATGCGCGCATGTTTACTTGAAGGCCCCCCCCGTGATAGAGACATACAAATATCAACCCCATCCCGCGGGCAAGGTAAACATCCAATTTTCAAAATGCCCCAGCGCAAGCAGTCGCCGTGTCGCATTCAGGCACGCCCGATTACAATTCACATAAACTCGAATGTGAGTGTAACTAATATAAGTTGCCTGCATGCCTCTGATGAGCATCACAACGAGCCATCCGGCCTCTAACTACTATTCACATACACTTCAATTCCCCAGGAACACGCTCTACTGCCAATTCGGAGCATCCCAGCACTTGAACCAACATTTCAAACCTGACGCCGCCGCCGGCGGAGAGCACGGACTCCCATGAAGTTGTATACCGTATGTACTCCACAATTAACCATCGCTGCAACTCAACTGCACAACATTCCATCTTCCCCACAATCCACTAGCCTCACGACGCGACGTCGTCATCGGCTAGCGTGATGAGCTTGAATCACAATCGCGATGCCTTCCCTTCCAGCCTACAATAAAATTAGACATTTGACAAACGTGTTGAGAATTAAGTTTTCAAATGAAAACGTAATTCCGTAGAATTTCTCTGAGCTCATGAGATAACATGATAACATGAGTTCTAAATTTCTAGCCGTTAAACTTTGAAAGTTATCATAACGGAAATGCAAACCACACTAACGGAAACCTACGTTGTCTCGGCACCGGAGGTGTACTCTCGGCACCCACCCGGGGCATTTAAAGTTCTTGGCAGCCGCACATCCCGCCGATACGATACACGCGCGAATCCCAATCGCCATAGTAACCCTAGAGCTCATTCACGGGCCAGTAAAATGCCAACGAACCTTGTACTCGGGCCTTGTGTTGTTCTCTTTGGACAAACGCCCTAGTTCGATTCACAGTTTCCCCTAGTCTGGTTAGTTTCCCCGCCAAGTTCTGTACTTTTCTCGAGTTATGTAAATAGTTGCGGTTAGGGCCACAGTAAATTAGCCCGCGGTTATCGCATCTCTAAAATAAATCGAATCACCCCTAAAGTTCAATTGGTGACCTCATGGGCTCAGTTTCAATGACCAAATGACCTAGCGCCGCAATTGCACCTGCAATTCATATCTAGATTCACGTGCATATTTGGAACCAGGCTCATGCAGCATACACATAGAGCATCTACCTAGCCATTGGAATATCTAGAAATCCGGTTCATTCAGAGAAACTTTCTCCTTATCCGAGATGCTGAGCCTCCAACCGGTCTGGGGCTACTTCATGGCTTATTCAAAAGCTTCCTGACTAAACCGGCCGGGGTCACTGGGCCTGGATGATAAATGGGTGTGCCCCCTTGGCCCAGGCTGGCTTTCTGTTGTCTCTTACACTTTCCTTTGTTGGCGTTTGTGAATTTCTATTTCTGTATGTAAGGGCTGAGATAGTCTGGTTGGGGCTGAGATAGTCTGGTAGTCTGGTTTTAGTCTGGTTGGGCTGCGGTTCTGGTTGCACTACCCCTTGCCAAAAGGGTGCAACCAGACTAACCTTAGCATAGTCTGGTTGCCAGCGCCAGCCCTATTGCACTACGCTCTGGCTAAGGCATCATAGCGTATTAAATCTGATCTCATCTACTTACCTAGTTCTTCGATTGTTCGCAGGCCAATTAGATGGATTCTCTTAATGCATATCTTGTAAATAAACAGCCAGGAACATGCAACATGTCCTAGAAGATTGGAAAGACTTACCCTAAACATTAGAGGTTACTTACCGGCACTTTTTTGCTCCATGTGACCATGTTTATATTACAATTCTTGTGCGGCCACAATGATGCGCATGTACTTGCAATTGTCGATAAGTACTAGGCGGGGCCAACCAGACTAGATAAGTACCTGTGCCTGCCGGCCTATTCAAGTAGTCCGCCCTTTCGGGAAGTCCATGCCAAGACTCAACCTCAAAAGTATTATGTATTCTAAAGGAACAATCGTCATGCTACAGAGCTCGAGCCTTACAACTGACCCAAGCTAGTTCATAAGAGTCCTCAGTATCCAGGCACAATTGGCATAGGTAGCCTCGCTTCTCCGTTCGAAGCGGCAGTGGGCTAGTGTATATCATGTTGAAATCGACTCTGGGACTAGTCTCAGGAGATATAGAAGCTTCAAGTCCGTATTTAGAAGGATAACCACGAATAAGAATCCACATATGCAAGATATTCAAACGGGCTGCCAGCCGAAAAAAATGCTCTTCATAATTGCCAATAACGCCCATGCCTCATGCCTAGAATGAACATTGGCCAGCTCAACGGTTACCTGTTTTCTCCAGCATCTGCGTCAGCCCTGCATCCAGGCTGCCGCCCGCCGTGCGCCCATGGAAGACACCATTCGCAAGCCTAGAAGAATGGTCAGGCCTTGACTCGGTAAGTTCTGGATTGGGAAATACCTTGCGAGCCCATTGGAAAATAAGAAACGAGATACCATAACAGGGCGCCCAATTGCCCAATCGCGGCTGCCAGCGTCAGAATTGTTGATTGTAGCTGTACACCATTAGTTCTAATGTTTACTCATGTGCACTCTGCACAGTACGTACCCCCAGTGAGAAATATAACGTTAATAAAATAGATCCAAAGTAGGCTGCAGTGAAAGGAAGTCGAGGACCAGATAAGAGATGTGCTCCATATGTCCTAGGCCCTTGAAGAATCGCCCACGAGGTCAGGAACAAAATGGAGCCAAAAGTCCATCTGTGGGCAGCTAAATTAGCTCTCCTGTCAGCACACAACAACAGTCACACTTACAGAACAGCAAATTTCCTGGGTTTGAGAGAAAGAACCGGAAATAGCATAAAGCATATGACAAAGCATGCTAAAGCACCAAGATTGCAGACTGCAAATCCTAAAATTCGATCCCAGCGGCTCACTATATACTCCGGGATGGTTCACCAATCAGCGAAACATGCTCTTAGCGCTACGTTGAAAGATCTGCCTTGACAGCTATGCCTATATGCCCCTGCATTCCAGTCTTCCTACTTCACCAGAGGATTGCCAGAGCTTCCGGCTCCGGCAGAACACGAATTTGGAGGGACAGACTCACATGCTAGATAACCCTCGTCTGCCGGAGGTGGGGGAGAATCGGAATTTGATACTGGAAGGCGAACATAACCGCTATTGCCAAACGGATTCAATGATGACAACTTCGAAAGGAATGGCGATGACGCAGTGGTCGCAGGAGTCTCGGCTCGCCGAGACCACCCCAACGAGTTCATTTGTGACCTAAAAGATTCCGATGCCATGTATGCAACAGATGAGACTGCGGAAGCTGTTTGAATGGCTGAAAGGTTGGTTTATGCAGATGGGTATGATAGAATATCTAGGTCTCCGCGGATGCGTGTGCTGTGTCGTTTCTTACCTGGGGAGTGAGATGTCTCGGAACTTCTGTCCAGATCTGAGGCGGGGAGACGCTGGATGATCTTCTACGTATTTCTGTCTGTAGCTGTTATTTGTGTAAGCTTGTACGGAGAAAAAGTTGGGATGTGATGATGCTTGGCGGTGTGCTCACTTGGCGGAAGCCCGTGCCCACTTGGGATTAACCATCACAATTGCAATAATTGTAACATTTCTTATCACCTACTCTGCATGCATGCAATTCATGGTACTCAAGAATCTTCACTAATCACTGTCCTGCACAGCGTATGGTACCGGCAGCTATAGCTATAGCGAGTTATAGCATAATTATAACAAAGAGCCTCTGAAGGGGCACACAGGCTGTGCAAAATTGCTTGCGGAGTGCCGGAGTGTTTCGTTAACTGCCTTCTGAAAAATGAAAAGTGCGTGCGAATTCAGCGGCGCTCAGAAAGATCTCAATTTCTCCCTTGCACTTCCTTCATTCCCCCGCTCCTTCGTATCATGCCAAATGGATCGCCGCCGAGCAAGTAGATCGTGATATCGAAGGCGAGAGTAAAGTTGAGTGGGGGTAGAGTGGAAGATGGGAAGCCCTTCTTCTTCAATTCGGCTTACATTGCGCAACTAAGTAGAATACGTGATAGTGGCATTGGCCTGCATGGAAAATGCGGACGTACCACAATTAGAGGCACCACTCGATCTCGACGAAGGCCCAAACATAAGACTCTTCGGCTTTGGCCCCCATATCTCTAATGGTGTCATCAAAGAGGAGTTGCAGGTTAGCAGAGGGCCGGTCGACGAATCTGCCTGTATCACTGCACTGTGCTCTTTTAATATCAGAAATTGTACTGGGGTATTTGTGAATTAGGAAATTACCTGGAGAGTTGGAGGCCTACTCAATGGCAGAAACTCAAGATGCTAACCCTATTGAAGGTTAGAACCGTGCTCCGAATGCACTGCAGCTCCTATAACAACCGGTAATTCTTTTCAAGAAAACCTCCCAACAGACCCCGCAATACGCGAAGCAGCCCGGTCGCTGAATGTAAGATGTGATGTACTTGGGTGGTACCGGGCCGTGGGTCATCCTGCGGAGGGATTGATATATTACGAATGTAATAAATATCATCACAGCTAACCAGAGATACTATAAAGCAATTTCTCACAATAAGCTCTAGGATGCTTAAGGATTCTGGGGATGTACTTGTATAGCACGGAATATGTAAAGTAAACTGTGGCTGTAAGAGCACTTGGGTATTTGACTTGGCAACATTCCTTGTGGTGGGGAACTGGGTATTATGGTTTTATCCATGTCAACCACGGTATTATTGTTGTCAATCACTCCTCCCTACGGATCGATTTGTCAGTAGATTCTCACTGCGGTACTGTTCAAAATCGTAGATCCGCCGTGTGGTGAAGCTGTTGCTATTGGAGATCTTCATCCGCATCCTGGCCAGAATTCACGACACAAATTGACGACCCGAGGCTCATCATCACTATGGCATCAAGGAACCCGTACACTGGCACTTTATATGCACTATCGTCTCCTGGCTCTTGTTAGAAAACATCAACCAGTATGATTTGGCTGTTACTTCATCTGTAGACACTTTCCCCTCTCAAATCAGCCATCTAGTAACATACTGTATCTATAGGGTATACCTCACTCGAGCATACTGTTGCTTCGCTCTAGTGCAGGAATTCAAAGTCCTACCAATATCCTCATATGCCCGGCCACCATGGGCATACGCGGGGCTAGCCGGTTAGAAAGTGCAGCGTAAAGTCTCGATCGTTGAGGCTTATTCCAAGAAGCACCCAGACTTTGCCCTGGCCAACCCCGGCCGCGTACGGATGGCAAGCGTAAGAGATACGATGCACTGTATGTATGTAGATGCACGCCCAGTGAGAAGAAGAAAAAGGTTGAAAAAGAAAAAAGAAAAAAGATTCCGCAGAGGCGAGTGAGCGGCTTAGGTATCCAGGCGTAGGAATGTCGTTTTGTGCTGCCGTAGAACCCCCACCACATGTTTTCTGTATCCTCGGGAGCGTACCCTCCCAACCAGATTAGTACCATCTCTCTGCGACGGACGGAGGGAAGACTCGGAGCTAGAGACAAGAGACGAGGTGGAATTCGACGGGTGACTGGGGCCGGGGGGGTTTCACTGCGTTCCAGCAATCTACCCATGAACCAAACCCAACCACCCACACCCACAGCTCACGTCTCGCCCTGAGGAAAGGGTATGTAGGGGAGGGGGCGGTGTGGATGGGGCAGCATCCTGTTCACACTGCGCCGGAATATATCGCTCTGTGATACACCCCTCAATCTTTCTCTCTGCATTCGCCCACCTTACGCAGTCCCCTCCATCCCCACCCCTCCCACTCCTCCACACCCCTTCCAACCTCCCCCAGTCGCTTCCCTTCACTGCGTCATATCGCCCAGGGCTTCCGCGAGGCCATCGACTTAAGTACTCTCCCCACGCCCACTGACATTGGGCCCAAAGAAGGTTTGTCCGTTACAACGATCAGATCGACAGAGAAAGAACAACGCCACATTGCTCTCCAGACAGCTCCGCTACGTTCAAACACGCCTACTCAACCTTGAGAACACACGTTTTGCTCCGAGCTGCAACCTGCTCTGTCCCTCTCGAGCACCGCTTCCCTGCTGCGTATTCTTCTTCAGTCTGAGTTTCTTTTTAGTTTTATTGCAATCTAGCCTGGAACTTGAGCAGATCCAACCCACGAAATCCAACTGGTGCAGCAGGAGGCGTTTCCCCCCCCCCCAACCACCACCACCACCAAACAACTATCGGTCGCTGTGCCCTGGCTAGTGGAAGATCGCATTTCGACGGAGATTCACCTCAGCTTGTCCAGCCCAATTGTTTGAAGCGCTCAGAATAAAATTCTATAAAGGCCGTTCGCCTCGGTTTCCGCATTCTTAAATTCCTTCAATATTTGCCCTTTTGGAAGAGCCCCATAGGCAGTCAGTCTCAAGTGAACCCCCTGGGTGGAATCGTGGTGGGTGGAAATTCCCCACAACTTAGCGTATTTGGGGTTCTTGCAACTTACGACGCTGATTTAATAATGCCGACAGTCGGTAAGTGTGCACTCCAAACCTGTTACCCCCGAATGGTTGACTTATTGCTTACTCGCTGACTCACTTACAAGTTGCATTTAACACCATTTCATCTTACAAGAAAGGCTCCGGGCTCGACTTACGAGTCGACACCTCCCAGAACAACATGCAAAACTACAACGGGAACTCTCTCAACGGTGTTGTCAATATTCCAACCTCGCCAGTTCCCTATATCAAGAACGAGCCTCTAGGGACTCCGCCAGATCACTCAAGGAGGTTTTCTCAGCACAGCTTTCCAGATGCTTACACCATGTCTGGGAATAGTGCATATCATCACCAGTCTTCGCATTATGGACAGAACTACGAAAGTATCGACCCGTCCGCTTTGACCATGTCACCAATCTCCAATGATCCTCACGGATCGATGCCTCGCAACATCCCGATTCCACAAAATGGAGGCTTTGGCCAGTCATACGGTCCAAATTTCAACGGAACACAGAATCTGGGCTACTTGACAACTGAAGAGCTTATTTCGCTCGAGATAAGCAAGAATGATGGTATAGATGGATTTTCTAACGGAGATGACCAACTTGGCGGGTACGACATGCACTTGGTGTCAAACCACAACGCCACCCTGGAGAGTGGTACTCTTGACTCGGGTTACCATGGTCCAGGCGACTCTCCATTTGCTAGGCCATACCAAAACCATCAATTTCGCCACATGCAATCGTTTAACGGTGCGACCATTGAAACTCCTTCCTCATACAATTCACAAATGAGCAGGTAAGTTTTTTCCTATCAATTCTGTTCAAACTGCAATATTGACGCTACTCTAGAAATCCCATTGACACTAACGGAAACCATAAGAGCCCACACTCTAAATCCCCGAATACTCCGAAGACCCCAGGACTTACTGGATTGTCTCTCAACGGGACTGATACTTCTAGCATGCCTATTCAAAACCATCACATGGGCATTCACCGCCACCACAAATCGCTACCCGGGGGCCAGTGGGATGGGACACCAGGCTCACAACTATCCTACATGGACTCTCCCTTATCGTCACCTGGGGCTGGAAGTGCTGGGCATACAGGGATCTCCGAGATGATGAAAGTGAAGCATGCCTCCTTACCTACCAAAGTAGAGAACCCTGGAGCACCGGCATTCCAAACCCAAGAGGCTAAGAGGCGCCGGAGGCGTGAGTCTCACAATCTGGTGGAAAGACGTCGAAGAGATAATATCAATGAGAGGATTCAGGAACTATCTCACCTGGTCCCCCAGCACCGCCTTGAGGATGAGAAAGTTCGCAAACACCTACAAAATAACTTACCCCTATCTCCAACGATCGCCGCAACAGGAGCCAGCCCACCACGTGCCACTTCCATGCTTGCAGGGGGGGTAGGGCGGCGTGCTAGTGGGGTAACAGGAGCAGGCCTGCCAGGTGATGAAAAGGACAAGGGGCCAAACAAAGGAGACATCTTGAATGGCGCAGTCACCTGGACAAGAGATCTAATGTGGTGTCTCCACGAGAAGTACAAGCAAGAGGAGAAACTCCGGGAATGGGCTGCGCAAAATGGACTGCAGTTCCCTATTGAAGCAACGGAGGAGGAACGAAGAATGAAATCTGAGCTCATGGCCTCCATAGAGAAGAATACATCTGCTACGAGGAAGTTCTCATACACACGTGGCCCTGGCTCTGGCTTGCGAGTGCCAGGATACACTGACATCGCTGGTTCTGCTATTACTGTTGGTACGTCGGGCTTGACTAGTCCGAGTGTCAGCCCTGTCTATGCCAGCGTTCCTGGCGCAAGAAATACCAGTTCCAGCGGATCTGCCGCGACATCTTTGAGCAGAGTCCAGTCACAAGGAGGACAGCCTCAGTTTTGGTCAAATGGCGATGGCATGACTTTCAAGGAGGAGGAAAGCTTTGGCATGGATCTGTCCTAGGCCACTGAGTCAGGTCGTACATAGTTTGGGCCACTCCAACCATTTATCCATCGGTTACATTTTCTTGATAACTTCTATTTTGCTTCAATTTTTTTAATGATTCTTTTGAAGGTACGCTATGCTATAATAGGCATGCACATTTGCCTCGGTGCCAGCCTATTTTTAGTAAACCTATCTTCTTTACTTCTTTCGGCGGGTTTCTGCACTTCATAACTAGCCATTTCACTTTACTATTGGATTTTCCTCTAACGTATGCATCATGAAGACATTTCTCATGTTTTTTTTTCTCGTT
This sequence comes from Terfezia boudieri ATCC MYA-4762, assembly GCA_003788615.2. Classification (NCBI taxonomy): domain Eukaryota; kingdom Fungi; phylum Ascomycota; class Pezizomycetes; order Pezizales; family Pezizaceae; genus Terfezia; species Terfezia boudieri. Next base: position 907,806 of record ML121529.1, on the reverse strand, counting down.
TGTAACTTCATTGTTTTCAAGGTCTCGGGTCGGTGTTATTTTTTGTATCGGTGGCGTTCTGGAATTTGTAACTCATCCGACCTGCTTTCCCAGTAGTACTCTCCTGCTTTTAGTTGTCAACTACCACTTGAATATTCTGCTTCAACTGCTTTTGTGTATTTTGTTCATGTGATGATAAACGGGGAATATTGCAGATGTAGGGGCCTGTTTAATTGATGGTCATTTGTTTCGTTTTTGGGCACTTCAAGTCATTCGCAACGCAGCCCTGTCAGCCCTGTGGTCTTTGTTTCGCTTTTCTTTATTTTTATGAATTAATAGTACGCTTACACAGGTTTACTTATTGCGTTTCATGTTTATTTCTCCTTATCCTTATTATTGACGACATGAGCACACTTGCTGAGATTTTCAACAGATTTTTTGTGTTTCCAAGCAAAGCGTGTATTTGTATATTGTACTGTACAATGTACCCCATAGATGTTGAAATAAACACATCAAGCAAAGCTTGAGCTGTACCACATGTCCTAACCAATAAGCATGTTCACAGATGCACTTCGGCCGTAAAATACTTTTCAAACAAAGAAATGCATATGACATGTTTTCCGCCCCAGGCCGGCCCAGCACATAAACTAACCTGCTGTGGCTGCTGCATGCACATCGACTGAACGTTTTTTGGTTCACGTGGTGATAGGCTATGGTTGACCAGGGGGTACTGGGTCAGGGTCTGGGATGGGCATGTGTCGGTCTGGGTGAGAACCGCGTGTGCTGTGCTGTGGGGAGGGAGATCAAGAACCGGGGTCGGGGGTATGCACAGCAGCCGCGCCGGCCGGAGGAACACAAGACAGATGGATATGAAAGCTGACCATGGCCAGTACGTACCATACTATAACGTTTGTTTTGAAGCAACGTTACATCACCATCAGGGGTGTTGAAGTGGGGGAGGCCGTAGCAGCTGATTTTCCAAGGAAAGAAGAAAAAAAAAAAAAAAAAAAAAGAAGAAGGTAGGAATCAGAAAATCCATCCAGGGCCTGCATGAGAAGGCGATCCGAAGGGTGATCCTGGAGCGGATAGGAAAAACTCCACCATACCAAACCCCGATGGTTTCTAATACACAAGTACTCTTTCCTCCCCCCCCCCTGTAGCCTTGGAGGTACGGTCATACTTGGTTCATGCAAATCTGTCTCACTGCATAGCCCCAGAGGCTGGGGCTTCGGGTCGGTCCTCCCCGATCTGATATATATATATATATATATATATATTTCAACCGGAGTACTGATAAATCCAAGTACCCTCATATCCCGATATTGATCTTGATGATACTTGCTACAATGCACTCGCAGCAGGAAATTTACGTACCCTGCCTGCCTATACTCTGTATCCTTTCGGCGGGGGTTGTGTATACGTTTACGTATTACGGTTCTAGTATGTCAGACAAGAACATGAGATGAGACTTCGGTATTTTTTTTTTTTTTTTTTTTTTTCGTTCCTGCTAGTGTGAATGTGGTAGTAATGACCGCGGTTATGTATGTTGTAGCACATGCACAGTACTATATATCGTACATAAATTATGTTATCTGTTCAACGTTCCAAAGGGCCATGAACAAAATGTTGAACTAGCTAGATATGGAAATGAAAAGGGTTGGCGGTTTTTTCAATGAACGGGGGAATATTCTTACGGGGGGAAGTATACCTGAAGATATAATTGATATCGAGTTCTTCTTGAGCACCTGTTACTTTCGTAAAAAAACACTCTAACAGCCACGGAACAGGAAATCTCTCGTTTTCACACATACAGGCACGTACGTGCGGGTGTGAATAACTTACGTTCAATGCATTTTTTTTTTTTTTTTTTTTGCGTACGGCAGGGGATAAAATACAATAAAAATAAATAAGTACCGTGTTATCCCATGACGTTTGCAAAAAATAATAATAATAAATAAAAATATAAATAAATAAAAAAAACACCCACAACAAACGATAGTTACAACCGAGAAACCCGAATTCGCAGGCATGACCCCCCTTTCGGAACCCAATATCCAGCCTATAGCAGGTCAAGGAAAAAAAATAAAAATAAAACCTTAATCTAGTGTGTGATTTTCCTACCGGTGCCTGGGGTTTATCGTTCGGTAACTGCCCTTTGTAGATCTTGACCTTGATTGAAACTAAAAGTTTGTTTTCTATTAACCTCATGATATGTACGAACGCCATGGCTGATTCTGATATTTGTCTCTGCTTATAAAACATCAACAGATCCAACTGGCAACGATCATGGTCGCCACCCCCGTTTCCCTGAGCAGAAATAGTACCTTAAAATAAGGTCTTCAAATAAAAACAAGGGAAAAGGGGGCAACACATATCATCTAGAAGCCCTTGCCACGTGCGTTTACCACATGCCGCAATGCAAGCTAGATCATATTGCATATCGAACTTTTGGCGCATATATTCTCCCAAAAGGGAAGTACCCGAATTAGGAAGTCGGAGTTTATGGCACTGTAACTTGTGCTAGATAGTTGGCTCATGTAACTTGACGACATTATGAGCATTGAACTGAGTAATAATATTGAGGTGGCGAATTCAAGCTTGACAAGGGGCCTGCTGTACCATGCATGTAAGGGAGGTTAAGGGAGAAAATTTCACCATGTCCTGAGCTCCACCTCGATTACAAGCATGTTTACAAGCATGTTTCCACTAACTTCGGTGAGTGTTTGCGAATTTTCCACACAGATCAGATGGCGGTCTGTCTATTCATGTCCTTATCGCTTCTAATGCAAGTGTCAGATATGGAACTCAAGTGCGACGGCTATTCCCATCAGTCATCCATTTAAGGTCGTGATATCCCAACACTAACGTTTGACCAACCAGACTAACGTTCAACTTTCAAAACTAGTATTGATATGCCGCATGTAGCTCCTCTGGGGTGTCTGGAAGATCAGAGGTGCTTGAGCGTTGATCTTCTTCAAGATCTAGAGCTTCACTTCCCACAGCCTTGGAGAACTGCTCAGTGACATCATCGATATTACCCCAATCAGCAGATCCAGCGCTTGGTAGTTGCAGTGGTGCGTTATGCAGGGGAGGAGGGAGACAATCAGCAGCTAGCTCAGTATAGACAAGGCGTGTTAGGATGAAAGTATGTACCTACAAGAGTTTTATAGATCGGTGAGTAATTAAGATTGGAAATGAGAGACCCGCAAGTTGAGTCCCATTGTGGATTCGTAATCGCTGATTGGGTCTGGATGAATGTTTGGCCCATTGTATCCAAGTTTAGGCGCAGTCGTTCCCCTCCCCAGAGAACTGTTCACTGATTAGTGAAGCCTGCAGAGTAGTAGCCCACCAACCGCGCCAGCCCAGTCTGGTACCAGCTGTCAGGGATATTCCGGGATGATACCAAGGATGACTGATAGTGGGGTCGCAAAATCTCGTATCCTTCGCTTCGCTAGGAACTAGACCTCCCCCGCTCCCGATGGTGTGGCCAGGGTCTTTCTTGTGGACTCTCAAGCGGTAAGGGGGCCTGATTGGCCGGCGCCTCCGTACAGCTAATCTGGTTACGCACAGCTAATATGCTTGAGCTGATATAGATTCAAAACCAGAGCCAGCCCCAGATCCGGATTAGTTTGAAAGAACGTGGAATACCCTCAGTTTCCCGCTGCCGTGAAGTTCAACGAGCAGAAGTGTGTTCTGGACGGTCGTTGGATCTTTGCAGGGACTGGCTGGATCTCTAATCCGACTGGACGGGCTGCAAATTGCGGAATAGAAGTGCCGTGTGGGCTCAAAACTAAGACAAGAGCCGAACGCGCAGCACTACCGCTAGAGTACGTAACGCAGGGCATGCAGCGTGCAGGCCAGTGAACTCCGTATGTAGCACATGTAAAGCAGAGAGAGGACCCCAAAATGATGGCCCGTTCAGAATCCAACCCTTGACAGAAACAAGTATATTGCCCCACTGTGGGGGTGGGCCTGACAAGAGGCGCAAGGTGTGAATGGAGGGGTAACAGAGGGGTACTTGGGCATGCAAGGTATAGTAATGCGTATGGAATCCCAGACTGGGAAGCCCCTCGCGAAACCTCCACTTCACTATAGAGCATGGGGGGAAGGCAATTCGTAGTACTCATAACATATCGGGCTGGCAGGGAAACAACTCTTGCACAACAATAGGTATAGAGTGTGATGGGGAGCGGCAAATAGTGCACGAAAGAGTCTGGAATTCCAGATGCTAACCCAGCAGCTGGCAAAACACCTTGCAATTCCCCATACTTTATGTCTGGCCCGAGTGTAGCCCATTCAACTAAAATGGGCCCCTGTTTACCCTGTGGACAAAACCAACTCCCTGTGGGAGATACCTTTATTTTTTTTTCTTTATTAATTTTATGTGCACACGTTTGGCGCGCAGGCCTTACTTAGGTAGTGAAGATCAACCTGCGGGAAATCGTTGGAAATTCGAGACCATGAAAAAACGAAGAAAGGCATTGCACACTGAAGTTCCTCGTAACACTGCCAATCGCTTAATATGTTTGTATGCCATGTCCCCGGTGGGGACTTAACCCTGCAGCCTGCAGCCTGCCTACCGTAACCTTTATGCGATCTGCAATGTGAGCTGCACTGCATGTCGAGTCTGCAACCTACAGAGTTTCTGATTATTCATTTGCTCCTCGGCTGGAAGAGATGAAAGCCTAAGCAGCGGGGGAGCCCCCTCCCCGAAGGTGGGCTGAAGAGCTTGAGGATTATGACAGAGAACAAAAGTTCGAACATTTACTAGTCAGTTGAATTGATGTTTAACCGCCCTGCTTCTTTAGTTAGACACCCCTTAGGTGCCGAGACTGGCAGTTTTCCGCTAAGGCGATCAACTTCCAAGGCATCCGCATCCAACTGTGCGGAATTCAAGCGGTCTGATGCCAAGCCCCCGATGCTTTCTAATTCAAGATCTTTATGTATCAGAATATGACGATATCGATAATTGCGATGGTGGTGGAGGAGAACGGCGATAAGGAAGAGCAGATACGGAGGAGCTCGACATTTCTGAGGATTACAATTAGGGTGCAAGACTCACTAGTGCATTCCTGCCCATAGGCTACTGAAACAGGAAATATCCAACATCATAAACGCAAGGGTTCGAGGTGATACACCTTGGGAATACTTACCCTGAGCACATATCCTTATTTGTTAGGCATGGAGTGTCTCCTATTTGCCATTATGAAAATGCACCGCATACGGATATCACAAAAGGGATCACCACTCAATTGTCTCTACTGGGAAATATGTTGCCAACTGCATATATACAACGTTGATTTGGCCAATCGCTTTGCTTCCTCAGCCCAACAACCCTGGCCACTCTCTTCCAGAGTACCCTGTCGATATTCCATCCCGATATAGTCTTCCCATCCTGTAAACTATCTGTTTCTCTCTCCTCACCTATTCAAGGATTACCATACTTTTTCAAACCGGTGATACAAGCACTAAGACATGATGAAGGTAAGTTATAGTGTGAGGTGATGATGATGAGGACTAGAACTTTCAAACATGTCCTCACGTACAGTACAATCATATGTACACATCATGATCCAGAGCTTATGGCAACCATGACCATTCAAACCCATACCACACATATACACAACGTATGCAAATGCAAGGATGATAGCTCAAGGGGTGGTGCTGAGATATTGTTGAAGACTGCAGGATAGATCCCCTGTCATCTCTGCCAATTTGTAGAAAGACAGGGTATCAATGTCGCCCAGTTAACCGATACCTTGTCCTGTATATTCTGCGGAGCCCCATATCCAGCCATTCAACATCAAAGAAAGCCAGAACCTCTACCCCATGTTGGGTAAAGCCAGAGTGGATCGACCTTATCCATAGCGGCTCCTTCATTTTCGTAGTTTTCCCGATAACCAACTGCCCCCGTACCGCACATGCCTAGCATCGAGCTATCTGTAACGGTGGCCTAATCGAGAGCTTTTTACGAAGGCAATGAGTGAATGGCACTGGTGATGACGTACAACTAGTTATTTTTCCCTAGTGATGAAAATATAAGTACACTCAACGCGAATTTTTATCAAGGAGGGGCCAAGGTGGAAAAGCAGGGAGACGTTTCTCTCCGCGCTCCTCCAGTCAAATGGTAAGCAGTTAGGTGAAGTCAACTCCAATAGGCCAAGAAATGTATCATGCAACTCCATCCGGTTTTGTCCGTCTCTTTTACCTGTTAACGTAGGCTACAGGTGGAAAATGGTAGAAGTGATCGGGGTGACATGAGGGCACAGAGAATATCAAGGCTACCAGTGTTTTACCTACATAGGCAAAAGTCAGCCACAAGAAGCGCAGAAACCCCACCCATGACCAGGTAATTGCGAGAGAGAAAGGAGGCAGAGAGGAAGCGCAATGTGAGCAAGTTTCACAACGATCGAATGAAACCGAACATGACAGAATTTACGTTCGGCCCAGCTCGGATTCAGCCTCAGCACCATAAGTTGAGTACCCCGGCACCTGGGCTGTTTGTGGTACCTCAGAACTTCCGCTCAATAAACTCGGCTCGCGCGTGGCGCCCTACTCCTGTCTCATCCAAAATGCAATATACCCAATCCATCAAACCATACCAGCCGGTCCACGCCTCCCCGGTTTCACACCCGCGGAATGGAACAATAAGAAATGGGGAAAAAGAAGCCGAAAAAGCAAAAGCGGAGCCGACCGCTACCAACACATTTATGGAACAACCATACAACGTGTAGAAAAGCAAAAGCAATCGGACGAGACACACGGGCCAGCAATCGGAGCCGTGCGGAATGCGGTAGGCAGCAAGACAGCCGGGGCTGGTTACTTGGTATGAAAGTAGCACCCAGCATGCAAGGTACCCGACCTGCCCCGATGGAGAGGCGGGGTTAAGTGGCGGGATATTCATGCAAAGGAACATGTACGAGAATAGCAGAGGAAATAAGAACGGAGGGTGAAGGGTAGTTCACTTACTAAACAAATGTATTTCTCCATCGCAGTCACTACGCGTTTACATTCCTTTCGAGAGATGCCTTCCTTGAAGGGTATTCTCTCAAGGGCATTATGGCCGTTGAGGTATCGCGTCATCCTAGAGTTGCGCACTGGGTTAGCCTCAGTTGGCTCTGTTAGGTGATGCGGTTCCTCGATTGAACAGATAGATTAGCCTGGGGTGGCTCGCCTGCCCCCTTAAAATCAACAATGGAGTAATCCACCCGACCTAAAACAGCCCCAACCTAGCAACTTGGGTATTGTCCCAGTATAAAGAACAAAAAGGAATTCAAACCAGAATTTCTTCCTTTGTTGAATAGTGCTGTTATTTTGCTTTCCTTTTTTATTTTGACTGATCTACCTGTCTTTTGCTCTTAACCATTTCCATGATTTTCCATTATTTTTTTTTTTTCGATTTCTTAGATCTTCCTAAGCCCCACTTCCATACGCCCCACTTCCATAGAATAACAGTACAAACAAAATGATAAATAAAAAAAAGCAAGGTCAAGTGAATGACAGGGAATACCACACTACACCCACACCCGTCCGAGGTGAGAACAAACAAGGGAACACATGGACATTTCCACATACCTATCAAATACGGCCGTGACATCCGTTGGCTGGTCCCTTGTGATCATTTCCATCCATGCGGACTCTTCGCTCGATGCCTGTTGCGGTTCGAGTATGAATGAGTCTTCATAGTCCTCCAGTGTTGATTCAAAGACAAAAGACGGATGCTGTGAAGAAGCACCAGGCGCCGTTGCTGGGGATGACTGCGTTCCGGCAGGTTGGGAAGCTGGTATGGATGAAACTACGGAAGCTATTGACGCTGGTTGTTGTCCTTGTGTGCCCGGGACAGCCACATGGGAGTTTACCGGGATGCTATTATTATTAGAAAGACTATTCTGCGCCGTCTTAAGCTGCAACTGTGCCGGCACCGTTGCCGATCCATTACTCTGATTCGATACCTCTGCTGCCTGTTTCTGTTGTTTCTGTTGCTCCAACATAGCCTGCTCTTTTGCTACTTTCAGCTTTATCTCCTTTGGAATCTTCAAGAGTCCAAATGTCCTTAGCTGCGTAACCCATCCATGGCAAAGTAGCCATGCTAGAATGTCAAGATATGCCCTCCGGTGGTCTCTCGAAGGAATAAGACTCGAAAATGGCCTTGGCCGTGATGACAAACTCGAGAGCATCTTAGGAAGGGAAGGCAAAGTCGGAAATTTCCGGGAATAAATTGGGATCTGAGCTGAGAGCCTTGTGCGCGTGAGAACGATGAAAATGGTTGTGACTACATCTATGTGAGGGGCACAAAGTAGGAAGGTATGTACAGAGTGACCGGGATAATAAGGGGCTGTGGTGAGAGCGGGGAGCCGGGGCAAACAGGAAACACCCGGCATGGGGATGGGAGAAGAGACAAGACCTACTTCCTCATATCAGCATTGGGGCTGACGATATAATAATCCCTGAGATTTATTGGTGGTATTGCGCGGGCTCGCCTCCAATAGATCAAGTGGCGTGCGAGGACTTGAACTTCAGCAATTGGAAGACCCGCCTGGCTTGCGATCTGGGCGAATCTATGTCATACATATCAGTTGGGGAACCTCAGAGCATCGGAGTATTTGAGGAGGGGTGCACACGACAAAGTTGGTTTACAATGTTGCACAAAGTATAGTAAGTTTGAGTTCGCGTTGGTTGGCTCGGCCATTATCTCCTTGTCGATCTCTTTTTCGATCTCCCTTTCGATGTTCTCTTTCTCATCTAAGAAGAGTAACGTGAAGTGTCTGGTCATACTATCCCCTTCTGTGTCGTCTTGGTCAAAAGTATTCGCTGTAGTTAGGAAGCTGATAAAGACAGTTAGAAAGAGTCTTAGGCACACGGGATATTTACAACACCATACAGCCCTGGTATGTGTGGTTCATAGAGGGATGGTAGAACCGAAGTCTCTGAAATCATTGGCAATTGCAGTGACAAATCAATTGAATCATTGATGTAGACATGAGCAATTTTTGAAGCTGAGATTGCAGTGTACACAGAAGCAATTGCGGATGCAAGATTGCTTGATGCTAGTGTGTGCTGCCACAGATCATGAAAGCTCATGTCTAAAGAAGTTAGTTCATTAACACATTCTACACGTTGACTCTGGGTCACTGTACTCACCATCATGGATAGCCTTGTCTTTCATCTTCAATATTAATTCCATTTCTTTCCTTACGTAGTCTGTCCTCGCTTGCTCCAGCTTAAGTGCCCTTGCAAATTTCTTCACCACGCATGTATACATCTCATGGACTCTTGTGTGATATTCCAACTGTGGTGGATTCATCACAAATACAACATGGAACATACTCATTCCAATTCCATCACCCCACTCATCTTTATCCTCCTCTGCCCCATCACTTTTCTGATCTTCCCCAGGCTCGTCCTCATCATCTGCTTCATGCCCTGCTGCCTCATCGTCCTCAGTCCGTTTACGCTCATCGCCCCCTTCCAGCTCATCATTGAGCCTCACCGAGCCCTCACCCTCCTGTCCACTGCCGCCAAATTGCCCGTGTATGCTTGTCGTCAGTTCGCTTGCATTGGATTTCATACCCCTGTTCTTCCTTCTCTTTCTCTGTTTTTTCCAGGTCCCATCTGACCGGATGTTAACCGGATATCCCAAAAATACCAAATCATCAATTGTCATTTCAAACTTTGTACGGCACATACTAGCCTTAGGTGCCAGTAGGCTCGCTAGAAAGCTCGTCTTGAACCCAAACACATTCTCCCATGGTGGTCCTGTGGCCTCCGGCTTCGCACCATCGTTATCCTCCTCATCATCGTCTTCATGGTCATCCTCATGCTCTTCTCGCATCCGCCTTGATGAATGCCTACCCCCAGCATAGCTTCGTGACCGCCTATCGCTTTCAGAGCGTACAGTTTCGAATTCCAGATGGTCAAGCATCTTACGCACACCGGTCTCAGCATCGCTAGCTCCATGGTTATCTAGTTCATCATCTGTAGAATTCGTGCTAACAGAGCTGTTTGAAGAGCGTTCATCGTCTGAATTATCGACACCCCATATTGACGATTCCGCGGGATTGTCGATCTTTGGGTTTGGAGGGTAGTGAAACACAAGGTTTGGCCCGGCAGAGGACTGGGTGACGAGGAGCACTGCTACAAGGCTAGCATTGGGGATTGATGATCGCTCCATCTGAAATTCGATGACTTTGGAATAAATAAGTGTTAGTTGGGACAGTGCGTGGGTGACGTGAAGCATCGCCGTGTTGTTGCGTTATCGATATCGGTTCCCCCCCTGCAAACGAAATTGGCGAATCGCAACGGGAATAGACTTCTCGGAGTACTTGATAAGTAAACGTGGGCAATTATTGAGATTCACAGCTCGGGTTCAACATCTGTACAGTAGAACCACTCGAGAATAAAAAAGGTGCATATAAGAATATTTCGGAAAAAAAGTGGATAAAGTGAAAAACATATACAATTACAAGAGTTTTGCGGGCGCAGCCCTGCAAAACTTGAATACAGTACATACGAATCATAATCAAGCCTTCCTATGTTTCCTCTTTAACTCCTCATTTTCCCTCCTCAACTCATCCAGCCTCGACAAGCTCTTCTCCTTCCCACTTTCTCCCACCTCCTTCTCCATATTTTCCGTAAATCCCAGATTCTTGAATTCATCTACTGCCATCAAATTTCTAAAGGCCTACACATCAGCCCAGCTGAACATGTAACAAGAGATATATTGATGCTCACTTATCCATTCGACATTTCAGGTACGCTTTTGCTAGGATCCTGCATTCTGGGTCATTGTTCCCGCGCACTCTTTTGAGGCAGGCGAGATATTCTGTCATCACCGGCTTACATTCACCTGTGAACCACACAACGTCCCGGCATCGAAATGTAAGCATGGACAATGGGATTAGAAATATAGATAGTATTAAATAAAAGGTGGAGAATTTGGAGTACATGGAAAGAAGTCTGTGTATCTTAATTCGAATGCAGTGAGGAAAACAGACCGTCATGATCTAGCGGGAAGCTGCCTCTCTCTGGCCTACAGCTCTATTAGCTCAGTCTGTCCTCAAAAAATTAGAGAGCTGGTGGCCTGAAGCCGAAGTGTAGGGCACTCACGGGGTCGGAGAGAATGTCAACGCTCCAGGAGGTCGGCCAATTGCACTCATTATCTAACAGTGGTGGTGGTGCTACCTCAGGTTCAAGCGGAAGCCAAATCAATAAGACGTACGTAGCTCGCCTACGGAGTACTAGTTACCTACTTTTTCCCCGGATTCGTATCACGTGAGTACGGGTTAAGATTTCAGGGTAATCACGGAATCCAAAGCTACACCGATCTGACATCACGCGCTTACTCACAAGTATAACATGCACATGCACCAGGTCCCGAGTCACCAATCCACCTTACTTCACTTCCAAGGCCCCAGATAGCCCTTCCGGCATACGTTTGTGTATTGCCAGCCGCTGTCAGACGGGCTCCCGCTAGACTTTTCAACTGGTTGACAACTAGTTTAAAAGGTAGAAAGTGACTGGAAGTATCGAAACCTATAGCGTACCCTTCTTTCTAATCCGAAGAGGGATATAATGGTGTGATATTAATAAGTGCTAGTAGAAACAGTCAACGTACACCGTCGCACTGTCACCTTCATAGATATCGCCATCTGTGCGCCCTCTATATTAAATCAACGCTCACACGTTACAAAAGACCGAGAAGCTGCGCACAGAAAATATTCAACATTGGCAATGTGCTCTGTAAAACGCAGGTATAAGCAATTGTATTCTCATGAAAGTGGTAGTCTGGTGCTAAATTGCTGCCATCACCATCACCAACCTTCCTGATATTTTAGACCTAGAGCTTATAGCCAATGAACTGCATTAAACGACGAATCAATATTTGATCTAACAAAAACCAAACCGAGCCGTCGATTCTGTCAAGAATGTCTCAATTAAGCTGTGCCGAGTGATACAAAAAGCATTTGAATCCTTAGACAGAGACCCAACAAAGAAATAAAGGGTCTCGGAGCACGCTGCTGATGCAAGGGACGTTCTACAATATGTTTCAGCAGTCTTTATAAAATATCGCAATATTAATTTAGAGGCCGGAGTATCACAGGTACTTCCACCAAGAGATCAAGGAAGAACAACAGGCGTAACGCGGAAGGACAATTGGCGACGTTCTAGAAGGGATCGAAGATGAGCATTTGACAAATTTCCAAGCGAAATGGTATTCATTGTCTTCAGCACAAGTGAACAGTTTAGTTGCAGCGTCAAGTGGCGAGAGAACACACTGCGTGCAAGGCAAATGAATGATATCTAAGTCAAGTATTCGAGAAGTTCGGGTTCTCCCTGCGAATAGAAACAGACTATGACCAAAGGATTAGCAATAAGCAAGATCATGCCACATCCTTTCTATCCTTTTTCTTTTCTGGCGATTTATTGAAATTGGTTGACAATGGTAGTCTGCGGCAGTGATTTGGGGTGACCATTATTTTGCTTCAGCTCAATCGAACGCGGAGTTACTGTGATAGCCAACGGAGAGGGGGTCATGGTAGACCCCTCAAGTCTCATAGAAAGTATTGCTGAAAAAGGGTATCTCCTGGGGAAGTGCTGCCATATTTACTCAGTAGGTAACAGGTATCAAAAGTCACCAGTTACTTATGTTACCTAGGTATATCATACCGAAAAGGGCGAGATTGACTGTGAGCGCCAGATAACCAGACTAAGCGCCAGACTAGACTGTGATCGTCGTACTTACTACTGCAAGTAGTAGTACTTAGAATGTACTTCAGAAGTAGGCAATAACAATCAAGTATTTACTTTAAAGTACTTCTCGTATGTAGGTAGTACTTAGCACTTTTGATTGGCTCTTACATTGCTAGGCCCTGCTGGAGCTGGTTTCGTAAACGTGCAGAGGTAGCTTCAAGCATCATACTGGCGGTCATGGACGGCTCGTATATCTGCCAAACTATTCCTAATTGTGTCTTCTTACTTTCTCTGTTGTCTGACTCTCAACTATCTTGTCACTGGGGTAGACACGTATAACCACTACAGTGCCAACTGGTATACATATTTTCTGCTCTTTATCTGTCTGAGTTATATCTTTCACTCTCCACCCCCCTGGAGCTAATATACGATAGGTAACGATAATCCATGGTGCGTCTCGAGAATTTCAGCAGAGAGAGTTCACTTCGATATTTACCCAAAAAAATGGACGCATTTCTTCACCTTTGAATAATCTAAGTTAGGAGCTACTTCTGGATTTTTGAACGGTTTCTTTTACCTAATGGATGGCTCAATCCATCGAGCAGCCACTCTCCTGTATCTCCAGCTTGAAATTCTCAGACGGATTTACCCTGAGCTCACTTCTCTTTGCTCTTATGATGCATTCATAGGAGCACAGAGAAATGTATTCACTCAACCCACAACTTGAATCTTAATTCTTATCATGGGTATTTCCTCCACTACTACATAGGAGTAAATAGCCTGACTAGGAGTAAATATTAGGAGGTAATGAGACAACTGATTATTTTACCCTCAAATTGGAATTTCTCAAGAGTTGCATAATCCACCCATGTGAAGCCGTTCACTACAACTGTTGCTACATGGATATGCATGAGATATTCAAACATATTCGCAGATAAATGTAAAGCGATATAAACGACTCGTTCAACCATTGGGTTCCAAATACAATAGAAAAGAGAAAACTAATATGGCTTTGACATGATTGTAACCCACGCCTCTGTGGCAATAAAAAAATCAGAGATTCAGGTATATGACTAACGGGCATTAGAGCAATGGCATGGAAATTTCTTCCCAACAGGTAAAACAACGCCTAAAGGGGCCTACAATTAGGCAACATATACGTAGATCAGAGAGGAATCTCTCAAGGGATCCCTCCTTTACTGTGAAGTTGTGAGCTAAAAGTTGAATATTAGCACAAAGATCAGCATAGGTATTATAATGTGAACTTACAATCTCTTATAAGTATACCCAATAAATGGTAGACCGGTGTCATCACTAGAGAAAGGTGCACCGGACTCCTCGTGAGCCCGGACCGCGGCCACTGCTGGAGCGTCGGGGATATTCTCCAACTCGTCGGTAGGGAAGTAGCTTGTGTCTGTAATCGACTTCAATTGCGGCTTAAATGGTGCATCAATTGACCTTAGGCTATCCCAGTCTACACCAGCAAAGAAAGGGTGAAGTTTAATTTGATCGGCCCCATGGCGACCGATGCGCTTGTCTGCAGAGGTAATGAGACTATATAAATAGTTAGCTTTGTTCCAACCACTCGCAAAAAAGAATTTCACCTTCGAATCAAATCTTCCGCCTCATATGATAGTTGGACTTCATCTGGGAAATAGAGTGTCTCCGGCCAATTGACAATTTTTCGATAGGTTTCGTGTGCATCCTCGGCACAAAATGGCGGCCAGCCAACTAAGCATTCGTACATGATTGTCCCCAAGCTCCACCAATCGCATTCTTGCCCGTAGCCTTGATGGATAAAAATTTCTGGTGCAATGTAGTCGGGGGTTCCCACTGTCGAGTATGCTTTGATACGACGGGACTGGCGCCATGTGTTGATCTTCTCTCGATTTGAAATTGTCAGGTGGATAGCATCAACCAACACTGAGTTTCGGCCTTGGTTCGGTGCAGGGGAGTTGGGTCCTTTGCCTTCCAACAGTCGCTGATAATATGCTTGGTCGTGAGTCTTATGGAAACCTGTGGAAAGGCCAAAATCAGAAAGCTTGATATGACCTTCCTTGTCGATCAGGATATTGTCTGGCTTGATATCACTGTAAAAGTGACCATGAGTATAACGTCATAGAATAGAGGATCCTTCGACGTACCGATGGATGAAACCGAGTCTATGAACAGCTTCAATAGCCAAGACACATTCTGCCATGTAAAACCGGGTGACATCCTCAGAAAAGATCTCATACTTAATCAACATAGTCATCAAATCCCCCCCAGGTAAGAACTCCATGATAAGGTACAGATAAACGGAATCCTGAAAAGAGTAATAGAGGTTCACGACCCATGGACTATCGGATTCAGCAAGTACATCTCTCTCTGCCTTGACGTGGGCCAATTGATCTTTCTTGTGCATCTCGGACTTGAGCAATGTCTTCATGGCGTAGATCTTCCCTGTGTCCTTCTTCTGTACAAGACGGACCTCCCCGAAAGCACCCTTTCCAATAACCTTTACAGTCAAGAAGTCATCAGGATGAAGCCTGGTTCTTCGAAGACGTAAGTATGAAGACTCATGCTTTCCAAGCTGTTGTCGTTGACGGTCTTTGCGTTCCTCGGACATTCGGGTTTCAGAGGCGAGGCGGCGCTCCAATTCCATTCGCCTTCCATAAAGTCAGCATTGGCCGGAAGAAATATATAATGTATCCTCTAATGGTCTAAGGCATACCTCTGGTTCCTCTCTACTGCATGCTGCACATTTTGATTATAGAAGAGCTCTACCTTCAATTTAGTTGCCGCGGCTTTCTCCCTGGTTTGAGGGGAGAAATTCTCTGTATTTCTCTCGAAAACAACATAGTCCGACCCGGCCTGTAGCGATCCTGATGTTTTTGGACGCTGAGGAGATGAGGGAGTACGTGAGTTGAGATGCTGGTCTTGTAGTTTCTGGGCCAGCCCGCTGGCATCATATTGACCATTATTCTGAAATAATTGTTGCCCCTGAGAGCCTTGGTCCTGGGTACTGAACATTTGGCTATCGCTGCTTGAGTTCATATAAAATCCAAGGAATCAAGCTGGTGAAAAAGAACACTGAGGACTAGATTCTGGCAAATGGCCCCTGCACCAGAGCCGTTGGAATGTATATATAACGGAAGAAGCTTGAGGCCACCGTAATGGAGATGTATTAGCTTCAAGTTTCTCCAGAGTCAGTATCTTGCGAGAAGCTGCAAAACTTAAGGTAATTGAAGGTTTTGGCTATGCTCGAGGTTAGAAGGTCGAAAACACAATTAAGGGGAGGAGGAAGTGGTGGGCTCCGGATTTGCACGGAGGAAGGGGGGGGTTTGTACCGAGAACTGAACTGACTGGCTATGGTCGTGCATGGAGTCGAGCAACGCTAGCCTCAGGAGTGCATCGTCGGAAACTGAGCTGTATTAAGGGCTTTCCTGCTGGCTAAACCTGGGAATGTAAGTACTGTATATCTGTATATCTGTAAATCTGAAACGCGCTCGCTTATAGGGCCGTAGGTAGCGGGCTGTATATCTTCCATTTTGCATCATGAGAAAAGGTGCGTATGCATGCAAGTATGCAGTAACGATATTGCATTGCATGAGGGTTTGGACGTTGAAAACCCTGGCCTAACCACACTTAGGCAAGCGTGGGATAAACAATTTTGAATTCAAACCCCGAAAATACTCCAGGCCAGTTTGCCGCATTCATACAGAACTGACCAGGCCTACCTGCCTTGACGAATCCCCTCCAAGTTTAGAAACAAACATCTTCTCCTCTTCTCTAATATGGCAAACAACAAAACAGCTCCGTACGCTCCTTGAAATTCACCTTTTTCATCATCCACTGACGCAGATAGGCCTGCTCTTGAGGCGCCACTTGTCCCACTTAAGGGTGTCAGGGTTGATGCTCTGGTAAGCCCCGCCCCCGCAATATTCAAGCCCCCATATCATCATCTCATATTGGGAAGTACTAACACAATCTGAGATATCAGGTCGCATTGAAAATAATAAAGTATCTCAAGTCCTTTTCTATCTCTGCGTTTCTCCGGTCAAGTAATTGACTTTCCGGCCAGGCATGCATCAGGAGCATTTCCTTCCATTGTTACCGGACAGCTGTTGGGCATGGAGGTTGAGGGTGTTATCGAAATCACACACTCGTTCCCTTTCCCGGCAGTTGAGCAGACACCAACAAATGATTTCGGAGACAACAATGCCTCAAACACCGCGATTCTCGCCCCCCGCTCAAAGTCTAATGCTTGGTACCAGTCGGAGATGATGAAATGCTTGCGGGAGATCAATGTCGACTCAAATGTCATGGGATGGTATCAAAGCACCAATTTGGGCAACTTTGTAACGAAGGAGTTGGTGGAGAATCAGTATTACTACCAGAGCTCAACTCAGTTGAACGAGAGGACAGTGGCATTGGTTTATGATGCGGCGAGGAGCACACAGGGTGCTCTTTCAATAAGATCTTTCAGGCTAACACCACAGTTGATGAATGCCATGAAGGACGGGAAGTTCACGACCGAGAGGTGAGTATCCTCCACTATACTGTTCCCATTCAAAATCTGACATAATGTGCATCACCAGCCTCCAAAAATACAGTCTCACATACAAAGAACTATTCCAGGAACTTCCAGTAACAATTCACAATTCACACCTTGTCAACTCTCTTCTTCACCAGCTCTCCAGCTCACCATCCACTCTCCCATCTTTCACCTCCTCGCTTCGCCAAAGCACTCTTCCTCCACCACTTTTCCCGAACTACGACTCGCTTGACCTTTCTATTGATCCTTTCTTAGAAAAGAACTGCGACCTTCTCCTAGACTCCATCGAAACTCACTACACCGAGCTTAACAATGCACAATACTACCAGCGACAACTCGCTCGTGAGCATGCAAAGATCACCGCTTGGCAGCAAAAGAGGAAGGCCGAAAACATCAGCCGGGCAGCTCTCAAGCAGCCACCATTGCCAGAGGATGAGTGGCAGAAGCTGTTCAAGCTACCACAGGAGCCTAGCAGGCTTGAGGCGTTGTTGAACTCTCGACAAATTGAGCAATATGCTAAACAGGTGGACGGCTTTACTGCAGCTGTGACAGCGAAAATGTTTGCTGTGAATGGGGGGCTTGCCAAAATAGAATAGCTTGTATGATGGGGCATGGGGTATGGGGTATGGGGTATAGGGGTGGGGGTGGGGGCTAAAGAGTCGTTCAATCTTCCAATTATTGGACAAGCTCGGGCTGGTAATAATGTGGGTCTTATGAGACGTGATGCTTTGTCTGAGTATGGGGACAATTCATGCTATCCAGGGATATGGTACATAGTTGGGTCTTCATCTTTGTTCTCTTTCTTCGTATATTTCGTTTGTTGGGAAAAGCGTGTTCCTCTCCAATCTTTCCGAGCTCATCGGTGGATCATCGCCTTTAAAGCTTTCTGGCTTACGTAGCAGGCGAACACTATACCCCATAAATGCACCATTTCCCCATTGACCCAGAATTCTTAATATGCAAATTGTAGATATTTTATTTCCAGGGCTATTTTGGCTTTCTCACGTGACACGTGTTCGCAACTTCTTGGCCCCACGGAAGTCCCATCCAACTGACAACTGGTTGGTTACTCTCCAAACATGGCGTGCACATCTACAGTCCGTACGACTTTCATCTCAGTATCACGGCACAATGCCAACATTGCCTCTACCCGCTTGATTTCCTCATCAACAAGATCATTCCACACCTCTCGATGGACATTAGACAGCTTCAATGACATCCTCAGCAAGTCTAAGATCCCGGCGGGAAACTCCACAGAAGGAGAACTACTTCGAGTGTTCGACAACGTTTTCGCACAAAACTACAGTTCACCCGAGTCATCGAAGGACCCGTACCATCTGCACATCTATTCGACAAAGCATAATACTCATATCACATTTACGGATCCGAAAAAGAACCCAATAATATCCGTGAGCGCGGGGAATCTTGGGTTCAAGAAGGCACAGCGGGGGACGTATGATGCGGCGTATCAGCTTGCGAGTCATGTTTTTGCAAAGTTGGAGGAGAAGTCGATTAGACCGAAATCGTTGGAGGTTGTGCTGAGGGACTTTGGGGAGGGGAGGGAGGCGGTGGTGAAGGCGCTGTTAGGGACCGAGGGGAGAAATTTGAAGGGGGCGATTAAGAGGGTGACGGATGCAACGAGGTTGAAATTCGGTGGGACGAGGAGCAAGGCGCCTAGGCGATTGGTGGGTGAACTATTCTGCTTGGTTGCTTGTGGGATTGGAGGACTGACATCATGGCTTAGGGTTAAATGCTGGGGGTCCATTGGAGATTGGGTGGGACTGGGAGTGTGCTATACATATGCTCCTGGGTTTTACGGTATCTTACCGGCACAATGGGGATGCGGGGCAGCAAATGCGTGGGCGGGTGGGGTGCATGGAGGGGGGCTGGCCAGGGCGTGTGCACTGTATTGCGGGCGTAGAGTTGTATATGTCGTGTAGAATTTTTTCCTTACCAAACTTACCTGTGGCGCTCGCAACATTTATGCATGAATCCTAAGTTAGCCGCCGCTGCATATGCAGCATGCAGGGACCACTTAACTGCATCAATTAATGTACGAAACCTTCACCACCCCCGAAACATATCTCAATAACAATCCCCCCTCGAAGCGCACAACTTCATCTCCTCCACTCCAGATCACCGTCGTACAGGTACAACCAAACTAGTGGTGCAGTATATATAAGACCGTACTTCTTCCTGCGATTTCACCTCTCCCCCCAGCATCAAGAAGCCCATCAATACATCACCACACCACCGCACAACCACATAACCACACAACCCTACCCTAGCCTTTATCATGGCCTTCTCCCCTCAATCCTCCCTCTCCTCCGCCGATTCTGACATCGAAGCCCCGCCTCCTCGCCCTCCCTCAACGGGTACAAAACGCGCCGCATCCATCGCCTTCTCCGATCACTCCCCCACGTCCACCCACCACCCCCGCCGTCGACCACCACCACCCCAACCCGGAAATCAGCTCAACTTCCACGACTATGACGACCACCACCATATTCACCAACACGCTACATCCCTCTCTGAAATCTCCTCAGACACATCCGGGTCTGTCCCTGGCTCCCCCAGAGACCATCATAACGACGATGGAGAGTTCACAGAGCAAGTTACCGTGTGTAGATGGGCAGGATGTAATGCTGATTTGGGGAATATGGATGACTTGGTGAAACATATCCACGACGACCATATCGGTTCCAGGAAAGCCAAGTACGCCTGTGAATGGGATGATTGTTCAAGGAAGGGCATGACACATGCGAGTGGGTATGCGTTGAGAGCTCATATGAGGAGCCATACGAGAGAAAAGCCATTTTACTGTACCCTTCCTGGTATTTGATCTCCCTTTCAAAGAACTTCCTGTGAAATCGAATTGACTAACCTGGAGCCTTAGAATGTGACCGCTCGTTCACCCGTTCAGATGCCCTCGCTAAGCACATGCGCACCGTCCACGAAACTGAAGCCCTTCGCCCCTCAGACCCAATCCCAAAATCTCACCCTAACCATCCCCAGAACATTGCAAATACTGCTTATGCAGATGCCCTCTTCCGGCGGCAGAGCAAAGCTATTAATACTAACTCCAACGGCGATGGTAGTTTCCGAGTCATGCAGCTCAGCACCCCTGCTACTCACTCTTCATCGCTCAATGGCCATATCTCAATTAAACCTACAATCTCCACCGCCAACATCGTCACAAAACAGGAATCTGATTCCGATGCAGAAAACGACCTGAGCAAAATAAACTCAAACCGAAAATCATACTACCTCTCTACTGACCCGTTCTCCCCAGAAGACGAAACCCACCGCCCTCCGCGCGAACTATATAAATACCTTAAACAAAAGCTGAAATGGGCGCAAGCCGCTAACGACAATCTACAGAGGGAATTGGAGATGTATACCAAGCGCCGGAGAGAGGCGTGGGTGAAGAAGGAGTTGCTTCTTGAGAGGTGTGTGAAGATGGAGTTGGGACAGGATATTGGTGCAGTTAGCATATTCTGGGAGAAGGGCAAGACAGTGAGAGGTGCTGGTGGTGTTGGGCCGGAGGATGAAGAGATGAAGGAGGTGGATGATGGACATGATGAAGGGGAGAAAGGTGGGGTAGTGATGAGGAATGGTGGGGGGGAAGAGGAGGAGGATGAAGAGGGTGATGAGGACGGTGATGGCGAGGTGGGAGAGGATGAATATGCGACAGAGGAGGAATAAATCCTTGCCCGACTTTCGTAATCTCTGTGGCTGTTTTTCTCCATTTTTTATTTGAGGGGGGGCGCGGAGCGGGTGGCAATTCTACTTACCAGAAATAAACAAACGGTGAGCTCCATAATCATGCAACAAACATCACATCCCCTACCTTCTGCCAGCATTCAAAAAGTTCTCCACCCTTCACCTGCCGTCCTACCACATCTTCATAATTCTCCCTTACTTTGGTCATCGAATTTCAGGGTAAGGCTGGACTTATATTACCCTGAACCCTCCTTGTTTCTTTCTTTTTTCATTGTTTACTATGACTTTATTATTAAATTAGGGCTCGGAGTATGTCTTTTTTCAGTTGCGTTGGTTTCTTTGTTCTTTTCAATGTGGTATTCGTAGTAAATAGCGTGTATGGTAAATAAAATCTAGGTGCAATTAATTTTTTTTTAAAACTCAGTACTCGTACTCGAACTTCTAGTCCATGACAAGGGACCGCATCCCCGATTTCTCGGAAGAGTTATAGGGCAGGTCCCTGCCGGTATAATTGATGTGATTCTTCAGTTAAATAATTTTGGCACAAGAGAGTCTTCATATACGGTAAAGAATTAATACAGTGAAGGGTAGAGATCGCCCACTTTTGCACCATTTTCACGTCGCCAAAGGATAAAGTATTAAACCCTCAAATGCAGCCAAATCTTGAATGCAATTAAAGCAAGAAACCCTCCAAACATGACTAGAACATATATACAATACTGCAATCCTTCCATCCCCTAGTAACAATCTATTTACCTATTCGCCATCAAGTAACTTACAAAGCTCTCTTCGTCCAGCGTATTTTGTCCCTGGGGACCCTTCTTCCCTCTGTCTTCCGCCAATGCCTGTTGATACCTCGCCTGTAAGCCTTCTTCGTCGCCTAATTTTCTAGGTTCCTCATCTTCATCTCTCTCAATCATCTCCCCACCCTCCTCATCACTATCAAAATCACTCAGTACATCCACCTGTACCGGTTCCGGTTTTGACGCTCCGCTCCCACTTGGCCCCGCAGATGTTTGCACACCCTGCATATCCTTCATCAACTTATCCAGCTCCTTCTGCTGCTTCGACACCTTCTCCTCCTCCCTTTTCTTTCTCATCTTCTCAAGCTCAGGTCTATATTCGGAATCATACTCCACCACCTTCTCCTGTACCGCCGTCAAAAAGTCATCGATCCCTGTTCCAGCCATAGCACTAACGCCTACGAGACTTAAATGCTTGTAAAACTCCTCGAGCATCAAGCTCATGGAGTTTAATAGATTCCCCATGTATCCGTTCCCACCGCCACCTCCTTGGCGGAGCTCATCGTCTTCGTCTTTCCGTAAGGTGGCTTGGAAGGCTTCAAAGTCGGTCATCCATTCATGCGCGAAGTCGTGTGATTGTATGTCAGTTTTGTTGAAGACGAGGATCATGGGCAGTTTGGTTTTGTAGAGAATGGAGCACGCGTAGAGCATGTTGGCCATGAAGGTAGTGGGGGATGTGGTACGGGGAGTATCGATGATGTAGGCTATTACGGTGGGAAAGGTGGAGGCTAGAGCATCGGTGATGATGGTACCGGATGCAGACCTGGTAGGATATTAGTTTGGTGACAGTATTCACTGAATTGGGGGAACGGACCAGACGAAACACTCAATCTGCCCTGGTGTATCGACTAGCAAGCTCGTTATACTCTGGACACGCTGTTCTAAAATTCCAATCACCTGGTCGATCTTTGTAGCAAATAGGTTCAGGCATGTCATGATCGCGCCGTTCGGGCCAAGGTTGTATCTTTATCTCGCCAGGAAGCCAGAATCAGCTCTAGTTATGCAAAGAGAATGAAGCCGGACGTGGACGTACTGTTTCATGACTTCTTTGTAATCTACGGAATCCCGAATGTCGATGTTGCGATCGAATGGGACGTTCTTGACGGCGGGGTCGAGGTTGATGATGTACGGTGGTTTCTTTTGGGCATGGAGATGAGCATTCAGCCGTTGCATGAAAGTTGTCTTGCCGGATCCTACAAGTATGATGAAGCCAGTTAGATAGACGTGGTTGAAGCTCTGGTGGGGTGTGGGAAAGGAATGAGTATACCTGCCATGCCGATGCAGATGACGGCTGCGGGGAGTGTAGTCGTAGCTGCAGCCATAGTAAACCAAATATATTGTGTATAGAGGATATAAAGGCACTTCTGGATGTGTTAATCACAAGTCTTCACTGGTATGATATAATGCTTTGGCGGAAATGCATGAGAAGGATATAGGATAACTGGTGGGGTGTCCGTAGGGGTGCTTAGTCAGTCAGTTGTATGGTATTATGCGATGATGTCGAGGTAGAACTTCTCGCAACGTGGTGGAATTCGCAATTGGCCAACAACCAACGACTTCTACAATAGATACATTAATATAGACCAGGATGGAAGTACAGCCGACTAAGGAGCGCTCCAGGAGGGACGAGGAGAGGAGGGACGAGGAGAGGAGGGACGAGGAGAGGAGGGACAGAAAACGTAGGGAGCGCGCTTCCGACAGGCATAAGGATAGAGAGAGTGGGCGACATAGGGACAGGGAGGACCAACATAGGCCCCACAAAGCATCGCGACATCACAGAGGCTCGGAGGAGAGAAGCAGTCGGCATAGAGACAGGGAGAGGGAAAGAGAACGCGACAAGAGTGATGATAGAGATAGGGAACGGCGACATCACAAGCGTTCTAGACATCACGACTCCGATGAAGAGCTTAGGGAGGGATGTTCAAATCGGCGACACAGGCACAAATCCCGCCGGTCAGGTTCACCGTCAAGCAAAGTAAACGAAGAAGTTGCGGACTCTGGAGAAGGTCAATGGGTTGAGAAATCGAAGCCATATGTAAAGCTTCCAAAACTGCGTTCAGAGTCACCTATACCAGAGGATGTTGAAGCTCAAAAGAGTGTACTCAAACGCGACACTTGGATGGTTCAGGCTCAACAGGAGGCCTTTGAGTTTACACAACGTGGAACCGCAAAACAGCCCGAGCCATCCCACAAAGAAGCAACGAAACCAGACTATGCACCCATTTTTCACAAGATGGAACTCAACACTCAGCTGGGCAAATCCTTAGATGAATACAAAAGCGATGATACCTCCGCATATACATTTGGGGATTCTGGGTCAAATTGGAGGATGATGAAGCTGAAGCGAGTCTATGAGGTTGCGGAGGAAACCGGAAAAGGTGTAGAGGAGGTGGCTTTAGAAAGATTTGGGGACCTCAAATCATTTGATGAAGCACGGGAGGAGAGGCAAGAGCTTGACAGAAGGCAGATGTATGGAAATGACAGGCCGGATTCGAAGGATAGACCTACTGGATACTTGCACGCTTCTCGTATAAGGGAGTTACAAGAGCGAGAGAGATTGCGAAGGGCGAGGAAGCCATCCCCTCCTCAAGGCCAAAGGTTACCTGATGGTCCACATACAACGACTACCAAAGTGCTCGACCAGAGTACCTTAAATCGCATGCAAGCTGCATTATTGAAGGCTCAGCTAAGGGGGGATCCGAAAAGCGCAGAAATGGAGAAGGAGTATAATGCTGCCCTTGCACAATTTGCGAATCAAAAGGAGCCCGAGGTAGTAGTACTATCTGCTATGGACTCGAGGATGCTAGCCCATGGAATCGGCGGAAGAGGAGAGGTGAAAGAAATCATCAAAGGAAAAAGGAAGGGACAGCTGGAGGATAACGATGATATGTCTCTTGAGGATATGTTAAGAGAAGAGAAGAGGACCAAGGGCCAGGTTCGTGGAGGTGAAGGAAGGATGTTTGCAGAGCAAATAGCTAAGGATGCAAAATTCGATGCAAGGCGATCCAGATTCTGTGAATTTTCTGCTCAAGGTTATATATACTGACCTTCCGGACAGGATAATCTCGATTACATTGATGAAAATGCGGATCGCCTTGCGAAGCGCATACACAAAAATGCGATCAATCTCAAGAACGTCGCTATTAGCGACTTCAGGAAAATGCAACGAGTTTTGGATACCTGTCCACTTTGCTCACATGAGGACAGGAATGCACCCCCAATCGCCCCTGTGGTTTCTCTGGGTACACGGGTGTTCCTCACCTTACCCATGCTGCCAGAATTGAGTTCCGGAGGGGCTATAATTGTACCGATTCAGCACAGGACAAATACCCTCGAGTGTGATGATGATGAATGGGAAGAAATTAGGGTATGCACAACTCAGTTTAGTGAGGGAAACCCAACTAAATACATAACAGAACTTCATGAAATCACTGATCAAAATGTATCATCACCAAGGCCGGGGCGTCATTTTCTATGAAAATGCGGCTTCCTCCTCCCGAAAGAGACATGCAGCGATAACAGCGGTACCTATGCCTCTGGACATCGCCAGCGACGCTCCAGCATTCTTCAGGGTAAGAGTTTTCAGGCGAATAATTATTTTTTATTATTTTTCCCGCTGACGTGCTCACAAAAATATAGGAAGCAATTTTGTCATCCGCATCGGAATGGTCACAACACAAGAAGCTGATGAGTACGCTTAAACCAGAACTTGGTAAACGTGCATTCCGTTCCACCTTTGTCAAGGAAATGCCCTATTTCCATGTTTGGTTTGAAATCGATGGTGGGATGGGCCACATTGTAGAAGACGAAAATAAATGGCCAAAGGGTGATCTGTTCGCTAGGGAAGTAATTGGTGGTATGCTTGACGCCGATGAGCTCTCAGTGGTCAAGCGGCAAGGTCGGTGGACAAGGGATGATACCAAGCGAGTGGAACAATTCAGGAAAGACTGGAATACATTGGATTGGACCAGGGTGTTATTGGATGGAGCGGCGGGAGGGGCTTGATTGATTGGAGACGGGACGAAAAGGGGGGTGTGGGGATGGTAAGCTGAGCTGAGCAGGGGCAACGGGATCGATTGGACAATGGGGCCTAATTGTCAGAAGCAGGGTGGAAAGTGCTGTTGCAGCCACCGCAGCCACCGCAATGAGCAAGCAAGGGGTTGTTTCATACTACTACCCCATCCCCGTTTGTCTTGTGTCTATTGTCTAGTTCGCCAATTACGCGATTGGCCTCTGAACCATCCCTCCGGTACGCGAAGGATTTCAAGGTTACTTGCATCCATGGAGAAACATTGCTTGGGCAAAGCCTTGTCTTGCACCGGGCTGCCTCCGTGTCATCAATTATGCTATCATATGGGCTCTGGAACTTTCTTTTCCTTCATTCTAAACACTGTCTAGTCTCGTCGTTCCACACACATATTTCAAAGCAATTTCATACGCAAGCAGACATGCTCAACTCCCACAGTCATGCACGCAACCAACCGTTGCGCTCCGTGATAAGCGGCAATTTGGGGGGATAGTGAATGACCGGTTGGCAGCGGGGAGTGAGGTGCATAGTGACTCTAAACGACATGGCGAATAGGCAAAGACGATGTACGATTCTGTCGGGCATCTTCTATCTTCAAAACTCATCCATATCGTTAGGTGTTAATTCGCTTCATCTTTACTCTCAACATTTTCACTACCGTTATTATTACCAAACAATATCTTGTCACATTCACACATCCATACATACAAACGTACCACTATCACTAAAAGAAATGTGTTCCCGGGGAAATCCGTCCATAAAAATCCGTCCACGCACTCAAAGACACGCATACTCGTATTTGGTGCAGGGTTATCTATCTTGTGTCCCTGGATCGCAAAGCAGTGGAGACATATAACCCTTTATCGGCAGGGGAATGTGCTGTTTCCGATATCTTCGTTTTTTTGTATTTCCAGCCCCACATGTTATGTATGTAGCACTTTGGCGGCTCCACGTTACAGCTCCGCAGTCATACATACATAAAGCACGTACATACATATCCTCTATTCTTTCACCTTACCTACTCTTTCCTAACCCTGGCTGTCTTTTGCCTACTAGGGGCCTATAAGACTCCCTTCCAGGCAAAAATAGCATTCCAGACTAAGTGATGACACAATATCATCACTTCCCACCCTCTCACCTCCCCCAAACGCCTGCATCATGCATGATACACTACTACCACGCCTCCAGGAAATACATTACAGAAGTCCAAAATGAAACGACTACAGCCTGCGTCCTCGGGGAAGTAGCAGTTCGTGCCTAGGTAGGGGGTACATGTGGAAAGTGGTGGGGTAGGTAGTATGTAGTATCTAGGTGCGTTGGAGGAAAACTAATGGAATGCTCTAGACGAACAGGTTCATCCTGATCAACTTCGCTGGCAGTGCAGCCGATAGCTAGCGAGCAGGCACAGGGAGAGTAGCAGAAGCTTCCAGTATGGATTTAACACACTCAAATCTCCTCGTCTACATTCCCGGGCCTACGCTAATTTGGGGGATGGGAGGGTAATAGAGTCAGGAATGATTACCAAGAGACTCATTGCCACCTTTCGTGTTCGAGGTGGGCTCTGTTCTTACATCGGGGTGTCCGCTTTATCTAGGGTAGGTAACTGGTTGCTTGGAGCTGATGTTTCTGATACAGTGCCTACTTGAGGTCAAACATGGAATGGAAATCCTAAGAGAGACATGAGTAAATATAGCTTCAATGGTTAAAGCATAGAGGCCACAAGATCTTAGGATCCAAACAAAGCTCTCCTCTAGCCAGACCAACGCTAAAATGCGGATGAGATAATCCAAATAATGTAAGACCACTTGGTCGGTCACCGGGCCCGGAGCTAATAGTGATCACCGCATGATAAGTTGAACTGTGCCCCCCACCAACCAGACTAGCCCCCCACTGTGTGGCTGATTGATATAATATTCACTTGTAAGCCCATGTGGAGAGAAAGACCGGTCCAACCGCAGATGGTGACAGTAACAGAACCTTGTGACATCCGAGCCAAGGTAATCCCTTCTCATACCATCAGAGATAGGCATACATTGCAGCTTGTATCTCCCCATCAATCCATTGATACATACATCCATTTGTACGTAGGTACATGTACATCCATTCGTACATTGATACTGTAGCGGGATCCACCACTTGTCCTAATTAGGGGCAGAGTCGAAAATAAATCCTAATCAACAAGCCTCTCATCTCAAGACCTGCCTTTTGGCTTCCACCTGTCAACATATGCCCTTGAATGCCTATTGGCTGATGGAGATGCAAGAAAAAATCATTCGCTCACCGTCGAGACGGTGGCTATACACTTTTTTTTTTGGCTTATTGTTAGGTAAGGCCTTTTTGATTATTTACTCAATTCTATGAGAAAAAGCAACTTCATAATTGAGTTGCTCCGCTTCAGACTCCGGCTTCGATGAAAGGTTGACTAAAATAGGAAACGCAAATCAAAGGCGTATTCCGTCAGCCCGGCCTCACAAGGCCCAGTATTAAAATATATATATAGTCACGACTCGGAAAACGGAGCGTGAGTGTGTAGCAGTGTGGCTATCGGACCCTTCACGTGTATGTACTCCTTAGCACAGCCGTAAGGCCTAACGACCGCGCAGAGAATTTAGAGAAATCTCGGTTCGTTAGCTCATTGATGTATCTCTTCAGCTCTTGTTTCATCCTTACTTGGTCAGGGATTCTACCGTACAGCACTGGATGATGCGAACTGTATGCTAATCGACGCCTTCCTTATGCTCTCCTTTCATAGGTACACCATTCCTTATGTTTTGAAATGCGATGCCGGGATCACCAAAAACGCCCGACGTCAATCACGGAAGTTCCAGTCATTATTCCTGTAGCCAATCAAGTTGTACCAGGCTACACTCACATAACACCCGGCAACAGACTAGCGAATTATCTTGCAGTTATCCGAGCTTCGTTTAAGCATCCAGAACATCATCTATCCATTTATGGTAAGTCTACTTTTGCTCATCGCGCCCGCTCCAATTGTCACTTCAAGCACTTATGTATGCCCTTGAATAGATTTTTTGGGGTGGTGTGTGGTAAGCATGTAGGTAGCTCTGTGCCTGGACCCCACAAAACATTGTAGGTGCATTGGCCCACCGTATCTAAAACAGCAGATCCATGGAATTCCAGAAGGGTTCATATTGTATCCAATTGGCTAAATCGTAATCCATTCTCATTGCCCATCTGAGAGTAACGATACAATATGAGGAAAGCATAGGCGAACGACCAAGCCTATGCAAACATCGAACGGCTTACACCTGTCTATTGTTCTCTTGCAAGCAGGGATTTTTAACAAATGATTGTTGGCCAGCTCGACTTGCCAAACCTTTACTGAGCTGGTCACCCAATCAATGGATCAGATGATTGCGACGCTGCTTCCATGAATAAGGTATACCGTCTCAAAGTCTGTGTGTATACGTTACTGACAGGCGTCGTGGGCCTCAATATATGCGAAGTCTGAGCCCCTTGATTGTGCCACAGGCAGGGTTGCTTGAGAGAAGGTTGTAGTGCCTCAGGTGGTGAGTTACCAGTACTCACATCAGTTCCTTATGCTTCCGAGCTGCTTCTCCAAACTGCCCGTGCGTCATGGAAAGAAGCGAGCTATCAGTCCTATTTCGCTTACGTGTTTCGACCCTTGCCACGAAGCGTCATTTCATTTCTTTTTCCCTTCATCGATGTCGTAAGTGATCCATACTTCCATCCAGGCCCTCGCGTACCTTGTGCCTCTTGGAGCGAATCAAGTTACTTCGGATGGACTTTGGGAAGAGCATGGTTCCCAAAATGGGGGCCACTGCAAACCGATCACCCGCCTCGCTTAACGACTGTGATCACCACGAACGTCGGCGAGTACACTTTGTAAGAACTTTACAATGCCTCTGAAATAAGAAAAGAGGTGGATCAGCAAAAGCTCGGTCGGCTATCGAACGAGGGCTTTATTCCGTTCAGTTATAGATTCCTGAGGCCAGGCTGTCACTCGGGGCAAGCTCTTGTGGAGGCATGCCGTACCCCGGTACATTTAATTGGCTTATTCTTGACGCCTAACAGTTCCGAGGCTTGTCGATTCGGTGAAAGATAGCCCGCTCTTGAACTGGTTTGAGGATTCTGCTGTGCCGATGATTGGGAAACCGCCAATCGCTTCTTCTTACCTTCTATTCTTCTAGAATATTTCCTTGCTTGGTTAGACATAATATGCTCGAGCATCGGAAAAAGAAAAATTTGTGATCCGATCAATGGCTCCAGCTACATTTTTCCGCCAGCCAGCTGGCAAAGCTTTCTCTTGAGAACATCGAGAAGAATACCTGTGACAGCAAGTGCAGGGTTTGTCAGGCAGATTTTTTTCGGATGTGGTGGCGCCTCGCTTCCTTTTCCTTCACCAAATTAGCAAGCATTCATGCAGGGTGATGACGACGATGATGTGCATGCATACCTAGGACCTACAGCCACGAACCTGCCCCGGGAACCGTAGATATTTTCAACATTCCGCAGTATGAAGGTCTAAACTAACCATGGCTTTATACATTGTAGAACTGATAAGAGGATTAATTTGTAGTCTGATTACTGTCAATCTGTATCATTAGCAAAGATAAAGAGTACTAATAGGGTGATGTGTGGGAAAAAAGCAAAGTAGTGAAAGTAGAAAAAATTTGAAAAGGAAAAGAGTTCAAAGATATGCATTCGAAAATAGAAGTAGAGATAGTTGGGTTCCCACAGGAAAATTGAAATGAAAAAAGTAATTCAATCTCTGGCTGGGGGCTCTGAACAATCTCCAAGATCCAAGTAATATTAACATCAAAATAGGGTCGCAATAGGTTTTCATACTATATTTCTTGTTCCCTATGACTTCTTCGTTACAGAATCGTTATCCGCTAATCTCCTCAAAACTGAATCCTCAATATTGTTGCTATTGGACACTGCCGTGAGTCTTTAGAGACTTCGTCAGTTGGGGAAGGAAATCTGACCACATTGTAGAGTACGATGTAGACGATCGCTTCCATATGTCCCCGGAAAGGCCTCTACTTTGAGCAGATGTGTGTTTCTAGGTTTGAAGTGCAGTCCTCCCTCACCAGTGAGGTCAGACGCCCCAATATCCTCATAAGCAAACACGTATGTAACAGATGCAAAGAGGTACTCAATAAGAGAGCCTCTATTGTGATATAAATCCAATCAAATGAGAAAAAGCTCGGTGTTTTCAGGCCAGTTCCTTCTGGTCCCAAGTTTCAACTTTGCTGGACTATTTTCAAGGCGCAATTGATATGTCGCTTCATTAACTCTTTGCAGTGCAGAGATCGAGAAGTGCTCTAGGCCCAAGCCTTCTAGCTTAGTTGCAGTAGCAGCTTGGCTTCTGCCCCAACTGGATTGTGTGACCCCTTATTTTGACAGGTCCTAGAGTTTTGCTTCTTTTAATCTTGTTTCATCTTCTCAGGTGCTTTAGAGAAACTGTTGGATGGAGATGATAGTTTGATATATTGTCGATTAGCATCATAGCCAACCAGTTCATTCTGACAGCAAAATAGCCTGACCAGGCAATGCTGGGGTCATTGTGTCTAGATGTCTGGCGTGTAAGCTGCGGGCAGCTTGTCATTCGTAAATGCTGGTACGTGTACAAATGAGATTGTTCATACCTAGGTTAATCCCAGTCCCTCTCTTGACTATAGGGTGTGGGCCTAGCTATAGGCATATTCTTGTAATGAATGACATCGAAGAACTTGATAATGACAGGCTCGTCAATTGAAAACTCTTAAAACGTGTTAAAGGCTAGGGGATGAGCAAAACAATAGAGCTGGCATTGAATATAGATGTGAGGGAGAAGTGATCGATAAGAAATTTGGTGTGGCACCCGAGCCTAATGAGGTGTAAGAACAACCCGAAAATATCATGTATGTACTCAGTATGCCTGAACAAAGTACAAGAGGTTTGTTTACCATAAGTCACTCTGAATGCTTTGATGTTAACATGCTACTTACTTGGTTAGTAGTACATACCAGACTGATTCCATGCTTTAATGAATGAATATAAGCCACTCAACCCTTTTAAATTTGGTCTCAGCTGGCCATGGGCATACTGCCGCCATGGTAATCCATTGTTAATTTTGGAATGAACCACTGGCAGACAAACACAAAAGGGCATTGTGCACTTTATGGATTGTTTGATTAATCGAAGGGTATCAATTGAATGAAGTGGCGCAAAACCTCCAGGGTTAGCTGTTGAGTAAATTGGGAATTTTTGGTCGACAATGTCATAGGGTAGTCACGAGTGTGGTACCTTAATTTATATTTCCGAGACAAGAAACATCCCGAAGCCGTGTCCTCGCAATAAATTATAGGCCGAACTGCCGCCAGACTAGCCGAACAGTAATCGAATTACGGGAGCTCGAGTGTTGTGGTAGCCAATTTCCAAGTCTGGTTGGCTTCATTTTTCTATTTCTGTGGGTTCCATTAGCCCTCGGGGCTCGATACAGCCGTGGACCAATATATCACCAGTATTCACCAGTAGTATTTCACTGCAGTGCTTAGTCTGAGCAGGCTCAGTTTCTAGCAAGCATCTTACTTCTTTTTCACCCTTTAGTCTTTTTCAGAATCCAAACATTCTGGGTGGGGAGAGAAGATTGATATCTCTCCCAATTATCACGCAGTCTCTTAACGCCGGTGTAGTTCTGGTCTCAGACA
Organism: Terfezia boudieri ATCC MYA-4762; assembly: GCA_003788615.2. Classification (NCBI taxonomy): domain Eukaryota; kingdom Fungi; phylum Ascomycota; class Pezizomycetes; order Pezizales; family Pezizaceae; genus Terfezia; species Terfezia boudieri. Next base: position 875,370 of record ML121529.1, on the reverse strand, counting down.
TCGATCTGTGGGCTTCCTCCTCAAGAGACGGAACAACTATTTAAGCGATCATAGGCGAACAAATTACATGTATGTACATACTCGCTTGTCTCCTCGCACTGTGCAAAGTAGATCGATTATCGAGGGTGTGCTGGTGAAACCAGAGATGCAAGCAGAGAAAGCGTCGTTGGGGGATGCCGGCCTCCCTTGCTTGGTGAAGAAGCACCCGCAAGCGAGTGGTTGTAGAGACTACATTCTCTCCGCCCTGGCAACAAGTCCAGGTACACCCCCCACCCCGGACCATCACCTAACTAAGGTCTCGCCTGGAAAGCAATTAACTGACATTACATCCCATCCATCCATCAATCAATCAATCATCGCCTGTTACTTACCCGTTCCCTCTTCTCTCCCTCACACTCCTTCTCCCCCTTCGCCCTCTCTTTCCACTCCACGCATCCCCTCGGCTTTCCCTCCCTCCCATCCCAGTCATTGACGGCAAACCGCCAGTTGTCTTTTCTCTCGTCTTCACCCTCCGATCCAGTATCCTCCTGCGTCGACCCTCACAGCCTAGTGCTTTTCTTTCTCCAGGCACGTTTCGATTCTCGGCTGAGCTTGTACGAATTAGATTTTCAATTTTCCAAAGCTCATTCAGTCATTCATTCTTTATTTTCATCCATCGATTACCACTAGAAAAGCCCTTAGCCATATCGGCAGCTCAGTGGACCGAGTACTTTTACACAGCAAGGAAGCGAGCTGAAAGGCTTGTGTAGGCTGGAGAATTATTACCGGGCGGACACCACATACACACATTCTGCTGCGTTAAGTAGACGGTCCGAAAGGCAGTCCACTGCTGCATTTTGAAGCGTGCAGTCCTTGAGTTTCCAAGCTGCCGTGGCCCATCACCCACATCCTGTTGGTCTCCGTGTGCCCTTCTGTCACTGCTCCGTCGGCGCCGTTCGATTTCTTCCTGCCAACAGCGGTTTGCCTTACGTTCCCGTATCAAATCAAGTTACCCGGTGGAGCACTGGGAAGAAAAAAATATTACCGTAGAGGTAGCGTGGGAGAGTCTGGAGGTTGGATCAAGTTCACAAGAAAAGATACGGTCAGTCTATAAAAACTTTGGCTTCGCTTCTATCTGTCCCTGTCACGCATTCAATACCAGGCCTTGATTCCCTGTATACTCTACGTTGGGCAACGGACAAACTGTAGCCTTCACCCTGGCAGTTTCATTTGGTCGAAGTTGATGCATAGAAAAACACGTTATTGTAACAAGTGCTGACCTTGTGTCTACAGCAGAAAGTTACCTGTGTGTAACTGGAGCTTATAGAGCGACTACCCCCGTGTGCCGTGGTTTTACTTTGCCACTATTAAACACCCCATTTTCGTTCGCATTGGACGCTTACCTTCCTCGATCCTCGCTTGCTTCTCTTGCACTTGCCCTACTTTAAGCAGCATTTTAGCTACGCGGTCTCACCTTCCGTTTAGCTGCCTCGAGAGTAGCATTCGGTGCGTCTGCCTCACCAAGTTCCTGGGGACCTTGGGTGCCCCAAGTAGGTTGTCCGGCTACGACCTGGATTGTTGTCCGAGTCTTCCATTGGGCATAATTTCCTGTGGAGCTATTACCTCTCTCGCATCCGTGTTAACTTTGGTAAGGTTTCCGCTTCTCAAGCGTTTCCATATATACCCTAGCCATTTCCCTAGCCCCATACTTCCTGGTTGACCTACCCACCTACTTCCTGACGTGACCACCTATAAGCTACTGTTGGAAATCCGATATCCGTTGAAATATTCGCTAATTTACTCTTGTTTCCAGAATTCTTTCCTCGACCACAATTCCTCGCTTTCACATCAATTGATCCAGCCACGAAGCTCATCATAAATATTATTTGAGCATTTAGGACAACTATAGGTGTCCTGAAGGATGATCATGGTTGAATACGACCGCACTCTCTCTCATTCTCGACCCGCTCATTACCAGACTCAACCTCGTGATCCTCATTTTCAACATTTAGAGCACCATTCAGCACCCTCGACCCCATCGCCCCCATACAATTATGCACACTTATCCCCCTTTGCTCAGCAGCAGCAACCGTCTTCAGTCAGGTCGACTCCAACATCGTACCCATCTCCAGCATCTTACCCATCACCCTCGATGCCCGCTTACAACTACCCTCCTCAACAAGGCCACCATTCACCTCATTTCCAGCAAATGAATACGTCAAACTACAGTCTTCCTCCAATGCGGATGACTCCCCCAAACACAACTTTACCACCCCCACTTCAATCCGGGTCCCCACTTCCTCCACCACCTCAAATGTACTACCCTCATGGACACACACATGGCCTCGGAGCTCCCCCTATTTCCCATATCACATCGTCCCAGCAGCCATTGAGGTATCCGCTTCCTCAAGCGACACAAGAGCGTATCATGTCTGGTGGTCGACATAAAAAAGAAATTAAAAGGAGAACAAAGACCGGATGCTTGACCTGCCGAAAGAGAAGGATCAAGGTACCTCTTCCTTCCGCATTATGTATATTTGATAGACAGACATGCTGACACCCATCACTAGTGCGACGAAGCACATCCTACATGCAAGAACTGCGCCAAGAGCAAACGAGAGTGTATGGGTTATGATCCAATTTTCAAGGCACAGCCCGGCCCAGCTGCTATCCAGCCTGCTCCTTCTTCTGCAGGGCCTACCCATATCCCCTCATCTACTTCAGTGCCCTACGGGGTCCAGAACACAGCAGTGGGAGTCATGGCATACACTCCAGCATTGCCTGTCGTGGAGAGTTCTCCAACATGTGAGCCCTACGATTATCCAGTAGATCCATTACTAGAAGCATCTATGCCTATTCCGACACATCCAGGTGCAATGTCTATCCTAGCCGAGACTTCCGCGGTATATAGACCGGATCTTAAAAGAACATACGATCGTGCGAGCCCCCTATCGTGCATTTCAGACACACCCAGACCCAGCACAACTCCTATGGGACGATCTGTGACACCTACTCCGCCCATAGTGCGTGATTCTTCCGCTAATCCAGCTAAGCGAATCAAGATCGATGACTTACTAACAGGAGCATCGGATGGTCTTCCACTCACTCCCCCATCAGGAGATCAATCTCTACAACCACTTTCGATGGCAAGTGATACTGATCTATATAGAACCAAATATGCCGTAGCTCTAGATGCCTTGATTGAAACTGGCTGGTTTAAGAGAAATATGGACAAGGTTTCTCGGGTGGGGCAACTTGGAGAACAATTTGGAGGACTATGCACACGGTTTCAGTCACGTGCCGGAATATATGTGGAAGAGGAAGATCCCAGTTTAGGAAGCTTTTGTGGAGACGCGGAAGCTTATTTGGACTCTATCAAATTGTTATATGGTACTCGGGCACCGGCTAAGCTACGATCTCAGCCACTAGTACAGGAGGACGACTCTGCCACACCATCAGACATTGCCTGCAGAAAAGAAACCATCAGAAGAATAGCTGTAGTGGAGACCCTGATAACGGGAAGGACCAAAAGCATAGACCTTTGTTCGCCACAGGTTTCTCCCAAAAGTAGCTCACAGCCTTCTTGGTATCAATTCGGAGAAACTTCGGCATTTTGGAGGCCTCTCGCCAGGTTTGTTTCCTTGAAGGAGGGAAGCGACTCAGAGGTAGAGTTCGAGGATGCTCTGAAGGATATGAAGAACAACGCTGGTGGTCTCCCGGTTCGAGAATTGCTGTGTACGATTGCGGATGCTCGTCATCACTACAAGAAGCTTCAATCAAACTATTACAGGACACCTGAAACAATGGAGGACAAGGCAAAACTGGAAGTTATCTTTGAGAGGGAGAAGGATGTTGTTATGAGAAACGCGCATGCAACATTTTCCCCAGGCGGGTCGCCTATTGACCAATTGATCCGCCGGATATCTGCCCGTGCCATGTCTCTCTGGGGACTTTCCTTTTCACAGGAGACATTCATCTTATAGAGACCAGGGTTCTGCATTTTATCGTGCGCACTTTCCTATTCATCAATTCGCGGATCTTGGACTTTTCTTTCATTGCTAGTGGATATATTGGATCACAATTGGGGCATTATCATTACACGGGCCGGATCATTGGCATGGGGTTACAAAAAGCTCGCTATTTCTAACGGAAACGATATATTTGATGATAATGACTTACAACTGGGGATGCTCTTTATTTGTTTTTAAATCATTAGCTACCAACGACAGTGTGACGCTCAGAAATTGGATTCGACTCTATGCTATGGTGCGTAGTTTTGACCGATCTTCTAGCTTTCATTTGGGCTGCTCTTCATTCTACTATTTTCCTTCGAAAAAAAAAATCATCTTCTTGCATGGTATCTCTTTCAATTGGTTTGCCTCATTGCATAAGTATAGCACTTTTCATGTTTCCTTTGGGTTTTTTTATCACCGGGTCTTTGCTTTCTCTCTCCTTACTGGGATGTCATTTGAAGAATCGGAGGCGTGGGGAATTTCTTTTTTCTGGTTATTCCTCCTTATATTTCAGTTTGGTTCATATTAGAGAATTTTTGTTCATACCTAGCACTTTGCGGGTGGTATTTGGGGCATGGAATCATCTTGTAAGAGGTGTACGAACAGCGAGGAGGTGACGGATTAGGGATTATTGGTGGAATTGGGACAGAGGTTTGACTAGGATGGGCAACAGGAATGTAAAAGTCGAATTGGGATGGCAAAACAGGAATGGGATGGTAGAATTCACATCTATAGACTTTGGAGGATCCACCCTTTTTCTTGTCATGAAATAAATTGGTTTAATTGGTTTCAAACACTTGCATCAGTCTGGTGTTACGATATCAACAACTTTTCCGTATCCAAATTATTCCTTCACAAGGCATATCTTATTGCGCTCAACTTGCTCTCGGGACGCTCATAGTCAATCTTCATTTGTCGACTACGAATTACAGCTTCAGACAGAGGTCGAGATGAATTCTACATGCTCCTAGTGCTTTCAATCCGGGTAGTGGCTACCAGCGTCATATGCATGCCTGACTCCATGATGGCAATCAACAAACGGAGGAGATGTTCATCACCAAGCCAGCCTAGTTTTCAGTGGTTTCTCAGCGAGACAGCATTTTCGAGAAGGTGTATTCTATACAGGCCCGGGTTCATGCCACGCTTCACGTAGATGCCCGTGGGCTGCCGGTGCGGTTACTCAATATGTATTGTTTCATGTCTCAGATTGACATTGGTGTTTTCCTCTTGTTCCTTTTCGCAACCATGGCATGCGATATGGTTAAGCTAGCATGGAGCGATGGCCCCCCACCGGCATTGGAGGAAACAGACCGGCCTTCTAGAAGGCGTCCGAATTCGCTTTGGTGTTTCGTGTTTATGTTTTACCGCGGGAGTGACAGAAAAGGGCGAAAACGGGTACCCGGGGGGTCCCGTCCTGCAACTTCGTTCGTTAAGACTGCACATCTAATTGCGAACTCTCCGATCACGGCCAACCGCTTTTGTTAATGATATTTGCATCTATGTATACTCTGGCGGGCCTAGGAATCCTCAGCATCCTTTCCCACCACTATGCAGTACATGTACTGCATTTCATCTGAATCAAACCGTTAACTTCACAGGTAAGGAAGTAGCCCATCGTCATTTACTAATGAAAACCTATTTATTTCCTTCTTTGTACTTCGGCTATATCCCTGCAGCTGGAGCTCCCAACTCACACAAGTCCTGCATAATATCAATCATTTAGACTTTTCCACATCCTCGAGAATGAATGACCAAATGAGTTGGAGTGGCACCGAGTGGGGCAGTGACTGATGTGTCTTGACGTAGGTTATCTCCGGAATCTCTACCACACATCAGATTCTTCCATCTCGAATTCGTGGTCGATATGGTGTTACAGGCTTCCTGCCTGCAATCTCGGTCCTGCTAGAAAGCTCGGCCCTGGGCAGTATAATAAGATATAATTAACAAAATGTAGTGGATATTACCATTAGGCCAATATATCCTTCATCTCTCGGGCAGCACGGTCCTCGTTCGGTTACCCATATGCTCGTGTCAGCATTGAATTAGTTCCGATCCCATTTCACACTCTGAGCTACGTTCCTTGCACGTACAAGGTATCTTTCCAACCAGGTTCTAAAAAGAACCAGGGATATCTAGCGAGCTCTAAGTAACTATTTTAAGATTCGGCTTTCTTCCCCCGGCCCCGGGGCGAGCATTTGGCGAGCGTTGTGCAAAAAAGTCGGGTAGCGATGTACAGCTTCCCCACCCACCATATCAGCCAGTTACTATCAGAACTCGCCAGGAGCTAGGTAGGGGTGATATAGGGATAGACCCGAAATCCGCCGGAGACAAAGGCGAAGGGCACGAGAAACATGCGGGTGAGGCAAAACTCTATACTTGGGTAAAAGACGAGTTCCGGATGCGGAAATACAACTACGACATAAAGGTTTGCTAATTGGCCTATGTGGCATCATTTGTGCATGTCAGTTTCAGCATTTTTTTCCTTTTGGGTTTGTTTGTGGTTAACCTTAAGGTTTGGCTTCTGAAGAGTGTTGGGAGGTTCATCGACACGTTGCCGAGAGGATAATATATTTCCCCAGTATTTTTCGTTTTCGATTTGAGATACTGTTTCTCCCTTTTCGTCCTTTTCGGCGAAAACGAAAAGTTACCTTAACTTTAATTCTAAATCATCCATCTCTAATTTTGTCTCTCAACCACGATTCTCAGTTGTCTTACGGCCATGAGGCCGGACGGAAAGGTGGGGACAGTGACGGTGACGGTCACGGGTAGGTAGGCAGGCGCTCGCGTGACTCGAATCAAAGTTTGTATTATATAGTACAAATGTTTCAGGAAAAATCGGGGCAAAGGAGTCCATTCAATTGAATGATTGATATTACATCACATCTATATATAGGGGTATCGTAGGTATATGTTATATACAGAGAACATTACATATAAAACTGTACATCCGGCGCCCGCCACAAATTTGTAGTTCGGCTGATTGGCATATATATGTACTCTACTCTGCATGTGTACAGTAGCTCTACCAATAACATTAAACCTGAATTTCCGTTCATCGGCCGACCTGCATAATCATTTATGGAAGGAAGTTTCGTCTATAAAGGTGTGTATGCTTACTACCATTGTGTATCCTTAGGTGGGCCCTTATGCATGTATACGAGCCTAGGCCTGCCTGTACGTACAATATATGGAGGAAGGCTAATTACAATGTCAAATCCGCGATGGAGAGTGACCGTTGCAACCGCAATCCACAGTCAAGTTGCGAAGTCGCTTGCCGGCCGGAGGAACGGAAACCGGTTAACTAGACTAGAACATCGGTTACGTACGGGAAAGGGGGGGGGGGGGGAGAGAAAGACAAGACATGAGATGAATTGCAACTTGAATTGAGTTGAAATGCAGTAGGTGGGTTGGGCCACAAGTAGGGGATAGGACTTAATATAAGAATTTGCGAACATTCGGAGGGAGGCTAGGGCATGCAGGCATGTTTCCATTGCACTGGCGGTGCTGCGCGGAGAAATACCGCCGGGGCTTTCGGGAGACAGAGTCGATGGAATATTCTTTGCATAGACGACTGTTTCTGATAAAGGGAGGCTCGGAGGGAAGTTCCGTGCCACGTTCCTGCAATATGAGCGGTGGGGGTTTAGATAAGTTTAGTCGAGATATCGTAAGGAAATGGTGCCCTGTATCCATGCCCTGCGACTTAGGATCGACCCACTGCATGTACGTTAGGAACGTAGCTTACATATACAGGCCCTGGTAGTCTGGTTGCATGCAGACCCTCCACAAGGAGGTGGGTCGTGCAACCCTGGGAGGTTGTTAGTTCCTTAATCTATCCCCAGGACCTGTAGATGAACACGGCCATCAACCGGCTCAACTAACGCATGTGTCTACTGAAGGACTGATGGCCTGAACCCGTCAATTAGGGGGTAAAGAAAATCGTAGATGGACAATTAAGGAGCTCAACGTCGGCCGAGTGGTGTGCCGCCTGGGTGGGGGGAGGGGGGGTAATACAAACAGCAGAATCTTGATCAATAGCCTCCTACTCCGGAGCTAATAGTAACATAGGGATATCATCATATCTCCCAAGGAGATATGAAGCAGGCCAGTCGTATAATCAATATATGTATAGAATCAAAGAGAAACGAAAAACATCAATAAGTAGCCACATAAAGCTCCACCTTACCTACTATTTGGAACGTGGGCTCGGTAGAACACTCGGGGAAAAGGCGTCTGCTTGCATGTAAGGAGCGGGTATTGGATCTAATTTTGTGGGGGGTCTATCGCAGTGTGCTTCTACATACTGGCTTGTTCTGGTACTGGTGACTTGAGAGTTCCCGTAAGGACCGCTTGCTTAAGATTGTCGATGCACCACACTTCCATGGCAGTTTGAGTCTAGCCCGTGACATTGCATAGGGTTGGAAGTTAGAGTGGGGCTGATATAGAGTGATATGAGGGTAACCATAGCTGTTTACTCACCTCAACGGTCCAAGTACCCATATGAGGAACCAGCATCACAGTGGGATTGTTGACCAATCCCGGATGAATATAGTTCGGTTCATGCTCGTAGACATCTAATCCTACGCTTCCCACCTTCCCGCTGTTCAAAGCCTCTACTAGTGCAAGTTCATCTATGACGGCACCTCGAGTAGTGTTGACAATTATCACACCGTCCTTCATCTTTGCGAACTCATTCGTTGAGATTATGTGATGGGTATGCGTCTATCAATCAACGGAATTAGTACCATTGAAAACCCATATGCCCCGGATTTTACGTTCAATACCCACTTGTACACAACAAAGGAGGGACCTTACATTTAACGGCAGGTTTAAACTGAGCACATCTGATGTTGCCAACAACTCATCAAAGCTCACGTATTTTGCTCCATCCTCTTTATCTTCCGGGAGCCTTTTCCGGTTATGATACTGCACCTTCATGCTGTATGCTTCGGCCTTTCTTTTCAAGTTCTTTCCAATACCACCCATACCCAATATGCCGAGAACTTTGCCTTCAGGGTCATGGCCCAATGCGGTGTTATTTCCTCGCCACTCGTTTCGTCGGAGGGCCATCATCCCAACATTAAAGTTTCGAAGAGCACCGATGATGAGGAACATATTGACATCTGCGGTTGCGTCATTAACTGCAGTGGGAACGTTTGACACACAAATGCCTTTTGCGGTAGTATTCTCATCACTACATATGTAGTAATTGGCTGCGCCGCATATCTCTGCGACAAGTGCCCTTTTTACAAAACTTGTACCCTCAACCTGTAAGGTACAAAAGTTAGCTACTGATGCATGATAGTGGAGCTATGCACTCACCAACAATGAATTGATCAGGCAGGGCAACGTTAATAGACCCGCAGAAGGGAATAACACAGAAAGTAACCGAACCATTTTTCCCCTGAAGTGAAGTTGTTCCGCTGCAGACTGGGGATCACTGGCTGGGGGTGGCCGCCACTTTTCCATTTTCAGATTGGGGGTATGTACACAATAGTACATGAATGTCTCAAGAGCAGCCTTGTTGTAGCAAAACGATTAGTTGGATATCTAGCACTGGTATGTATTAGTACACTGCCACTGCCACATGACCTTCGGTATTGGTATATTGGTATCTTGGTATATTGGTTATAGATTGGTATGTATGTAGATTACACCGTACCTACTCTACTGAAAAAGTACTTCAGTTGCAGCCACGAAAAGCAACAACATTTCTCTGGCACAGGGTGAGACATTGCCGAGTTCAGCTGCTGCAAGTAACCTAGGTATTATGTACTTTGAGAATAATACGGGTAAGTCAAAGTATCAATCACTGACTGTCATCATCAACCTACCTCATAGTCATTGTAGCCCGTACATAGCCCTCTTAGCCCTACCTCCAAACAGGACAAAGTTCTGTGAGATACATCAGAAGCGCAACAACACACATACAGTGTTGAATAGGGGTATAATATAGTACCTGTACCTCTGGGTATCTTCATGAGTGAGTGTGAGTTGAGTTGAAGTGAATGAAATCTTTGCATGTCTCAAAACAAATCCCAGAGCCGACCTCTTGCAGTTCACGGCTTCTTGTCATTCATCTCGGCGACGAGAGGGCAGTGTTTAACCGCTATATGTAAATGTGACAAAATATGCCCGGGGAAAATTGGGAAGGAGGGGGGAGGAGAAAGAGCGTGTTCCTCGAATGAAGAAAAAAAAAAGCATGGGCGCTGGGGGTGTTTCAGTCTTAAATTGCCTACTGTAATGGGGCCAACCGCATTGTAATACTGCGCCGCAGGTAACAGTGTTAAAAATAAAAATAAAAATAAAAATATTTCTTGTGAAAAAAAAGCATTTTTCGTCGAGATATTTTTATCCATTTGAGATTTTCCCCCAGCTTGTCTGAGACAAGGAACAAACAAACGATACATGCATAAATATGACATGCACATGGCCGAGGATAAACTGGCCCGGCCGGCTGGTGAGTATGTAGTTTGAGACGCTCAAATCAAAAAATCCAGAAACATTTTCCATCTATGCGTGAAACAAAACAACTCCAATTGTATGATTGTCCATAATGATCGCGCTTGTATTCGGTATTTTCAACCCTCCAAGCCCGAAATATGGTACAAAACAGTGCTTGAAAACCCAACTCTATATATACCTTGATTCTACTACTTCCAGTCCTTCTAATAATTAAAAGAAAGCAATTGCTCACTTGAATATCCTGCACGGATACCTATGAAATAAGAAATACCCTGATTAGCGTATATCGCCCCCCCCAAAAAAAAAACCAATCAACAGCAATACTAAAGAAGAATGTAAAAAAACTCACTCTGGCGGAAACCCCCCATCAGTGTGCATCGCCCAAGTCATGCCCTTGCCCGGCAGTGGCGGCATACCATTCTCCCCCAGGACCTCCTTAGCCAGCATGCCCGTCTCCCCCTTCCTCTTCAGCACCTCTGCCAAAACCACCGACCCCTGCTTCACCTCCGCCAGCTGCTTCATGCCCTGCTCCCCGTCCGCAATCCTCGGGGCAGCCTTACTCCCCAGCTCCAACAGGCCCACTACATCCTGCTGCGTCACAGTAGAAAGCTGGGGGTAGTTTCTCCGGTTGTCCCGCTTCCAGTAGGGGTTTCCGGCGATGTCGGCGGCGGGGAGAGTCACAGGATCGTCGTAGTCGTAGGGGCTTACGGACCCAGGCGCGGGGATGCGGAATTTTGCGTTGATGGGGACTCCGGTCGAGCGGTTGGGGTCGATGGCGAGGAAGCGCCGGATTTTCTCCCAAACTCCGCGGGATCCAACGGTGTATTTCTGCCAGAGCCCAGCCCCGCGGCAGTTTTGTTAGCTTTAATTGAAGGGGCCAAACCACACAGGTAGGAAGTAGCCAGAGAACCAAGTAGGTATAGCTTGACTAGGCTCACCTTGTACACCGATTGCACACCGCCCGCGGACATCTTGTAGACAGATTTGAGAAGCGAAGATGAAATGCAGATACAGTACTCTGACTTGGTTCGCTGTGCCTCGCCTCGAACAAAGAAATGGGCGTACAACTGGTAAATGAATGGATCAGCGAGCGCAGGCTTCAATCTGTGGGGGGAGGAGGAGGGAGAAAAGCCGGGCCGTATTGAGGGAGCGGGTCTTGACGGCGGGAACACCCCTTGGCAGCAACCTGGAAATAATAGAGTCAAACTAGGGATGGGGTTACCCTCACATTTCCAGCCCTAACGTGTTGGCCCAATAATAAATGGTGAGCCTGGCAGGTCAAAATATCACTAATTCAGAAACGCCGGAACCACACGAGATGTTGAGGAGGAAAGAAATAAAGTACCAAGTTTAACAGTAAAGATGTAACAATACACAAAGTTATGTAGATAAGCCAATGGTGACTGACCAATAAAGGTTGTACTATTCAAAACCCGCCCTCTCAATCCCCACCTCCATCGTATCCCACGCCCCCCTCTCCTCATCCACAAACAAATACCCCACACGCCCCTCCACCGTCCTCAACCTCCTATCCCTCATCACCCCCACCCCACACTCCCTCAGCACCCTCCCAGCCAAATGCTTCACCTTCTCAAGCTCCACGCAGCCTGCCTTCCCCCGCTCATTCCTGACCACGACCCTACACGTCCCAAACTCACTTACAATATGCCTGGTTACACTCCACCCTTTGGCCTCCGCGCAGCTTTGGGCCGTAAGTGAGGGGAGGATATTCGATACCGCGCGGGAGCAGTCTGTGAACCGAGGAGGGCCGGCAGGAGAGGAGGTCGACTCGGGGGGGATGCAGACGGGGTTATTGATGTGGTAGCGGGTGTGTGCGTCCGGGAGGGGGGGAAAGCGGGTGGATGTGGCGGAGTTGGAGAGAGGGTGGGTGGGGTCGAGGGCGTGGTACGGGTCCGCGTGGTTGAGCTGCGAGAGGGGGTAGCTGTAGAGCGGGTTGTGGGGGGTAGCGAGTTGGCTTTCGGGGTAGCTGGGGATTTGGGTGAGTGGGCGGGGGGGGATGAGTGTGCGGATGTCGGGGGGAAGGTCGGCGGGGGGGTCTTTCTTGGGGGGGGCGGCTTGGGCTTTTGGAGATGGGGTGGATGGAGGTGGGGGCTTGGAGGTGGGGGATGCAAATGCAGATCCAGATGGTGGTGATGGAGCCTGCGGGCCGTGGATGATGGCCCATATTGCCTCGATTTGCTCCGGCGAGAGCGTGCTCGCGTCAAACATCACGCCCCGGGGCTGCTCGGACTGCACTGGTTGCAATGGCTGTGGGCCCCCCGGCCCAAGCTGCTCGACCAGCATTCTCGCAAGATCCTGCATCTCGGGGGGATACGACGTGGGATCAAAGCCCGCTGGGAGACCCTTTGTGATATCGGGGAGCCCCAGGGACGCCATGAACTCTCCCACTTCGGCTTTCTCCGCTGGGGTCATGGCGGCGAGTTCCTCTGCGAGGGAGTTGTAGCGTTTAGACTGGGGAGAAGGAATCTGGGAACTTGATGCTGATGGCACAGTCTCTGCGGCGGCTTGCGACTGCACTATCTTCGTCTCTTCCTCTTCCACAGTAACCCCAACCCCAACGGGCACCTCCCTCAACTTCGGCTTCTTCATCTTCCCCTTCTGCACCCTCGGATCCGGCACCTCCCCCACAGCATTCCCAACCATCCTTTGCATATCCTCCTCACTCCCCTCCAGAAGCATTATCATGATTTCTACATCGGTCATGTCAGGGAAGGTTTGCCTGGCGAGATCGAGGACTTCGTCGGGGACTTGGTCCATGAAGGCATTGATGTCGTGGACGGAGAATTTGCCGAGGCCATTGGGTTCGCCATAGGAGACGGGGGCAGGGAGTGCGGCGGGCGCTGTGGGGTTGGTTAGCTAATAAGTGCTTTTGTAGTAGTAGTAGTAGTGGTAGTCGTGGTGGGGGAGGGGGAGGGGGAGGGGGAGAGGAGGGAGGAGAGAGGAGGAGGAAGAGAGTATACTGAACAAGGCGATGCCTAGTAAAGCCGCGAAGATGGGCTTGGTGAACTTCATTGTTGATATATATCAATAGTAGTGACTAGCAAATTATCAACTACGATAGTTTTCTCTGGGGAAGAATGACATGAAATGTGGAGGAGAAAATATGGGAGATGAGCACTTTATTTATTAGATATTTTGTGGCTCCATGCTGTCCCATACAGGTAGAGTTTCAAGTAATCAAAAATGAAGAAACAATCTTTTGCCGAGTAAAGTAAAACTTTATATCGCCTGGATATTTTATGTTTGTCTGTCTGTCTGAAGAAAGACACATTTGTGAGAACCCACGTGTAAAAAGAATTCCTGTAATTGTTTTTCTTTCTTTTATTTTTTGACCAGCGGCATGTAGTAAGTGTACTAAGGGCCCTTCTTTTTCGCTCCACTGTTACCCTGAACAGGGTGAAGTTAGTTATCCAGCCACCCCTCCAACAGCACCTGCTCTGTAAAGTAGGAAATGACGATCGTGGCGCCAGCGCGGAGGATACCCTCGAAGGTCTCCATCGCCATCGCCTTGAGATCAAACACGCCCGCCTTTGCAGCCGCGTGGATCATTGCATATTCCCCCGAGACCTGGTACGCTGCGATCGGAACCTAGCAGCAGTAGTCATATATCAGAACCCTGAAAACACAGCAAACCCGCGGGTGGAACATACATTCCTCGCCAGCTCCTTTGCATCCGCAATGACATCCAAATATGCGCTCGCGGGCTTCACCATAATCACATCCGCGCCCTCGTTTAGATCCCTCAGAATAGCTCTCCGCGCCAACCCCTTCCCACTGGGCGGCAGCTGGTAACACTTTCTATCCCCGAAACTTGGCGCGGACCCCGCGGCATCTCGGAATGGTCCGTAAAGGTTGCCCGCGAACTTGGCTGCGTAGCTCATCAGGAGGACTTTATTCTCCAATCCCACTTCCCGTAGCCCTTCTTTGATGGCGCGGATCCGGCCATCGTTCATGTCACTGGGGGCAACACAGTCCGCGCCGGCGATGGCATATCCAATTGCAGTCTCTTTGATTCTCTGCACAGAGAGTGCGTTGTCTAAGCGCCCGTCTGGGCGGATTACACCGCAGTGGCCATGGGATGTATATTCGCAGAGACAGACATCGCACGCAATAAATAACCCCGGAAATGCGGATTTGAGTGTCTGGATTCCTTGGATAACGGGTCCGTGGGGAGCGCAAGATTGTGAGCCCACAGGGTCTTTGGCGGTAGGGGCGAGGGGCACACCGAAGAGGATGACGGACTTGAGGCCTCGCTCGACGAGGGAAGTGAGGAAGGGGACGAGTTTGTTGATGCCCCGCCGGTATTGACCGGGGAGGCTGGACACAAGGGTTTCTTCATCGGGGCAGTCGGTGATGAAGAGCGGGTACATGAGCATTTCCTAGGCACGGGAGCAATTAATTGAACATCCATTCCTTGCTCGTGTACATATATGTAAGCGGCACAGTGCAACGAGCACTGTCGTAATGGGCACTTTGTGTGAAGGGTACTATAGAAGGAGGGATGGAAAGAGTGAATCACACATACCTTTGTCAACTGCCTCTCCGCCTGCCACTTGCGAGACAACGGATGGGCGAAACCACCATGGAGAATCGACGATAACTCAACAGCCATCACGATTGGTTGATGTTGAAATGTGGAGTCGTCTAGACTGCTAGTTTATGCAGTATCGCTGGGATATAGAATGCTGACCATATAGACCATGCCCAATCGTTTCTAGGATACAAATTGCGGGGTGTGGGGGGAATGCAGTACGGGACAGTACAGAAGTATTGTAACACAGCGTGAGGAGAAGACACACCAGAGAAGGAAACCCAGCCGGTCTGATATTCCAGTTTATGCGTGACGCCACTACCTATGTTTGAGAGAATACCCACCTTCCTTCCGAAGTGCCCTACAGGATCCCCACAGAAAGTGCAAGATGGTTCAGGCTGTTTGGACGTAATGTCCTCGAACATGAGCAACATGGATCAGAGGGTTGGTGAAGATGGTTCTGCCGGGACGCCCTCCAGCAAAGGGGGAGTAGCCACTGTGGAGGTGCTGTGCCAACCAGACTAAATGGGAAGTATATATATAGTCACCAGTTATGCCCGAGTCTGTGACCATGCCCTCGCTCGCTCATCGACTCCAAATACCTATATTCCGACAGATCTCGTATCACCGTGATCACTGGCTCGCCCCTAACATTAGGACTACGGCGGAAATCGACAGAGCAACACGCCCATCAGAGAGTAAGTACACAATCAGACCACCAACCCGACCTACAGTAGGTACACAACTATGTTGTAGTGTCTGATACACTGCACACTTGTTCTGTACCTGAGGTGGATCCGATGTTGTGCAAACTTCTCCATCCCAGTGCATAACTGTCAAAGGGAATATACAATCCCCCACACATTTGAAGTGTTGATACAAGGCACTTTCTCTGTATGCAACAACTCACTGTGTGTACACGGAGAGTACTTGAGCTCGCTTTCCATATTTCCATGAGAGCTGATTGAACCGGGTATAGAGAGCTATAGCAGGTGGGGGGGAGACTATTCCCTCTGAGCCCCTTCGCAATATCAAACTACAGTCGCAAAGCCAGGTAGACGTCAATTGGTGCTGGGAAAACAAGTAAAAAGGAATAGAAAAAAGAAAAAAGAAAAAAAAAAACACCCACTATATACACTCTAGTAAATACATGCCGCTGTTCATGCCGCTGTTTCTACTCATAGCACCAAAGACATATAAATACAAACGGTTAGCAGACATCATGACACCATAAGCCATAAGTCCCGAGCAAACCATGCAGAGTTACAAGCAAAAAGCGCCATACATTTGCAACCACGAGAGCAGGCATCTTGCCCTCCCACACATTAGATTATCCCCCCAAGGACCAGCTTCCCAATCCCCCCAATCTCCCCCTTGACCCCCAGCGGCCCTCTACTCGCTTCCTCAAACTCCCTCACCACCATCCCAATAACACACTTTCGTATCTTTGCATCAGCCTTCATAAATATCTCACCCACCCCGGCACTACATTGCTGCGGTGTAGACACCAGCGTCAGAACCCGACTATACGCATCAATTAAGACGTCACATAGCGTAGCAAACGTCTCGTAAAAGTCCGGATCGAACGGCAACGGCGGAATCGTCAAGTACAGATACTCAGATTCCCCCTGCGCCGCCCCAGGGGTACCAAATGCCGCTGTGGTAGTAGACGAATGTGATATCATTGGTAACGGTCCCGAAATCGACATTCCGTATTGGACTGGCGGGGGAGGGTTCGCAGGCAAGGGCGGGACAGGAGGTGGATCACTTGAATCTGAAGATAGGGACTGCTGTGATATCGACGGGAGATTGATTGTCGACCCTGACATCGACCGCGTACGCTCGAGTAAGGAATCTGACGAATCTTGCGAAGACGATGTGATCCCTGACATGGCTGACGAGTTCACCAAGGAAGGGGCAGTTGTGGCTGTGGACCCTCTTCGGGGCTTTGATCGAGAAAAGAGCTTTGGTATCCGGACTGAGGAGGAGGTTAGTCTGAGGCCTGCGACGCTTGATCCAGATGAATGCGTGTTGCCGTGGTGGTGTTCATGGTTCTGGGACTGGTAGGTTTCGTACTCGGTGAGGAGCTGGTTGAAGGCTTTGAGATAATCGATCGGCGAGGCGACACCCAAATCTAGGATATTCGGTATTGAACACCCGAGGACAAAGTAGTTTGTAGCTCTAACGCTGGACTTAGTTTCATCCAATGGCGTAGAGGAAATGGCTTCACATACCGCTTTGCAAGTTTTTTTGCATCACTATATAATCCACGGTTCAGGTCGTTTCTAGTGAATAACACTGTATTGAACCAATATACTCGGCCATCATGTCTTTACTCCACAACATACATTAGTCTCTATATGACGAGCAATTCATTATGCCGTGTAACCACTCCAAGTCAAACATATAAAGCCGCAAGGGATTCACTTACGCCCGCCTCAGATAGTCCAGCGTAGCCATCCTCTTCGTAACCAGCTCAAAGACCTGCTCATACTGCGCATTGGGGCTCTGTGGCGTTTGTGTCAACGGCGGCACAGGAGTCACATTCATATATTCCCTGGCCCCAACTCTGCCAAACATGGTGACACTGTCCAGTGACTTTTGGTGGTTCAACGGTTGCCTGCTTGGTTTCTTTGAGGAATTGGATCTCAAAAAATACGAGGCCTGGTAGTTGTGGGTATCGTCCGGTGTAGTAACTGCTCCCGGGGTAGTTGTGCCAGACGGAGAGGTGATGACAGAAGCGGTAGTGGTTGACGAGTTGGAGGTCGGGGAGAAGAACCGGAATCCCGAGGGGTTGGACGCTGTTGATTTGTGCATCTCTCGGGCTAGTCTGGAACTCAATCAGACCCTCGTAGAGCACTCTCCCTCTGTACCACCAACTTCCTATTCTGTCTGATGCTGATATAGTCGAGAACTATATAGAAAGATAATGCAATGTTCCCTGGCACTCTCCCTCTGTACCACGAACCTCCTATTCTGTCTGATGCTGATGCGTATAGAAAGTGCCAACCAGCTATATAGAGAAACGATGCAATGTTCCCCGGCACTCTCCCTCTGCACCACCGGTTGCACAGCTCTCGGGTGTGGCCGGCTGTATATGGAGGAATGTAGGACAGACAGTCCTTGACAGTCCTATAACCGGTGGGCGACCTGAATGGGTATCAAGACCGTCAGGTGTATATCTCACGTTGAGCGGCAGTGTGCAGAGGCTTGTTATGTTATTACTTGACGGCTCGAATAGACCGTCTGTGTGTGGGCTCTTGGTTTGTTTGATTGGGTTATTGTTTGGTGTTTGATGTCACCCAGGGGAGTGGTGGGGAGGTGGGGTCGCGGGTGAATCAGCCCAGGCCAATTGTTCCAGATATCTCTCCCGCCTAGGCGTAGAGAATGAGAATTCCGTCGATGCTTCCTTCTTATACAGATTCCAGAGCCAGAGCACGCGAGGAGAGGGGTATTCACAGCACTCTCAGGAACACACCGATTCGAATGAGGGCAAAGGAAAGCTGGATGATCTCGCAGTTGTATCATGCGTGTGCAAATTCAATGAGACTTGTCGGACCCAGGGACATTCATTTTCAGCTTTTTGCCCGTCCACGGATGGGGGGTATGTATTTTGGGATGGAGGGGGGGCGGGGGTTGTTATGTATGGGTTATGTACGGTATTGTATGTTGTATGTATGTACAGTAACTATATATGTACCTACCATCGTATGTACACGTATGTACAGCATATATAACTCAGTTGATTGAATAATAAAGGGGCTCGGAAGCCACTGCAGCCCTGGCCGAACGGAGGAATCCCTACCAATAACTTACAAGTACTTACCTGTACATACAGATTTACAGCCATTACATGTATCTACGGACGTCCGGTGTACCGTAACTACCGTATGTACTGTACATTGCACACACATGAGGCTTCAGTCATTCGCCATTGCCCCGGAAACACTCGTACACTGCCCCTGATCATAAGGCCCTGCCCTGCAGCTGGGTTGCATTGCCATCGTTTTGCGAGCTCAACGGCATTGGCTTGGCACAGAATCATGTTTACTGTGCGATAGATGTTCTTTACTACTGTATGTGGCTTTACATACTCCAGTAGCCAGACTGACCACCATCATCACATCAAGAGGAGATGTGTGAGGACAGCCTGCTCCGCCATACACTGTACATACCGGCATACTCTATGTACATACATACATATATACCGGTATAGCCCCCCCCCCACCCTTCATGGGTCAGAGGGCCTTCATTCGCAATCGACCTATGCACCTAGCCAGCACCTTGATGAGCTACCTTGATGAGCTGTCTAGAGTAGTACCAGAAGGCCCAGCCCTGGGGCGTGCTCTTCCCATATACTCCTTTTTATTTGGAGTTCTACAGTGCAGAAATATCCGGAGCTCCAGCTCTTCTCTCTGTCCACTGCAGACCTCCTCCCCCCTCTTCAAGCTGTGAAAGCCCTAAACACTTCACCCTCCCAGCTGTTCTGTAACCACGATGGAGCCCGTTCCACATCCCCCAAACCCTCCAATTCCAGTGCAAGACGACCGGATATGGATAGATGGCTGCTTCGACTTTGCTCATCATGGTACACCATCCCTCAATCTCACCACCTTTATTGGGGCCCATCAATTCTAACCTCTAGGCCACACCCCTAGGCCACGCCGGAGCCGTCCTCCAAGCCAAGCAGCTCGGGAAATACCTCGTCGTCGGCGTGCACTCTGACGAAGAGATATTTGAAAACAAAGGTTTTACCACTGGTCAGGATTCCTCTCCCATTCGGGTTCGCTAAAGATGTCCAAGGTCCCACCGTGATGACCCTCAAGGAGCGGTAAGCCCACTCACCTACCCAACCCCTCTAGGTTTCGCGAATATATCTCTAATACCTTTGACCCAGAATTGCCGCTGTCCAGGCGTGCAAATGGACGAATCTGCCCGTCCCAAACGCGCCGTATGTTACCGACCCAGCGTGGCTGGACCTCTATGGGTGTAGATACGTTGTTCATGGGGACGATATCACTACAGGTACCCACTCCCACTGCCACCACTACCGCAATCCCACAACTACTAACATATGCATGGCCCCACCCCAGACGCCACCGGTGAAGACTGCTACCGCATCGTACGCTCCCTCGGACGCTTCAAAATCGTCAAACGCACCCCAGGCATCTCCACGACCGACCTCGTCGGGCGCATGCTCCTCTGTACTAAACAACACCACCTCCCCCCATTCTCCCTGCAAACAAACCTCCTGTCCGCTCTTCCCTCTCTCAACCGCCCTACCCCCACCGCAGAAGCAGTTTACCAGCTCGACTGTGTCCGGTCCTACGCCAGTGACGAATTCGGAGTCGTCGGGAACGGTAGCACTGTGTTCTCGTACGATCCTAATTTTGGGGGTAGTCCGAATGGATCTTGCCTGCAGATTGTGGAGGGGAAGAGGCCGAGACAGGAACAGAGGGTAGTATATGTGGATGGGGGGTTTGATCTTTTTAGTAGTGGGCATATTGAGTTTTTGAAGTTGGTTGTGGAAACAGAAATTAAGGATGCTGCGAGGCGAGGTGAATATGAAGTCGTTGGGGATGCGGCAAGCGGTGGGAGGAAGCCATATGTCGTTGCGGGTGTCCACGATGATAGGACGATCAACAAGTTCAAAAGACTAAACTACCCCATTATGAACTTGTTTGAGCGGGCTCTCTGCGTTTTACAATGCCGCGTGAGTTTTCCATCCTGGCCTTAATATCGTTAAATTGCTGACAAGTATCAGTACATTTCCTCCCTAATCCTGTCTTCGCCTTTCGTTCCCTCCCTCGCATTCCTCGGCACCCTTCCCACGGGTGGTGTCCCCCACGCGGTCTACCACGGCCCCACCAAATTCATGCCTTCTGAGGCAGATCCCTACCAGGAGCTCAAGGAGGCCAAGAATGTCTTTGGTGAACCGCTTTTCAGGGAGATAACCGAACACGAGTGGAGTGGTGTGAATGCGGGAGAGATTGTCTCGAGAATCGTACGCCAGAGGAGCTTGTACGAGGAGAGACAAAGGAGGAAGGAGGCGAAAGTTGAGAAGGAAGAGAGCATGATAGGTTAAAATAGCCTTAAGTCCCTAGATTGAAATGGCTGGATTGGATAAGAGCCCTCGGTATAGACTTTCTGATATCCTTTATTATTATCGAGTACGATACCCTAATGCAATGCATGAGAAAAGTTGGGGTCGTTGAAATTATTGTTTTTGCCTTTCACCGATCGAGGGGGAACACAGCTGCTCAATGTGTGATTCTTGTAATCCTATAGTAATGGCCCTTGAACAGCTCTTTACTCAGCATCTCTATGATCTCTAGTACTTTGATATCAATCCAGTCCTCTACATCGCCTGCATTATCATCATATTTTGACGAACCTCCTCCTGGAATATTTGCTAAAATGGTTGTTAGTACCGGAGATACCAGGGCTACAAAAACGACTCTGTTATACAGTAGTGCGATCACATACAATTTCAAAATACGAATCTGATCTGTTACATACTGGGAAAAGGCGAAAACTGGGACATACCTTCTCCAATTTATCCATTTTCGCCACATATGTTTTCCCAATTTGCTTGATCTCATTGATTATCTCCTCAAATTCCACGTCCTCCTCCTCCCCCTGCTTACCCGCCCCTCCTCCACTTCCATCATCACCAACCCCAATTTCCCTTGCCATCTCCACCAACTCCTTCTGTACCCCTTCATGCTCCAAAAACAATCTCTTCAACTCCCTATCCCACTTCTTGCAATCCGCCTGGAATTTCCGAATAACACCTAGTGGTATTGCGTTGCCATATCTCGCTAAGATGGAAGTTTTGTGTGCAGCGGCGAGGGCAGTATAGGGCTCGTTGGTGAAGGGGTGGATGTTGATTTGTGAGAGAGATTTGAGGATGGTGGTGAGGATAGATTTGAGTTGGGCGGGGAGGTGGGTGAGGAGATGAGTGGTCCTTTGGTGGATGGAGTCTAGGACTCGGGTAGTTTTGGTTAAGAAGGTAGTGAGGGGGTAGGGGTGGCGGTGGAGGAGGCTGGACTTACCGGAGAAGATGGTGGAGTAGGGGTGTTGGGGTAGGGAGGTTTTTTTTTTGTGGGATCTTTGGGGTATGCGTTGGGTGGGTATGGGGATGCTTTTGCTGGCATTTGCGTGGAGGGTGGCCTTGTGACTATGGCTGTGACTATGGCTGAGAGTAGAGCATTTGGGGTGTTTTTCGCGGGATTTTAAAATGCCGCTGGTACTGCTGTAAGGCTTGTATTCCTTGCCATTACCATCGGAAAACTGAGATTTAGCTGAACTGTGCTCCTTGGCCTTTGTTGAGGAATGGGCTTCGTGAGGTTTAGTTGAAGTATGTCCCTTCCCAGTGGGGTTGTGCTTGTGGTCGCGATCCTTTGATTTGCTTTTGCTGTGGTGCTGCTCATGGTCGATACTGCTGCTTCTGCTACTGTGAGTTGGTGGGCCATTGTCACTGGATACTCCCCCGAATGAGACCCTCTTGGGCTTCGACGACTTGCTGGTACTGGTGCTTGTGGGTACACTGATGCTGGTGCTGGGGAGCTTGTGCTTTTTGTGTTTCTCGTGGGACGAGCTCTTGCTCCTGTGCTTGGTGGAAGGAGGAGAGGAGCGGTGCCGGCTCATATTGGATGACTGACGGAGATTCTTTAGTGCGCAGGAATGTGTCGGGGAAATGGAATTGAATCGAAGGGTGGGCGCAAGAGGGTTGGGCAAATCGATAACCAACGGGGCTATTGATAGGTAACAGCGTTAGCTATCACTATAGAGTATTCGTGTAAGCAAGCGATAGATTAGTCTGGTTGGCGATAGATATCCAATAAATGAGTTCAAAAAGGTTTAGATAGCTAAGTCTGATACCTCAGTAAGTAGTTAGCTGTAGCTGGTTGGATCACAAAATCGAGTTCTCAATGGAACCATTTTGGCTCCTCTGTTACCCTGAAACTATCGAATTAAGGGTAACTTGGAGGATATGCAGGCCTGGGCATCAACTTCGCTTGATGTTCATTAGATTTGAACGCACAACGTATAAAACTTGAACGTGGTGACTACTAGTGGTGGGTGTTTTGCCATATGAAATTAGAACAAGGCCCACCTCGAAGCCTAATCAGATTTTACAACCTCACCACCAGGATCCAGATACTTTCTCACCCTGGTAAATATTTACGACAACACACGGGTATAGCCTCAGGCGTAGTAGCTAGCAACAATCAAGTAAAGTAAACCCCCGATTTCCAGCCCATGTGTCCAATGAATATAGCCTTGTACCTAGAAATGTATGTGCAAATGAGATGAAGAGAGCAATAATGTACAACATATCATAGCAAAAGGGGGACCAAATCAAAACGTCATACCAATAGCTAATTAAATACAAAAATAATCACAAATTATCCCCATCACGCCTTTCGGTGAAGTCTACATTGCTTGCTGGTTCTCCGATGTCCCAACATCCCACAGGCACCACAAGTGATATTTGAAATCACTTTGATAGTAACCGCTGTGGGCGATGCAATCACATCCGCCGCCGGCGGTCTCGCATCAATACTTGGCCTTGTACTATTACCTGCGGAACTCTGCGTTGTAAAAGAAGCAGTTTTTGCAAGTTCCGCCATCTGCCTCTTTTGAATTTCCAACTTAAGCCGCTGCTCCTCGAGTTTGAGCTGGTTTCGTTGGACTCTGATTTCTTGTTCTTTGAGAGCTAGCTCGTTACTTTTGGCTACAAGTTCTTGTAGACGGCATTGGTCTGCTTCTTGCTTTCCCTCGGCGGCAATGGACGACCGGGAGCGGGGACGTATTAGAGAATTGGATGATGAAGAAGGCGGTGGCGAAGTCGAAGATGATGATGATGAAAAGGAGCATAAGGGTCGACGACGGGATCGAGAGCGGAAAGAATGCTTGGTGTCCACTTGTGATTTCCCCCTCGAGCGACGAGAAGCTTTTTCACTCGAGCTAGCAACAGATTTTTGTTTCTCTTCCACAGTACTTTGTCTCTTGCGCTTTTTCCTTGGCGGAGGCGACAACGACAGAGAAGTTGATGGTGCAGGAGACTGTGACGGTGATAAGGCAGGGGCTTTTCCAACCTGTCTTTTCTTTGACCGTTTCTTCCCGCCTGTCATGCTCTTGTCATTCCCCTTGCGTCTCTCCTGCCTGCGTTCATTGAGTTTTTTCTCCTCCTTTCCGTGGCTTTTACGTTTCTTCCTTGGTGGGGTAACCTTGTCCATTTCAGGGTCCTCCCCGCTTCCCGACAGTGACGCCATCTGAGGCCTCTTATTTAAGCCCTTGCAATAGGCGGGATGCTGCTCGAGTACTCCTTCTATTGGGCCGTGACTATCTTTCTCATTAGCGGTTGGTGTATTTTGTTCCCGCCTGTCAATCTGCAGAGACTCTTCTAAGGCTGTTGTTGCCTCTGCATATTTTCTGTGGTGGTTCATTTTTTCCTTGGTTGGGTCGTACACAGGCTGTCGAACGTCGGTATGGCCAGTACTTTTGTAGTGACTATAAAGACCATTGAACATTCTGAACGTGGCAGGTGGTCTACATATGATGCACGCTACTGGATGCCCGGTTTTATCAGCATGCCGATGTCCGTCACCTCCAGTAATATGCAACTTATTGCAAGTGCTGCATTTGCTGTGAAAAGATTTGAAGGAGATTGGTGGTGTATAGGGAGGCGGGCTTTTCTGCCCATGCCTCTCGCCTGGAAATACCAGATCCGCTGGCTTCCATTCGGGCTCCGTGCCGGGTGTGTCCTGCATAAATACCGGGCAGTGGTTCACCATTTTGCTCCCTGTCATCCCCCCTTCAACACTACAGTTATGCCTTGATGGTCCAGCAACAACCATCTCTCTTTTTACAAGGCCTTGTTCCCCCGTCTTTTTTCTATCGTTCGAATTTCCTATTATTTTGCCGTATTGTTCGACATCTAAGTGACCTGTCTCCACGCAATGTACAAAAAATCTGTTTATTTTGGGCCATTCAGTTGGAGGTTGACATATCGTACAAATAAATTTATGATTTGTTGCAACGAAGTGTGCTTGTCTATGGCCACCACTTTTGCACACCGTGTTGCAGATGCTGCACGTGCTGCGGAAGCTTTGAAAACTGATGCCGGTTCGTGGTAGTGGACTCGTTTTGGTATGGATAGTGTTCTCCAAATTTGGTGGCCTCGAAGTATTATTAGAGGTGCCAGGGCTTTGAAGGTTGGATAATTTCTCTTGCTCTGATTGTTCCGGTGGGAATTCTCGGCTCCAGGGGGGGGCTACCGACACCATACGCCCAGGAAATGGGTCTTCTGGAGAAAATCGCTTATGAATGCCGATTGCAGTATTTGCTGGGCGCCGCAGAGTCCCACTTATGCCCTCTTTTTTTCCTCCACACTGACTGCCCTGTCTTGGCTCGTTTGAAGAAGTCCCTGACAGTTGCTTCTCCTGATTTACCCCTTTCTCCTGTATTCTCCCGTGTTCCATGAAATGTGAATATAAGTCTCGGTTCGGTCCCACAAGTAGCATATCTGTGACTCCAACCTCTCTGACCCATTCATCCACAGCCTGATCCAAAGCCTGAAATATCGCTCTCTGCGTAGCTGACAACGCCCCGCCCCCGGAATTCGGCCAATCCGAGCTAACTCCCCGCCTCCAAATCCTCATCTGAACCTCTGACTCTTTCTTGTCCGCTAGATACCTCGAATTGACAGTTGACACATCCCGGAAATCGACATAAACACCTGGAGTAATATGGCCTATACGGAGCCTCAGTACACTAGGGTGCCCCAGAGTCAGGTGAACTCCAAGAAAAGGGTCATTTTGTGCCTGCTTCCAAATACAAGACCATTTACACGTCAAAGGGTTGTAAACATAGATCTCACAAACTCTATGAGGCTCCAACGACTTGTTTTGATGGGGTGCTGATGAGCCTTGGGGCATGAGATGTGAAGAGCCGACACCGAGAGGTGGATAACCCGCTGCTGCTGTATGGACCGCTGTCATACCGTATATGCTGGTTGCACTGCTAGGATACAGTGGCATTGGTACAGCGGTGACATATGTCTATCAAAAATTAGCACTTGGTTCTTGGTGGTTTCGAAGCGTCTGAACATCGTGAATCCAGCTCACCCTTGAAACCTAACGACGCCGCAAATGAAAAAGGATGTGCCTGCGGAAGGTATCAGTTGTCGAGCCGGCAGTGCCAAATTGCCACCACTGACCTGGGCGTCAAGCCCGCCGACTTTTGACAATCTGTGTATGCCGGGGTCACCCCGCAGTTACACTGTAGCGATTGTGGTACTGAACTCCCGAGACTTGGCACGCAAGAACGCCAACCACTTGGCATGAGACTAGCCAAGCATAGCGAGACATAAAGATACATTTGCTTATAACTACATACTACATAATGTAAACTTAACTATTCAAAAAATCAAAAAAAAAAAAAGACAGAAAGTGTCACTCGAAAATCCTCTGGAGCTCCCCAACTGCATTCAACAACATCCAGCTGAGCTGTGCATTAGAAGGGACTGGGTCGTGTTCCCCACCAAGTCAAAAGGATGCCTGTCAAGATCTATTAGACATTGAGTCCAGATAGAGATAAGGCTTTAAACTCACTTAATCCAACGGTTTCCAACATTGCAGCAGTTGCCTTCACAATGAGGAAGTCGGCAGGTCTCTTCTCTTGGAATAATTCGGTGACGAGCTATGCGGGGTCATTGGTTGGTAAATTCCCGGCTAACTTCATGCAAGTACATACCGATGGAACAGTGGTAGCTGCAAATATCAATCCACCCATATAGGCAGCCCCCTTATAAGTTAAGGTACCGGTGCCATTCAATAAAGCAGCAATACCATAAGTCTGGATGGCACTGCCTACTAGGCTGGATCCGTAGGCAGTGGCCGCGGAAGCTGCCTCCTTTGAGCGCAAGAATTCCTCCTTGGAATTGGATGTCTTGACCTTGTGGTAGGTCTCTCCAAACAATGGAGTCATGACGGCGAGCGAGGTTGCATGAGTGTAAAGGGTGCCCAAGGCAATTGCAGATGGCTTTACTGGTGGAAGATAGTGAATGCTAGAGAGCAGGATACCTGAGTCAGAATAGTTTCAAAGAGCATGCGGTGTATTTCGGGACATGCTTAGGGTGCAAGGAATGTTAATTGACGCATCGGGGAGTAAAAACCTAGCCATTGTGGTGATGATGTGATAGATTGTAATGAAATTGCTGATAATATATGAGTGGGAGAAAACGAGGAGAAATTCGTGAAGATGGGTGAAAGCTACTAAATTATATGAATCCTTTTTTTTTTATGACCGCATACATCGTTTCCAGTTCTACCGAATATTCGCCACAGCTTGTCTGTTTGCAACAAATCGTGAGAATGACGACAAAAATTGACGTCATACCCGCTGGGAGCCGCAACGCCAACATTTCAAGGTATCACCAATATTTCCGTGAGCTAAATAACGCCTTTCCAGAAGTTCGAGCACTGGTAAATGCTAAATCATCTTGAAAATGATGCAACGCCCTAGGTTTTACCAGTGTGACCCAATCTAGCGTTCTTGCATAAGCTGCTCGTTGGTTCTCAAAACCAGTCGTCAGCTGCGGCATCATTATTTAACTTTCCATACCAAAGAGGAGTGAGTTAGGCCTACCCTAAATTTTGGATCTGACCTACTCAAATCCTCCCGTCGGAACAAACCACCAGAATCCAGACTGATTGTGGGGAAGTTCGGATTTTCATATGGCAAGTTTAGCTCCTTGCCATAAATTGACTGTACATTCTGTACACTCCGCGGGGTTCCCCACAGTGTGTGACTACTGTGAGTTCCCCCTGAGGATACTTGCTTTCTGAAGAAAGGTGAACTAAGCTGTGTATTAGGGGGATTTTGCCTAGTGGAACTTCTAGGAGGATTCCTCGTTACTGGCTTTGGAGGTAGGCTCAACCTCTCCAAAGGACTGCTTGAGCGATTGCTTTGAAATACGCTCTTGGATGTTTCAGCAGTCGGCAATCTCAAGCCACCACCTACTCCTCGAGACATAAGACCATTCATAAATGAAGAGATTTGCTGAGGAGGCCTAGAATGGACGAGTGTTGGACGTTGGAAGGGAGCATCTACGCTGCTAGAATAGGACGGCCTAGATGGCGTGGGGCCTACCTGTTGACTCGCGCTAGTGAAATGTGAAGGCTGAACGGGGAAGCTGGTGCTGGGCGATATTGGATAATACCGCATTGTTGAATTCACGCGCATTGTATGATTTGCCTGGGATTCAAGCTGTTTCGTACGGTGCGCAGTGTCACTGATATGTTCTTCCTCTCCATGGAAAGTGGACAACGAGCCATCAACAGTCCTATTAAGACCACGCAAGTTATGTTCCTGTTGCCCAATCCCCAACTGGTGCGTGTCCACTCCACGTTCGGGCTTCTTTATTGGAGTATAAATGTTTGATAGTTGCCTTGGAGATTCCCTTTGATATACTGGTGTTTTTGGTGGGAGGCTTTCACGTATACTATTTCGAATCTTTACCCTTGGCGGTGGCATTGCCTGTCGAGCATTTATTTCCTCTCTAAACCTTCTCTCAAGTGCTCCCGAGTCCTCTAGTGTATCAGCCTCCTGAAGTGGCGACTTGCGTTTTTGAGGAATAGTAGCTTGAGGAGACGACACGCGTGCTTGAGATGCCTGTTTTGGCTCTGAAGGGATATTTGATGAACTTTGAACTCTCTGCCCCTGGCTTGCTTCATATTTACGGAGCATGGAACGGAGTTTCTCTAGTTCTTCCTTTAGACACTCATTCTCCCTTCCGCCAAGTCAGTATCTTCTGCATCACCTCATAGCTCGATTCATGACAAGAAGTGGTACTTTTTTAATGACCCAGCCATTGCCAGCTCATCCCTTACCCCTTTCAGTACTACTCTGTGCTTTTCTGTCCTCTCACGGTAGTCTTGTGCTACCTTTCTGAAATATGTTGCTGCCCTTTGTAAATTATTATATTGAAACTACGATGGAAAATGGATATCATTAATATTGTTTAATTTCTCAATTAACCAAGGCTGATAGCAGTCAAAACAGAAACCCTACCGTCATGGCTCCATAGAAATCATTGAGAAGCTCATTCGTAGGGCGAAAGTAGTCTTGAAGGTAAGCCGGCGTCTTGGTGTAAGATATGTCAGTATCTCTCTTGAAGGGGTATTCTAGGGTAGAATACGTGACACACCTCTCCAACTCCAAGCCGTGTGATAGAAACCTCTATGCTTTGACAGTATGGGCAGGTATGCTTGCTCCGTGCTGCATTTGATGGCGCTACAATGAAGAAGTGTTCAGAATATGACTTTTGCGTGAACTGGGTTCGAATGCCTACCACCCTCGGGAAAGATATGAGTGGCGCATGTTATATGCCCACAGCTTGTCAGCCAGAAAGGGCTCCAGTCGTCGTCTTCGTCATTACTCGCTGGTGCTGGAGGTGAAGAAAGAGGCTGGAAACAGACGCAACAATAGAGGAAGAGGTCATTATTGTTTGGCCCGGGCTGTCGTGACGGGTCCTGGGCCGGTAATGCAGCACTAGCTACCTGGCGAGCTGGAGAAGGTTGCATAGTTGATGGATGTGTTATTATTCAAGAGTTGAGTTACTTAGTAGTCTCGTTTTCGTGTAACAGATGCTTAAAGCAAGGTATTGAATGCAGCCCTTTGATCTCGAAACTATATGAAGCCCTATGAGTCAGGAAAGCAGTGCACCAACGGAACTGATGATGATGATGATGATGGGATATGCTGTATCATGTTCCGTTTCTTGCCTATTTGTATTCCCTCTGCAGCCATGACAGCTTAAGCACCAGCAGTCGTTGTTTCCAACTGGGAGTCGACAGCACGCTTGACTACCCAAAGAGGCAAGTAAATTGCCCTTGGCGGATATTCAGCCTATTACAGCTAGCCCCTTGGCCTGTGGCAGGCTGACATAACGAACTTCTGAGGGCAACACAAAATCAATCATATTTGCGCCATTACAGTACTTACTGCGTACCGCATCCTCCAATGAACAAGCAAAATATCCTGTTCAGTTACAAAAGCCTTCGAAAGGATATCCTATATGCATATCATGTACACGAGTATCGGTACAATGGATCAGGTAGGGAGTCGAGGTTCTAATCATACCGTATGTAGTGTGTAAAGTAGAAACAATGTTTTAAGGCGTACAATTCAAACACTTTACTGTCTATCTTGTTCCTCTCCAACCTACAAGCCTTCCTTCAGCAAAAATGTATATCCGATTCAGGAGGAGCGGAAGCAACTATTGTAATTCTGAGGTTATGCAAACAGTAAGGCAGCCACTTCAGCTTCCGTTTGTTTGGTGGATTCCCCTTACTGCAGTGGACAGACGTCTCATGGTTGGGGCATAGGAGAACGATGACTGGCGAAAGGTTGAATATGTAGCCGAGCGGAGGAGGATTCAGAATCGTATTGCGCAGAGAAACTATAGTAAGTGTCACTCAGCCCCTTGGCCCTTCATGCTCTGGAAAGCTCTCTCATTTGAAAATCTCAAGTGCTAGGTCAAGTACGGGGCTGACCTCGATCTCTGTGACTAGGAAGAAGGCTACGTGCGAAGCTTGAAGAGCTTGAAAAGAAAGTCCAACAGCCTGAGCCGGGTGGGGGTTCATCTGCTCTCTCAGCAGCGATTCTCAGAGTTCCGGCACGAGAATAGAGGGTCCCAGTCTATCGCAGGGAAGCGCAACAGAATCTTCACGTGCTCTTTACGGACAGCAGATAACACTTTCTGGACCAGTCCCCGAATGACATATCTTTGGACAAGTTTTTCTCGAAGGAGTGGGCGACATGCTTGGACCGTTTCCAGTATCTACACCAGTAGAGCGGCAGAGCCCAAGGATCAGCGAGGCTGGAGATAACATACAATACACTCCGACGGCCTACGAAAGTGACTTCAGCCCTTGGACGTTCTCCACTCCAAGCGCTTTCACTCTGGTGCCTTTTGGCATTCCCATGACTACAAGTCATCGACCACCAAGCTATCTAATACCTCCATCGTTTTCCCCCCTCCAGAGGAGAGAGTGGCTCCTATCAGAAACGGTATAAATTTTGGGAGGCTCTTGCAAGATAGCCCTGGACAGAGTGCCGTCACACCCAAGTTAACGAACACGCCCGACTTAGGTAGCCCCAAGGAAACCCTACAAGATCCAGAGACCTTGACTGGGGGGACCGCCATGTCACGGAAGATTTCCTCCGCCTTGTCCAACATAACATTCCCACGGCTCCATGAAGTTGTAAATCCTGAACATACACCAAACAAAGGGCATTCTTGCAAACCCACATGAGTCGGCGGACGCCCTCGGTTCCAAATGATAATAGGTTTATAACATTGCAGTTTAATACAATGGTTAATGCTTCGATGCTTGATGGCATCATACTGTCATGTGATACACTGAGTATGATGGATGCAGATACACTCTCCCCCTTCAACTATCAGATTAAGATATCCCGAATATTCCTAGGGATCTCGAACCAACACCAATGCAGATAACGGTTCCCCACCACCCGTACATCGATATCGTCCCATTTTCTGGATTCAGGGATAAGCATACGGATTGGGGTGTATGGTGAGACCGGCCATGGGACAAGACGAGCTGCGAGATTGGCGGAGAAATTTGGTTCTTGATGGATGAAGAAATGAAGAGAACGTCGGATTTCTAGCGGGAGCAAAGAGGGTTAAAATCGTTAAAGATGCAGCAGCGAGGGATGGGGCGGGGGAGGGTAGTGGGTGAAGTATGATGTGATGCTTGTACCGCATCCACTGGTGAGCAAGAGACCTGGTCAGTTTAGAGACATAGGTCGAGCTTATGCAGTAAGTGACACTACAACGGTCCATTTTTTGGGAAAAAGTGCACAAGGTATCCGAGCGCAAAAATAGGGTGGATGATACGGTGCAATCTGATCTACAAGAGACCAGTTTTTTGAAAAAGTATACCGTGCAAATTGATTCCGATATCACTTACTGCATAAGCTCGACCTATGTCTCTAAACTGACCAGGTCTCTTGCTCACCAGTGGATGCGGTAATAGAATTGTTGGAGTTTGGTGCAATGGAGTTATATATAAGTTATTTGGTGCTAAGAATATAACCTACCACTCAGCCCAATGCTATTTACTGGACTTTGGTTGGTAATTAGTAGCTGAGATAACTTGAAGGGATGACTACTATTGCTCGATTTTCATAAATCTTCTTCGGAGGGTATTGTGCCAACCACTATTCATAAATTAAAGAATTCGACGATAAGGAACGTACGAAGCGGGCCAACATGCGTTGAGCCCATGGCCACAAGTCTATTCCGGATTTTCTCATCTGTTGTAACGTAGACTTATCACCAAAACTTGTGTCTTCAAAGTAACTTCAATGTTAATTGGCGATATTTAGCTTCAAAGAAATGTTCAATATCACATCACATACATCATTTATTAGATAGAACTAGAACCCCAAACGGAAGCAAAGCCTGTAAATCATCAACCGACAAGCAAACAAGATTGAATACCGCAGTCCCAGCCAATGCAAAATCCAGAAATTTCTCCTTGCATTTCACCTCTTATGTGAAAATCACCACTTCATCGTTCTCCTCCTCCACCTAGAATTATATTCCTCCTCAATTTTCACCTCCAGCTCCTCCTCCTCACCTTCACCACCAGCTCCCCCCGGTACAATAGGACTAACACCCGTTTTCCTTTGGGCTTCCTTCTGCTTCATTAGCCTCGCCCTGCTCTCCTCGCGCTCCAACACACCGACGTCCGGGTCAAGCTCTAGATCGATAGGGTCGATAATCTCCCTAGGAACATCAACATCATCGTTGATGTACATCTCAGGAGGAATAAAATTATCTTGCTTCTTCTCATCACTATCAAAATTATAGCTCTGGTTCCAAGACTTCCTCTTAGATGACGCTCTAACAGATTTGGCGGCAGAAAACTGTAGCTTTGCCGCAGCGGATGTCCTCCGCCGAGCTGTTGTCGCAGGTCTCGCTTTTTTCTGCTTGAGTTGAGCAGCGGTACCGGAGTCATCTGTGGGAGAGATCGGCTTTTTATGTGCGCGTCGAGCGCGAGGTCTACTCACTCTGAAAGCGCTGTCATCATCTCCTGTTTTGCGATGGGGCTTCCGCGTAGATGTGATGGTAGTAGTATTGGTTGATGATATGGGTGGGTTCACGCTGGATTGAGCAGAGGGTGCTGTTGCCCTTACAGGGCCCTTGCCTGTATGTTTTCTAGGATGGCCCCTACTTTTGCCTTTGGTAGGGGGAGGTGCTGGAGCCAGAGATGTAGGCAGTGGAGTGTCTATGTTGATATCTAGGTCCACTGAGAGGCTAGAATCCTTTGAGGGGGCAGTGAATTGTATATCATTAAAGGTCTCATACGCTTCTCGAGCCAGCAACTCCTCAGCATCGACAACCACCGCAAATCTCATCCATTCAGGTAATATTTCCTCCACTGGAACTTCCTCCTCCTCATCAACCTCCGATTCCTCCTCCTGATCCCACCAAGATTCCTGTGACCCCTCACCAGTAGCTACCTTCAATGCAAGTAACTTGGACTCACGATATGCCCTTGTAACTTCCTCTTTCCAATTCCTTTCTTCCTCCAACTCCCGAAGACGAGCTTCTTCCTTCGCCTTTTGTTCTGCTAACTTTCGGGCATGCTCCGCTTCCTCTTCTGCACGTTTTTGCGCTTCCTCAGCTTGGTCATGTTGTCTCTCCAGCTCGGCTCTCTTTTCCTCCTCAAGCTTCCAGTTGGCTTCTTCTTCCTCCACAAACCTTCGGAGCTCAGTCTCAGAACGTGCTGAGGCTGGGTCTGGGACTGGTGTCTGGTGATCACCGAATAGCCCCTCGTCCATACCTTCATTGTCTGCGTCATGATAACCCTCATTACCACCACTTTCCGATGGTCCCTGCCCTTGGCTACTCGTGAGAGTCTCCCCAAAGAATTCTGGTCTATTAACCTTTCTGCCGCGCTTCTTCGCAGGCACCATTATTCCTTGCTTTTTCTTGCTAGATTGTCTAGCCACCCAACCCTGATATTCCTTATCACCAACACCCTCATTCGAACTACCCTCACTGACGTTGTCCTCACCATCCGAAACCTCAACCCACCCTAGAGCAACCCGTCTCCTCGATTTTGACGGGCTGACTCCTGTGACAGGTTTAGGAATTCGTT
Organism: Terfezia boudieri ATCC MYA-4762; assembly: GCA_003788615.2. Taxonomy (NCBI): domain Eukaryota; kingdom Fungi; phylum Ascomycota; class Pezizomycetes; order Pezizales; family Pezizaceae; genus Terfezia; species Terfezia boudieri. Next base: position 841,159 of record ML121529.1, on the reverse strand, counting down.
CTTTCTTCGGAGTTTTCTTTACAGGAACAAGGTCTGTCGTCACTAAATCCTCCCCGGGTTGGTCTGTTTGCACAGGAAGTAGACTTTGGTTTCTACTCTCATTCTCCTTCCATCTATCCTCTAATTCCCTCAATCTCTCGCTTGAGATTCTCAAGGTGATCATTTTGGTCTTTTTCCGAGCCTGCTTCCATCTTTTCCGATCTTTAGCGAGCTTCTGTTGGTGCTTTACCCAAGCAAGTTTCACAGCTTCACGCTCACTATCTTTGTCCCGGAGATGTGATGGGTCACCAACGACATTGTCCAGTCTCTTGCGCTTTTCTTTACTACCGGAGGCATGGGCATTATGGAGGCCAAGTAGAGATGGCGGAACTGGGGCAGGAACAGGGGGTCGTTTGGGGGTGGCGAACATGGGGGTGTATCGCAGGGACGGATATGACGAGGAAGGGGTATTCTGCGAATAAGAATTGTTATTGGTATGAATAGAAGGGTAGCTATTACTATTGCTATTAACATAACTCGGACCACCCGCCTCAGAGACACCCACTCCTAGCATACTAGCGCCAGATTCACTCACGCTAGGATGATTATCGTAATGATAGACATGCTGTGCCGGCGTGGCCGTTGTAGGAGGAAGATGAAACGTCTGGCTGTGATCATTTGAGATCTGCATTAGTCCGGCGGCGGCTATGAATGCAATAGGGTTTCTCTCCAAGGTAGAAAGATACGAGTCCTCGTTCCGAGTGCGACTATTGCTAGTATCTTCGCTACTGCTTAGACTCGAATAAGGTTTTTCAGCTATGCTCGTATTATGTGGATAAGAATGCTGGTTAAGATGTGTGCTATCATGAGAAGGAAAATGAGATGAAGATGGACCAGATGAGGAATGTTTGGGTGGCAGCGCCCCCATTAAGATTGCTGATGGCGAAGGTAAGGTCAAACTTTGTTGAGTGTGTTGCTGCAAGGTATCCATTTCACCACTACTACCCTTGGTATCGCCTCCCTCCCCTCCTTGCAGTCTGCTTCCTGCCATTCTTAAGGCCGGGTTTGTCTGTATGATTTTTTTGCCTAGAGGATGCTGCAAGTGGGAAGAAAGAGGGATTAGTCGGATGGCCTTGACAAGAGATAGAGTAGTAAGGATTGAAGCAAAAGGGAGGAATTACATTGGAGGAAGATTTAGGACTTAGAGTATACTGACCTCCTCCAGGCTTACCTCCAGATGGGAGCGAACCATCATGCTCACTGTGACGACCGTTGTTCATATTCTTATCTTCGGGAGCCGCGTGGGGGGCTGTATGGCCATTAGCCTCTGATCCAAATCCGTCGTCTGACGTTGATAAGGCTGGATCTATTGGGACGTGGGGTGCAGCTCCGTCATCAACCGCATTTCCCTGATTATTGACAGCACTCCACGTATGAGCGGAGAAATATCTTGCTTGACCGTCGTCCATTGAAACGTCACCATCCTCCTCGACGCTTCTCTTTCTCTTTAGTCGTGCCATCGGATCGACTTCTCCTGGCTTCAACCAGCTCAAGTTGCCTCTTCTAAAGTCTACCAAGACTTCGACACTCCTAGGATCCACAAAATGCTTTGTATCAGCTCCAAGGAAAGTTCCCCTCGGATGATGAGGCTTCATCTTTGGATTTTTCTGGCATGCACCACAAGAGCATATTCCAAGGCAAACGGGACACTTCCAATTGAACTTGACCAATACATCATCGCAAGGGTCCATATCGAAAGCTCGCCAGAGATTGCCATAGCAGTAGGATTTGGAGCAACCAGGGCTAGTGCATGCCGCCGATTTCCACGCCTCATGTCTAACTTTACAGACATGACAAATAAGCAGCTGCCCTGACTTTTTCTTCGCGTTAATTGTTGCGGTATCATCGTCGCTCTCAAGAGCAGGGTCCTTTGTAACATCTATGAACGGTCGAACTTTGTTTTGCTCGTGACATACTCTCGCTACGGTCTTCCTTGGTAGTTCTGCTAAAGCGTCGTAAAATTTCTTTGGACTTTGGGCTGATACGGCCCCCTGAATCTCGATAACCATGTTGCGGAATACCTCGTGCTTTCCCAATAGGCCATTCCAGTCTTCTTGTTCAACCCACTTTAGCCCACTCTGACAGCCGCAACTCCTCCCACGAGCATAGCAGTCGATACAGACATCGTAGCAGTCTTCGTCGCCGTCTTCACCCTGCACGACGCACCACCCACAAGACAGAAATCTGTTCCAAATGTTTGCTCTGCAAAAAGAACAGGTAACATTATATTCGTTGTCAATTTTCTCAACTTTTGTTTCCGATTTTTCCTTTCCCTTGCTAGGAACTTCGAAATATTGGTCTAGAAGAATCGTATTGAATAGGTTGAACAGTCTCACAAAGTCGCTTGCCAATGCCTTTCGACTAGGTAGGCCCTTGATATAATCCGGAGATTGAATATCATTATTCGATTTGAGTACCCTCATGTACTTGCACAGTGTCTCGTGTATGATAGCCCTGTTCTTGTACTGTTCGTCTCTGCAAACCAATCTCGCTTTAGGTAAAGCCTCATTGAGGGCAAATTCGAGCGTATCGACAGTTGTCCTATTCCAAGCGGCCTTGATAGTGTACTCCCCTCTATTCCACACTTGATGCGGAGCTAACGGTGGGACTAAAATATAATCGCCCAGTTTCTGTTCGACGATATACACGGTGAATGGGGCATTTGCCAAATCTTCCACTGAAGCGAAATGTTTCTCCACTTCAAGGTCGTGGCCAAGCTGAGCTAGCCAGTATTCTGCAATGACCTCTCGGTCCTCTCGTCCCATCATGAACCAAACTGACGATCCTTCTCTCCCCGCTGCTCCTACACGGTTTGCGGGAAGTTCATCCTCTTCAGATGTAGCGATCATTATGTTCTGACCGAGACTAGCACACATTTCTTTGTGAGCAGGTGTATAGGTTCCCTCATGTCCTACGTAGCACATCATGTTCTCTGCTCTTGCAGGTTCAGGTAATGACGACATAAGATCGGCTATCGGTGAAAGGTAGAATGTTGACAGAGGAAGAAGGTCTGAGAGGGTTTGCCGCCAGATTGGTGGGCAGTCGAGGTCCTTTCCATAGAGACGTTGTTGTTTACCTTGTCCATCGAAGTGGTTTGGGTGGAATTTTGACGCAAGCTTCCGAAGATTGCTGAGGTAGTGACCAAAACTCATGGGAATGTCGGCTTGATTTTTCAAATCCCGGACGTTGATACCTGCTCACAAGAAGAATCATGTCAGACGGTGGCCTACGAGACAAGCAGTGATACGGAAACTAACGATCCTGGCCGTGATTCTGAATCAACCACTGGACATTGAATATCCAGCTTGACCAATCTGACCGCAGATGCCAGTTTTCTATCACCAACGGCAGGCCCTTCTTGATCACATGGTCGTGGATGTATCCCTCCACATCAGACATCGTGTCAGAGTTAACGTTTCTTGCGTCGATTCGGGTGACATGTTCAAAGTTGGGAGTCGACTGTATTAGGTGCAGTATATCGATATCTGGGGATAGAGGTTTAAATTCTGCGCGTTCAGGACGCTCGATGTTGCGTCCTGGAGGCATCTCGATAGCGGGAAAGGATATCACACAACAAGCTTCAAGCCCTGGGCTTAAAGGTTGCTAAGCAGGAGCTGTTCAACAATAGATAAAGAGCCGAGCTGCAGCTGCATACACCTCGTCTCGCCTCGTCTCCTTGGTCACCATGAAATTCCCTCAAGATTGGACCAGTGTAGATGTACCATTCAGAGGGGCAGCTGTCGTGTGCTGTGCTGAAGAGCCCGAAGCAACATTTGGGGGACGCGTTGGATACTACAGAGCCAAGGCCACACACACCAGAGAAGCGACAGCCGGGTGAAGTCTTGGCGAAGTCTTGGCGGACGCTGGAGCAAACGATATCCGGTATCCGTACTGCCCCGTTCGAACACCAAACAATCAAAAGTGACGTGAGGAGATCATTCATGCTGCCGGGTGCTGTGGACTGTTTGTAGGGGAGCCCAGGGCAGATATCACGCTCGCGATGCTCGCGATGTTTCGAGCGCTTTCATTCGGCGCCGGGCTGGCCAGACTCTGTCCCATCCGACCCCCCCGCGGAAAATCCACCCCTTCGCTTTCCCCGCGGCGCTGCAGCGCGCCGAAACTCTTGCGGCAAGACCGCCCGTTACACCTTGCCCGGGTCTCCACCGTAATTTCGCCTTCTGCGCCTGATGTCTACCAACCACCCACCACCGGCATCCTATCGTATCTCCCGTCCTCCTGGGTTCCCTATGGTGAACTCATCCGTCTGGATAAGCCCGCGGGCACCACCTACCTCTTCCTCCCTTGTCTCTGGTCTACTATCCTCGCTTCCACACTAACTCCGGTCCCTGCAGCCATCTCCTCCATGATTGGCACCACTGCCCTCTTTGCAGCGGGAGCCGTCATCATGCGAGGGGCAGGCTGTACTGTCAATGATTACTGGGACAGGGCTTTTGACCCACTGGTGGCAAGGACGAAATTCCGCCCAATAGCACGGGGCGCAATAACCCCTCGCCAGACACTGGGATTCCTAGCTGGACAGCTCTCCGCGGGGGCATGTGTTCTATTTTCACTCCCAACGGAGTGTATCTACTGGGGGATCCCATCTCTTATTCTTGTTGCTACCTACCCTCTGGCGAAACGGGTCACACATTACCCACAGTTCGTCCTAGGACTGGCCTACTCGTGGGGCGCTCTACTGGGCTTCCCAGCGATGGGTCTCTCACTTACCGACCCAGCGATTCTTGCCACTGCAGGGTGTCTTTACGCAAGTAACGTTGCCTGGACAGTGTTGTATGACACAATCTATGCACACCAGGACGTTTCAGACGATATCAAGGCGGGAGTAAAGTCAATTGCCGTGAAGCATGAGAGTGACACAAAGAAGATCATGGTTGGGGCGGGAGTTATCCAGCTTGGCTTCCTCTCGGCTGCGGGAGTACTGGCTGGATGCGGGCCCACATTTTTTGTCGGAAGCGTTGGAGGGGCAGCGGCTGGGCTGGGCTGGATGATATACCGGGCGAGACTGAGAGTAGCCAGCGACTGCTGGTACTGGTTCAGATGGTGTGCGGTGGCTGTCGGGGGTGTGGCCATAGGTGGCGGGTTATTCACAGAGTACCTTGCTCAAAGGTCTGGGTTATATGGAAACGAGCGGAAGGAGGCTCTTGAAGCCTAACTGTTACCATTATATTCTTTTGATATACTACTATCCAGATGCTAGCGAGCTGATTTCGCAACATACCTCCTGCAAGATTTGTGTAAATTATTATTTATAGAATTCTTTTGAAGTGAATATGCAGGAAGCTACGACATCCTACGAAATTTGTATTGATTGAGGACTAGGGAACGAACCCCTCAAAAAGAGCAATACACCTAAACTCCCTTGACCGATATACGCATTCCCGGTCCTCAGAAACCAGTGGATATATAGTGCGCGTGTATAGGCCCATCCACTGTCTACGATAGAGTATCTCTCCTCTCCCTCCCTACCACCCCCTCGCCCCCAGCCGCAGCACTCGCCGCAACCGCACTACTAGGCACCCAGCTCTCCCCAATCCTCTTAACTTCACTAATAAACTTTTTACTCGTAATCGGCTTCTTCTCCAAATTGTCACTGTCATAAAACGGATTGCACACCAACGCGATGTACGCTGTCTGGAGCTCTTTGAATACCTATCTGCACAATTAGTGCCATTCAGCATTCTTCCCAGGTATGATGGTAACCCACACTCTTAAGCTCCCCCTCCCTTATCCCTCCACCCACCCCAACACAACTTACAAACACTACGAACTTCACACCCGTATTCGTCAACCACCCATATGCAGCTAGATCCTCCGAGACAGCGTATAGCAATCCAAAATCCTGATCGGCCGTTTTCTGAGGGAGCCGCAGGGCGAAGACATCAAGGGTGGTGTGGGTGAGGAAGTGGTAGTTTAAGAGAATGGAAGGGTCTGGGTCTGTTTGGGCGGTGTTTGGGGGGGGGAAGATGTGGATGTGGAGTGGGTTGTTCTAGGTTTCATTTCTATTAGCACTGACGCCCAAGCCAGATTCAACAGGAGGTTTGTAGGTGCAGGATTGCGGGGAATGAACCTGTTTGCCCACAATGGAGATGCAGGTTATCCGTGAAACCGTTGGCGGGGGATGCATGGCAGATTGAGGGAGTAGGCAAGTGGTCGAGTGGAGAAAGGGCTTGGCAGCTGGCTTTCGATTCGTGTGATGAGACAAGCCTCAGGGTAATCGCAGTCCAATGAATTCGACGCATTCATTACATTGCTGTCTTCGTAGCCTGTCGACACTGCTGTAGCCTTGCTGCAGCCACGCATTCCAGGGCATCATAACTTCAACGCCGCTGATATACCGGTACGTGCCGAACTGGACTGCGTATGCATCCATCCGATCTTGAGGTACCTTCAAGGCCGTCGCGAGGCTACCTTCACTGTACTTGTGTCTGTGCCTATATATAAAGCAATAGCTGCTGCCTGGCTGCCATCTAACTATTTCGAACTCTATCAAGAGAGGTATATATCCATCCATATAGGCATCCCATTTTATTGTCTTTATTTTTTTTTCCTAAAAACTCATTTCTCCTATTCGGTCCTAGTAAGGGGACCATGAGGACCATTTTTTTGTCCTCGCGCGCAGTCTCATTGATATCCCCCCTGCTGGTGTATCACATTATGATCCAGAACCTTGTCTGAGATCTCTCACAGGATCAACCTAATAACATCTATGTATGGAGTCATAGGTACTGTCATAGGAGTACTTGTGCAAGCGACATACCGGTCGACTCACTAACCTGGAGTAATGACTTTCATGCAAGGCGAGCAAGGCTCTTGAACCGGAACCATCTTCTGAAGCTTGTTTATTCGCACGATACAGACGGTGCCGACCATTGAGACCCCCCAGGCTACAAGCTTTATAGGAACGATAACCAACCCGGTGTGGGCATCTGAGGTTAATTCTAATAATAAATTCATTCCAGAGCCGTCTCGCGGTCGGTTTGTCTCAGACTCATAAAAAAGGCAATTCAAATGAGTGGGTTCTATTCAGAGTTATTGTGAGTTATGGAACTCACCATAGGCCATATGTTTCATTGACCACTGCAGCTACCAGCTTTCAGTCGGAACTCTCAGGAAACGCTCAGGCTGGTAAGGCTACCAAACGCCATGATGTCTGGAAGCTCTTCGAATTCAAACAAATTAGAGTTTACGCTCTATTCACCACTAGTAGGTCAAACGGAAGAAGAGTCAGGGACCTGCATCCCACAGAACATATATAAGTGAGTGCTTCTGCAGTCTAGTACCAGTATCACCAACAGCATCCTCACAACTGAGCTTATACACAGTTCCCTCACAACCACTGTTGCTTAGCAAGCATTTACTTATAATATACAACGAACCCAATCTCGGACCAGAAGCGAAAAATGGGTAACCCAAACCACCGTCGGCCAAAAGCAGCGGTTCAGCAAACTGCACCAGCAGTGCTGCCAAACTCAGAAGAAGTCACCCGGCTTTCTGAACCCCGAAACTTGGGCGAGCACGCTGGGAGTCCAGAGCAAGTCCTCAAGGTTGGACTCGGACAAGTCGGAAATAGGTGGACGATTGGAAAGCTCTGGGAACGAGCATTGTATGAACAGTCAGTTGATCTGGGGAAGATCAAGTCCTATATTAAGGCATTAGTGGATGCAGAGCTTTCCAATACGCCTGCGACTAAAGGCCTCTCCACCAGCTACGTATATCTCACGAGTTACGGCATTGCAATCGGCTTCCCCACCGTATTCAAGCGGTACATGGCAACGCATTGTTTCAGAGATTGGACTATGAATTTTATCCCCGGGGCAACGATTGAAAACCCCGGAAGTTTAACCTCACGGCAAACGGAGCGTGCGAGCTTCGCTATATATTATATCCACACACGTGATATTAAAGCCCAGTTTCTTGAGGATCTCGAGAGGTTCGAAGCTCTTTTCGCAAAAAGGAAGGCAAAGGAGAAAGTGCCAAAGACTTTGGAGAGTGCCCTCCGGGTAAGGCTCCAGGGCCACTATGACGAATTCTCCAGGAAGAACCCTCTTGTCTATCATGATAGGTTCTGGTCGCCAGTCAGGTACAGGGTACTTTCTATACGGCAAATCACCAATAGGTTTGGGGTGAAAACCGACACGTGGAAAATCGAAGTGAACTCTAAGAAGGCAGCAGAGGTGATTAGCCAGGAAGGAAAGGTGGTTTGGTTCTTTGGAGCTGAGACAAACGGAGCATATCGCTGGAAGAATAAAGAACCAGCAGGGGGTGGCTTAAATGGCAAACAGAAGAGCACACTGGTGGGCCTATGAGGCAGGGTAGAGTTATTCGGGCCGGTGCAATTGATATCTAGAGTATTAGAAGGCATGTTTTTAATGGGCGTAATTGTAATATCAATTAGACCGCCGTTGTTTCAATTCAAGTATACCTTTTTCACTCATTTTTATGACAACGAAACCTCCAATTGAATCGCTGTGCAAGGTTAGCGTGGTTCCAAATGCGGTAGTCAGTAGACTAAGGCGGAAGTTCGTTGCCAGCGCTAACTCACTACTTCGCCCTTCGCCATATACCAGGTGACATGCCATCAGATACTACTCCAACTACGGAGAATTTACAGCGAGCTGGAAACGAACTGCAATCTGATCTGAATCTACATAACAAGGCGGCACAAGGCTTCTAATTTTCAACCCTCATTGCCGTATCTAACTTCCCTTCTGCCGATTGATATCACTGCGTTACAATTGACATAACGTCAAATTCATTTCCACGCAGTTCGAATATGACTCCAGCTACCCAAGATTGCGGTCCACTCCCTTCGATGGCTGATGTTTCATCGGACACGGTCACCCAGACTACACATGAGGCTACTACTACTGCTGCTGCTATTGCGGTTGGTACAGCGTTGACACCAGCTACCAGACTTCTAGGGGAATGCAATATCAACCGGAGATTTTGCCCTTTTCAATGGACATCAAGAGTAAGCCCAAAGAAGCTGCTGTCTGCTAGATTGCTAACTCACCAAGTTGTTTTCTTTCAGAAAAAGTCCCCAACTTTAGCAAGATATAGTCGATACACTCTTTCCATCCTCCTCAAATGCGTAATAGCATTATTTTCAGCTTTCTACTTCTTTTCACTGTCTGCAAATCAAGAGTCCCATCCCTACAAACCAGCAATTTACATCTGTTGTCCCCGCTCCTGGACATAGTACAACCAGGTAACCACTCTATTGGGGTCGATTATGTACATCCTTGCCATTCCACTGTATCTCTGCACATTCCTTTGCGGGGATTACCGAGACACCCAATCCGACAAAAACGGACCCATAGAATCAAAGGAGATTGAATGGAAAGACAGACGCCCCACGGTTGTCAAGTATATCCCATCTGCACTGGCTATCGCCGCGGCGATCGTTTCATTTGTCTGGTTTGGATTCCAGGACAGGTTGAAAGATTTCACATACAACAGTGAGCAAGTAACAAGGAAGTTGCGAGAAGGAATCCCTCTTATATTTGAAGAGATTCTTTCACAGCTGGTGAAATCCACCCGATCAAGTCCGCTGAACGTTTTCATATGCGGCCTTATCATTGCCGGGCCAATGTTGGTAGCAAAGGACACGTTGGAGGATCTAGCTGATGAAAGGGGGTGTACTGGGAAGAGTTCGCGCGCCCTGAAAGATCTCGAGAAAGGGAGAGGAATCATTGAAAGACAACTTGCGGGGGCTACAACATCAGCCACGAACACACGAAATAATCTACCATACCAGGCCTTCTAGGTGCGGCTGGCCAGACCGAGGAGGGGTTGGGCACTGCACAGACTGCGCATCATACAGTGGATGGAGCTCAAGCCGCTGTATCCGGCTCTGGACAAGATACGATGCCAGGGGAACTAGGAAATATAATGGGGGTTGATGATTTTTGATACCGGGATGAACATACAGGGCTTGGATTCACAATTTGTCCTACGCCTTTTTGGCACTAGTAGAATTTTTTGGGGAAAATAATGTAATTCGAAACGATGTGACGACTAAGAATGCCAGAAGGCCTACATGCAAAAATGAAAATGTTGTCCTCATATACCAGAAATAAGTCTCGTGCCACCAGAAATTATGAACCCCCCTCTAAGCCGTGCTAGTACTTGTAGTCAAGAGTCGTCGTGGTTGAAGCCTGGAAGAGGAAGTAGAGCGGGTAGTAGAAGAATTAATGTGCCGTGCCATCATACCCATCGTCATCCCCATCGTCATCCCCATCGCTATCAGTGTCCGAGTCTGTGTCCGTAGAGTTACCATCCCTCTTGTATTGAGACTTCTTTCTCAAGCTCCTGCGCTTGCGGATTTGAGGGGCTTGGTCGTCCTCGTCGTCGTCCTCGTCGTCGTCGTCGTCGTCGTCGTCGTCCTCGTCGTCGTTGTCGTCCCCCTCGGGTTTGGCCTTTCGAGCGAATCTGTAGCCACGCTTCATCTTAGCAATAGTGGTTGTTTCACCATCGTCGTCTGTGTCATCATCACTCGTGTCGGTGTTGTCCCCGTCGTCTTCACCCGCATCATCTGCCGCAGCTCTCTTCCGGTCATCATTGAGAATGTCCTCCGGATCCTCCGGATCCTCCAAGTCATCCAGATCCCTCCTCAAGATTTGGTTTCTCTCCGTAAGCTTCCTGCTCGCAGAGTAACACCGACTTTGCAAGCCGAAATTTGTTTCTCCGTCTGCACGCGCGCAGGAGATGTCGGGGGTGGGGTGAGCGGCGGTTTCTTTGCCAGCCAAGATAATGATGGACAGAAGGAGGACGAGGAGGACGCCGAGGGCAGATCCAAGGGTGGTAAAAAAGTACATTGCTGGTGATGTGTAGTTGGGGGAAATAGAATTGACTTTGATATATTGCTACCACTCCGGTGATTCCAGCTGCTGTGGATATCGAGATGGAGAGAAGGTTAACGTCGAGGGAGGTGGTTTATATGCTGAAGAATGGGTGAAAGCTCAGTTGGATATCATCATCAGCCTTGGAGGAGGGCAAAGGTAGTCTGGTTGGGGCAAAGGTAAGTCGAGTGGACGGGCCCCGCTGGCATAGATGCGGCTGCAGTAGCTACAAGAGATCTACACTTGCCTCCACCTGGGATCGAGGGGGCCCTCGATGGAACGCAGAATAGCCCACCTCTAAACGTTGGCCTACCCGTTGTGGCAATTCCACGGGGCAATTACAGTTGTGGAGGATTGTGTTTGGCTCAGGCGAACGTCATAGACATAGCAGCTACAGCTGTGCCTTTCGGTTCGGCGTTCAAGAACATTTTGATGTCACCTTTCTGTAGCATCAGGAGCCGCATAAGCACAGAATGGAGGGGAATTGACGAATCTCATATTCTTAGCTTATCTGTGTTGGAATAACAAGTTTTGAATAGCAAGCACTGGCAGCGGACGGATAGAACTGATGGCCAATGGAGGACCACTCCACCTGAGATATATGTGCGTCCAAGCGTATGTGCGTGTGAATACGAGTTCACGGCGGTGAGAGTGTGTATGCGGAAGTATGTCCGTGAATGTCGTATAGGTATGGTATGCGTGTATAGATATCAGTACAAGAGCGTTCCCACTTGCTCATCTCCAAGACACTTCTAGATCTCTAGGTATATATACAAGAAGGAATAGCGCAAGTAGATACTATACCAGGCAAGTATCTACTATTCATGTGCATCACACGGTACGGAGACCTGTGGATACGTGAGTTACATCCCAGTGGGAAAAGGGAACCAGACTAGGAATAGATCAAGAAGATGGGGACGGCACGAGACTAATGGGGACGTAGCTAGGACGTAGTAGGTAGCGGCTTTGTACAAATTGGGACGTGTAGAAAGGTTAATTCCGCCCCTTTTCCATGGTTGGCAACGTCTATACATATGCTTGCTTTTATCTGATACAGGGATTATTTGCTAAATCAATCGACCCGTTATGATCAGTAAATTAAAGCGGGTGGAATATCAATACGGAGTTCAGCTAGTGCATTCTGCAATCATATTTGCTGTTTAGCAGTGATTGAAAGAGCTATGTATTCAGCATCCACCATAGAGGTTGAATTGAAAACCGTTGCTCTACCGACCGCCAGCAAATTGTGTTTACCAGCTATTGCCCGCAATTGATTTCTATCTCTCGCGAAGCCTGAATGAGAGAAACCAGACAAGTTCACCGAATTGTTGTTCAGATTCTTATAGCTAAGCTTAAGATCTCCAGTTCCCTTAAGATAACGTAGAGTTACCCATATTTCCTTTTGTGGGTTTTGAAGCAAACTGGGAGAATGCAGAGACGGCAAAGGCAATATCAGGCCTGGCACCGATCACAAGATATATGAGAGAACCAATGATCTGCCTAAAGTGGGATGCGTCTGCAGGACCGTCTTGCCCCTGGGCTTTTAACAAAATTTGTTCAGATCCAAGAGAAGAGAGGCCGAGTTGCATTCGTGCATACCAAATTTGAGGAGTAATTCGTTCATATATGTCTTTTGTGAGAAGGTGACGCAGTCTGTATGCCATTCAACTTGGATTCCGCTTAGTTCGAACTCTCTTTCTTAAGCAATTCCTTTAGCTTTTCTCTTTCTAAGCTATTAGATCCAGCAAGAGTGATATCATCCACATATATATATGGTGATAATCACTTGATGTTCCACATGTATGAGAATACATGGATCGAAATTGGTTGTCACATATCCCAGTGGTATAAGAAATACGGTTAATCTCTGGTACCACTGTCTAGGTGACTGTTTAAGGCCGTATATTGACCTGTTAAGGCACGCACAATGTCCTGGTTTTAGTTCATACCCGGATAATTTTTCATACCCAGGAGGAAGCTTAAAGCGACCCATAGAGGAATGCTCCCTTACTATCCAACTGATCTGGCTGAGGCCAACATAGTGATATTGAGAGCGCTACCAACAATCTCAAGGAATCAAACCTTACAACTGGAGAGTAGATTTCATCAAAATCTGTTCCAGGTCGTTGTGAAAAAACCTTGAGCTACCAAACAAGCCTTGTATGGCTTATGTTGCCACCTCTTAATTTTATATACCCATTTGCAACCAACTACATTATGTTTGGGTGCAGATAAAGGTACAACCGTCCATACCGACTGATCCGCTAGAACCTGTAGCTCTTCCTGCATGGCTTTCTACCACCTAGCAGAATCAGCGCATTCGGTTGCTTGCTTAAATGTCTTAGGTTCATACTCATTAACCAGAAATGCGGTTGCAAGCAATGCACTTGATCGGGTTCGTCGGTAGGTTCGGTAGATTCACCGGGTTTGGTAGGTTCGCTGGGTTTGGTAAATTCACTGGATTTGGTAGATTCGCATTGGCTCATCAAGGTGTGTTCGCTAGATTCGGTCGGCTCAGTTGGTATATTAGTGAATATGCAATTAGATGCCTTAACAGTAAACATATGCTTGTTTCCAAGCTTGACCTTGTAAATGGAAGGGCTTTCAGTGTATACCTACGAATATAGCACTCTCTGCCCATGGTTAGAACTTGCTGCCTGGTAATCTGAGTTTTGCAAGTATATGAATATAGCAGTGGCTGCCAAAGGGTTTCAGGTGCGAAATCGACAGTAATTTGTTATACAGCATCTCAAAGTGCGTTTTGCTTTGAAGTGACTGTGAATGGGGTAAGCGATTCCGTAAATATACAGCTACAAAAACAGGCTTCAGCCCAAAGCCTATAATCTATAGGATTGACGTCAATGAGCATGCTCCGGACCGCTACTCCGGACCATTGTTCGGTTGTATTGCTCAGGAACTTCATTCGATTGGTGAGAATATGGATGTGTGTGTTAGGGGCGAATCCCTAGGTCACTAAAAGACTCGTGTAGAGGCTTCTACGTGAGTGACGGGTAGGATCGCCTAGTGAGTTCGCTAGGATTACGAGTTCCTTCCCGGCGATATCTCCAGATACCAATATGGGGTGTTGTGCCAACCAGACTACCAATATCCAACGTAACAGAACCGCAACCAACGTCACAAGCTCCCACAACCCGCAAGCCTGCGACATCCCAACATATACTCCATAAGCCTGCGATATGCCAACATATACTCCATAAGCCTGCGATATGCCAACATATGCTCTGTGAGCCTGCGATACATATGCCAATGCATGCGTCCGTAAGCCTGCAATATGCCACTATATGCTGCGCGAGCCTGCGATATGCCAACGTATGCTTCCGTAAGCCTGTTTCCTCCCAGTTATCACGAAGCATGCGAACGACTAGAGTCACTAATCCTATACAACCTAAGTAGCCCACTAACCCTAGCCTGGTTGGCACTCTAACCCCAAGAATTAGTCTGGTTGGCACCTCTACCCACGAATGATAATTGCTAGACTGTTATGGGTGATCAGTCCACGTCTTTAGTTTAGTCTGGTTTCTTTAGCACTTGCAGGGACTTCGTCAATGTATTGGAGATGAAGGGACTTATACCAATGATGATAATTCTCTTATCCTCGGAACCCATGTTGATGATGATGATCTTGTCGGGATTGCACCCAATGATACAATACTCAATGAACTCGAGCAAAAAGCTAAAGAACAAATAGAACTAGAAAAACGCGGAAGATCGGAAAAAGCTCAAGTGGAATGACACAGACACAGAGGTCATAATGACCCAGAAAGCACTGATAGACTCAATGGCCACCAAATACCTACAGGGTGAACCTACAGGGTGAACCGCAACACAAAAACTCATTTACCTATAAATGCAACCAGACTAGGGTTTTATGAGGAATCTATTGAACATTCTAACTAGACTATCTTTAGTCTCAGCGGGCTCGGTTACCGCCTTTGCTCTCACGTGAGGAACTCATAACTGTGTGTATCTAGATATGTTTGATGCCCTTCAGTCTGAGAAACTTATCAGCCTCCACATATTCTTCCACCATTATCAGTCAAAATGCATAAGACAGTGGTTTGAAACTGTCTTTTTATGAAAGTGACATATTCCTGGATCGCTCTTACAGCATCCGATTTATTCTTCAAGAAGTATCTCCAGCCCATCCTAGTAAAGTCATCAATAAAAGTATAATATTGTGAGTTTTCAATCCATTCCACTCAGATCACTACTATATATGAGCTCAAACGGCCGAGTGGATCTTCTCTGTGCATGCTCTACAAGTAAATTTCGCAGGCATGCGAGGTATGACTGAGCCGTCCTGCGGTTCATTTTGCCTGAATGCGCTAACAATTTGTACCAGAAGGCAAACGACTGCGGCAGAGTTAAATGTGCTCGTAATGTCTCTTATGTGAGGAAGAGAGCTCATCCGTAGCAGGTTCAAAAGCGCGTATGGAGGCAACTCTATTTTGAGAATTCATATTAGGAGCAGGTTCGAAGCTCTTATTAGGAGTGGGTTCGAAGCTCTTATTATGAGTGAGTATTAGGAGCAGGTTCGAGACTCATATTATGAGCGGGTTAGAGGCTCTTATTAGGAGCGGCACGTTCGAAGAGAATGGAGGTGGTTACTTCTTATTAATTACAATTATGAAAAATTACAATTGGCAAGCGCCTTGGCAACTTGGTGCCCACTCTGATTGGCCAGGCTCGCAATTGCAGTTTCAATAAAATTACAAATCCAAATTCGTAAATGCATAGTCTCTTGTTAGATTGAGAGCATTAGTCATCAGGCAAACCTCGCAAAATTCAGTAGTCTCATGCATCTATCCGACATCGCAAGACCCCCTCCATTTATCCTCTAATACAAATCTCTCCAACCCCACCAACGCGACAAATCTCCAAGCCTGCTCTCCAACCCCTCGAAGCCGACATACCCCCAAAAGCGTTGGGTTATTCGAGGTATTGAGGAAAACTTGTTCGAGGCTGTAGAGTTGTACATAGGTGGGAATTAGAATTGTAAGTATTTAGAATTATGGTCACTTGTTAATCTCAATTTTTTACAGTTCAGGCTTAGTTCAGTGCTGTCAAGGCGCTTGCTATTGTAATAAGTAACCGCCACTACTTAGTACTATTGCCAGACGCCTTCAACATAAAACCTTCGATTTTAACATATGCCAATGATAACAATGAATGACCTAAAGTAGGAACATAAAGCATAAAGTTAAGCCGAACAATATTATGAACGTTATTAGGAAGGATATAGTTCAGAAGAACTGTACCCATTATTCGGTCTAAATTGCTCAAATTTTCCTATATCCAAAGTCATGTGAAATGTTGTATATGTGTCAAATTTCTAGGTATAGGTTAGGTATAGGAAAGGTTGGCACTGACATTAATCCAATCTAAGTCCAATTCACTGGATAAATCAGTTGAAACGAACGCAGTAGCAACAAGGCCTTGATTAGCAGAGCCCTGATTAGAGGAACCTTGAGTATAGGCACCAGAGATGCCTTGATTAGTAGACTCTGATCTCTTTTTCTCTGCTTTTGTCTTGCTTGCGTTTCTGATTTCGCTTCAGCTTCCTGCACTCCTGCCAGGCCCGGCTATAGCCAGCAGAAGTTCCATGTTTTCGGCAATAGCTGCAAGTTTTAGTAGTTGTAGGTCCAGAAATTGATTTGTGCTCACTACTGAACTTGCGCTTCTTATTGCTGGTAACCAGCGCTGTATCTCCGCCCTGTTGAGTGTCTTCCAATTGATTATCGGAGGCGAGGCTCAATATCAAATATCTGACATTTGCATATATTAGGTCAGATTTGGTAGTGAGATGTCCACTAGATTAGGATAGACATGACTAGAGCTGCTAGAAAAAAAATCTCTCTTCAATTTGTCCTCCTCTAGAAACGCCCTAAATTTCTGTCTATAAGAATTAGTACTAGAAGACAGCTCATATACTCTGACCCATTGGTCTTCAAACTGATCCATAAATTCAGATGCTGGTTTACCTTTTTGTAGCTTAGTAAAGAGGAGGCATAAACCAGCCTCTTGGTGAGCAAATGAGAAAGCCATATGTCCTCCACCAACTGCAATATCCACTATTCGTGAGACTAAGTTGGTGATGCAAGATATGTCAGCTGTGATGTGATGTGAGGCGCCAGTATCGAGAATCCATACCTGATATGTATCTGTATCACGACCCAGGTAAGCTGAACCATTCTGAACAACAAATGGAGAGATAGTGTGAGCCACGAAAACAACACCATGTTCGACTCACTCTACAGAAGAAGGAGGGCTCGTATTCTCGGTAAGGCTAGCACTTTGATAAAAAGCAACGCCGTGTTCACCAGACTCGCCAAAGCTCGTATTGAAAGCAACGCTAGTCTCGCCAGAGCTCGTGTTCTGGGCAAGATTTGCAGCACTTTTACTCGAGTTCTTATTATGTTCCTTCAAACGGTTGCACTGAGTATGAATGTGCCCCGTGTAATTGTGACTGTTCTTCTTGCACCACGAGCACTCTCCTTTTTTGGGAGGTGCGGTCTGCCTTGTCCTGGAGGATTTGGCTTGCGGTGCGAGGAGGAGTTGGTATTGGTCGATTTGCCCTTGCGCTTTTGATTGGCGTTGAGGGCCTTGGCTGCTTACTTATTACCTGGATAAGTATGAGTAGACTTGATAATGTCACATGAGACTAATAATGTCAGATATCCTTCACGCTCTTCTGCAGAAGCATCGGAAGCGGGTTCAGCTCCGTCAACAACAATGTCGAGAACACTCATGGCGTCGAAGACCATCACCATCTTCAATGGCCAATCTTTGTAGTGTGCTTCAAGCTGTTCGATATTGCTGAAGTTTTATCTCAGCTGGTCGAAAAAGGCTTTGGACAATGCGAAGGTAGTTCGAGTTGGTCATGAGGGGATGGAGGTTGCGGCTACTTTGCTTAACTCCAATTTCTTTTTTTTTTTTTTTTTTTTTGTGTGAAGGTTGGTTGAGTCGCTTGACGACGACGTTAGATGAGTCTCTCTCGATCACGCCTGCTCCGGGCTCATAACCTGTTAGAGTAACAAGTTATGAATAGAAGTTATGAATACTAGCAGCGGACAAATAGACTGATGGCCAATGAAGGACCACTCCACCTGAGATATATGTGCGTCTAAGCGTATGTGCGTGTGAATACGAGTTCACGGCGGTGAGAGTATGTATGCGGAAGTATGTCCGTGAATGTCGTTAGGTTTGCGTGTATAGGTATATATCAGTACAAGAGCGTCTCCTTTCCTGCTCTCGCCAAGCCATTTCTAGAGCATCTATATATACATGAAGGGATAGCGCAAGTAGGTACTATAACAGGCAAGTATCTGTTTGCATCAACACGTTACGCTGTGGCTTCGTCAAAGCGTCATATGAGCGTGTGGCTCACGTTACATACTGTACCAAGCCCGCAAATTGTCTCGTGACTAACAGACCGTCTCACTGTCACGTACTCTTATGTAGCGCTGGTTAAGATGCCGCTTGCTGGTAGTCTAGTTGGCTAAGGCCTACCTAGGTTTTGGTGAGCAAATGGTTGAACAATGGGGATGGTTTTAGAGCGGGTTTTGAGAACTTAGGGTTGTTTAAGTCATCGGCGGGGCGTGGGCGTGTAAGCAGAGCTAACTACCTATGGGCAGGTAATCAGTTTCACTGTAGCTGTAACTCAAGATATTCCCTACATATACAGTAAGTATTCCGACCCCCATCACCATCACAGAATTGTCCACCGGTGTATAATATATATTTGTGGCATGCTTGAATGAAAAAAGCTCAGAAGGGGAAGAAAAAAGGAGTAACAGTTCAACCGGAGCGATCTGGAAAGCATTACACGTACAGATGAACCTGCTAGTTGAAAAGTCCCCACCCTACATAAATTATTACGCCGCAGGAGCACTATCCGGCTGATATTTGCATCTCTATAATATCACTAGCAAATCCCTTGATCAGCGAAAGACGCAGAACAAATCCTAAAAGGCCCGTCCCTTACTTATGCTGGTCACTCTGGTTTCTCTGCTCGGTTAAGAGGTGTATGGAAATTAACTTGGATTGGTTATTTAAAGGTGCATACTTTTTGAAATTGATGAGTTATTAAGTGGTACAGTACTACGAGTACTGAATTTTTTTTTGGGAATAAAAAGGTGGTACATTTTAATATTTTTATGTTCTTACAATGCATTGGTGAAGGAGCTTGATAAGACAGGTACGTCAGACCTGGCGATCCCAGATTTCCCTTTGTCCCTAAATAGATCTCTGTTACTTTAATTCAACTTCACTCCATCCTCTCCACTATCTTCAAACCACCTATCTCCCTCTGGTATGATATCCGTGACGCCCTTGATGAAATTTTTGCACCAATGCTGCCCATCTACAGGCAGACAAAGCTCCTTCGTCAGGCACTCTTCATCCACAGTCCCGAGCATAATATCAACCTTATCCCCTGTGCGTTTGCTCCTCCACGTCAACGTCGTTCCACACATCTCACAGAATCCACGAAAGCATCCTGGGGATGACATATATTCCTGGAATGTCGTGGTTGGGACCGAAGAGCCAGCCTCATGTTGAGGTCCAGGTTTTGGCCGTGCCCAGGTGATGCACGACGAAGGGACGGTGATGAAGTGGATGATTAAGGATCCAGTATTTTTGCGGCATTGAGTGCATTGACAGGTGGACACCTAGCATAGGGATATCTAGTTTAGCACCGCAGTTCTTGACTATTTGATTGGAAAAGTCTTCCCACTCGGAGCAACTAACCTGAGGCGACTTTGCGTCTGGGGGAAAATGAATGGTATATCGGACACATTCACACAGGCACCCGCCTGTGATGGGCTTATGAGGCTCCGCCATTCTTCCACCGGAACTGGTGAGTGATCCTAGTCTGGCTGCATGACCTCTCCGTAGGAGCAGTCGAAACCTGGTGTCTTGAACAACCTATATACCATCTAGGAACTTAGCCTTGGGGGCGTGACTCAACCCTGTTGCATCAACGTCCAATGTACCAATCATGACAACCCCGCAAACCCGGCACAGGGGTGAGTACAAGACCCAAGTGATCTGCGAAGCTGTACTTGGATGCGCCCGGCAGAAAAGCCCTGTTTTAACATCCCTGGGATCAATGAGAAAGGTGGCGCACGTGGTAAATTAACGGCAGCATAGCAATTTTGACTCGCATACATGGCTCGGATGCAGTTTACACTCTAATATAAAGACATCTTGGTTATCCAATTCCAGCCATCACATAGTTCATTTTGGTATTCAGCCGGTCAGTTGATGCTGTAGTTGATATCACGTGGACAAGCACAAGGTACTGCGCCAAAGGCACCTTCAACCAGACTATGTAGTCAGTTACCTCATTGTAGAAACCCATACCAACTCACGACCCTTAGATTTCGGTGACGCATTTGAGGCGCTTTGCAAAATTTGCTAGGTGAACGGTCCACTCCAGCATTCAATGACTTCGCGATGGTTGTTTTCAAGCACATCCCAAGAAGATCTCCACAGTCTATCCCTGCAGCCCACACCTCACAAACAATCTAACGTCAACTCACAAGGTCATGTGCAAAAAGTAGATCTAACCAAAAGTCCACTCGGTACCACGTTAGGTACTGTAGCAATGTTCAGAGAGGGCACTGCATGCATGTCTCATAGGGCGCAATTACAAGTCGAACCAGAATGCAAAAGCCACATGTCCAGGTCACACAACTAATCAATGGTAGGAAACAATCTTTTGAACTCATACTACTGCGCACTGGTCATATTGAATCAGGGGGAATGAGAAGCAGGAGTGGGGTACGAGAGCAAATGGTTGAATAAATCTGGAGGATATCCTTGAATCTTTCTTCATGAACTTGGATTTCCACGGGGATATCCTGTTTCTAAAGCTAATCTCTACGTAGTCTGGCGATCTTTACATATTTTCCACCTTTACTTCAGATCTCACTATTTGATCCTTCGAAACTGAGCTTACACGTACACACCTCTAAAATTTAATAACACAAATGGCCAATCTTCACACAATGATACCACTACTTCTCGCCTCATTACTCGCAATCCCCGTATCATCATCCCCCATATCATCTACCCTCGAGCGCCGAAAAGGGGGAGGAGGAGGAGGAGGAGGAGGAGGCGGTGGTCGCGGTGGTCGCGGTGGAGGTGGAGGAGGCGGAGCCGGGGGAGCTGGTGGTGGTGGCGTGTAAGAAATCCAGCCCATTCCAAAGAACCCTTACTTCTCTACAATTGAAATATCCCGCTTACGCATTAACACCTCCAGCGGGGCCATGTCCGTCGGTGACATTGCAGGAATAGTCATTGGGATCGTAGGATTCCTACTCCTACTACTGTGCATATGGTACTTCAATAAGAGGCGGTTGGATAAAAGGCATGGCCCAATCACGTCAAAGGAACCACTTATTTCGCAAACAAGACCTATGGAAATTTCGACACCACAAAAGCCACCGACCTGTCACAGATCGAGTTGATGTAAATTTGTTTAAATCGCAGATTATTGGGCCTGGGCAGAGCACGATACTCTGACTCTCAATTGCGGGATAATGGAAAGGGGTAGTTTTGGTTTTAGGCGTTGTTTTTAACTGATTTGGCTGCCTTTTTTACTTTTTTATATGACTTATTTTGGCTGAGTGGTTAACTGCCTGTATATGTAGCCTTGTTAGATTTTTGCTTGATTTAATGCCCTTCCAGTTTGAGTATGGAACCGCACCAACCACTAGTGCCAACTACACTGCATACAGCACAAATGCAAATGCAGGCCTAATGAACATGCTACATTGAAAAGGAAAAGAAATTCAATACAGCAAAGACAAATGAAGTAGGGAAAGGTGAAGAATGCTATCTTCATCGGTCTCTCGTCTTGCGAGGTAAGTAATAGTATATTCGTGTACGGAGGCTCACACCAAAATTCTTTTCCTCCTTGTGCAGCTGGGCATAATTCAGCTCCAAAACGGGTTCTAATGACAATGCATTTTATACCATTTTATACCAGCCATGTAGCGATTTGTTTTGCCTTTACTGTTGCTCGCCTCCACAGGAGGAGGTCGTGCAACCAGACTAGCTCACCTCCTACCCTGAGTTACTTGTCTGGTTAACCTTCCTTGGGTGCAGAACGTCTTTAGTCTGGTTGGAATCTTAATTCAGGTCTGTTAAAGTATGCCAAGGCTACTTCTCCTATGCGGAACAACTTGGCATATGCATTACAAATGCAGCAGGCTTGGCATACTGCACAAGAAGGTATATTCAACCTCTTACGAGGGTCTGGGCACGAGTCTAATATTCAAGGTAGTAGGGCTACATGTGCCAACCAGACTAGGGCTACATATACCCAAGGCAGCAACAGTAAAGGTAAAACTCATCACCATGGCTGCATTTAGTCAGGTTGGCTGCATTGCCATTGCAAGGAGCTGAATTATGCCAAGCTGCATGCGGTGCATAGGCATTGCATATGCAAGATTCCCAAACTGGAAGGAGGAAAAGACTTTTGGTATTAGCCAAGTCGCTTGCTTATTCGCTACGTGAAAGTAAGGAAATCCATCCGTTTAAATCCCACTGATGACCCTAGATACCTAAGCATGGAAATCCTCCAGCGCCCAAATCTCACGTCACCCCAATAACCATGCTGCGGTCAGCTTATCCGGTGTCGGCCCATCGCCCTGCTCTAACAAAAGGTTGAACAAATGAAAGGCTGAAGTAGTCCATATTGTAAAAGAAACAAGAGTAGGTAAGCACAAGAGACCTCAAAACCCTCCGCCCAAAATACGATATTGAAATAAGAAACTAAAAGAGAGTAATACTGTAGCAAGGGTGAAAGATGTTGTTCCAGGCGATCTACTTGGAAACGAGGCAACAGAGGAGATATGGTTAACATGTCTTATCTTCCTCCCAGTTCCTCATCTACTTTCCTATGCTCAGCCTCGAGGCTTTTGGTTGGCACAACCTCTCGTAAAGACTGATCCCGAAGCTCCTTGATGCCATCCCTGATTTCTTGTTGAGTGCGTTTGATTCTTGCTTCATTTCCATAGTATCGTAGTTTGTAGGTCTCCATAAATATACGAAACTGAAGCAATTAGGCCCGTGGTAGATACCATAACGAACGACCGGCCCCAAAGCACTGCCCTAGGCTATAGCATCCAGATTGTCTGCTCCCCCTTCTTGATGTTCTTCCCTTGTAGCATGCACCAAAGTCTCGATAAAGTAGGCAACGGAGTCCCACCCAGAACTTGTATGGGAGAATAAGAAACACTCGTTATGGGCATTGTTTTTTGAGTAATGCATACAGTACTGTATGTAGTATGTTACTTTTGGGCATTTTAGTCTAAGTAATTATTTCCCTTTTCATACCTTCACGTGACTCTTGTTTATAAGGGACTCCGCTCGTGGCTGAAAATATATATTTAGAGCGCAATGCTCATTTTGAATTTGAGTCGCTCATTATCTCACCTTCAATTTTTTCCATCTTTTACACGGATGGTCCTTACCGTACAGAGCATGTTATCCAATAGTCCGATCTACAGCACTCATTACTCACTCCAGAGGGAACCTACCGTACGTGAAATTAGTAGAAAGAATTAATAATTTGAACTTCCCCAGAAAATTGGTGAGGTCTTGGCAGAATTTGTATGGAGATTGTGTTTTTCTGTTACAAACACGTATGTAGCTTCCTCTCACGTGCATGTGATCAGGGCTTTCCTCCTGTGAAATTAGTTGATTCGAAAGAACTAGTTATTTGTTTTTTTTTAAAAATTCGCTTTTGCCGATTTTCGCTGTGATTTGTAGTTCTCGTGCCGGACACTGATCGGCATCTAAGGTCACACAGGGTTAAGTAAGCTAAACTATGCGCTCCACAGTTTATCTCCTTCTTGTCTCTGGGAACTAGCTCTGACATTTGTTCTATATATATTTGGGTATAGTGACGATTTTCTAAGACTAAACAGGTGGGTGGTATCGTATAACACTGAGAAAGAACACCCTTTGCCAGTTTTTGTCCGGGGATGTTGTTCGGCAGTGGATGCGGGCATGAGTATTTCCATGCTGAATTCAGATCTGGTTGAAAAAAGCTCCCTAGGTACGGTATGCCTATAAGAACTCTTTCAGGTGTTAAAATTCTAGTTGTATGAGGAGCCACTAACAGGCACTCTGTACACACCAGAAAGAGTGTCTTTTGTGTCCTGCCTACACCCGTTCTGGGTTTGTCTATAACCATATCCAGGTGTAAATAGCCGTTTCACACCAAACTTTGCACCATAGTACCTGGAATCCGTCGTGTCTCCGTTCATGGTACCAGTATCCGTTTGCAATTGCGGAGACCCGTTGAGCGTGTATACTGTAGAGTGTCTATCGCCAAACGATTCAAGCTGGCTTGGTAGGTGTGATATATAGATATATTTAGTGGCGTATGCAGATACCTATAATATTACAGGATTAACTTAGATATAGGATTGGCCGATTGCGGCGTGATGCTCAAACGTCAGACTGTCTCATACAGAATGTTTTAGGTGGTCCTGCAGAAAGTACATGATGCATGTTCCCGCGGGCCAGTCCTACGGAATACGAATCTGGTTGGGATCCAGGGGCCAGAGCCAGGGCAAAATGGCTCGTTGTGGGAAGAAAACCAGGGGAATCTGACATAGTGCGCCTGTTACCAGCAGTTCTACTACATGTCCAACAGTACTTACCTAATATAAAGTGGCCATCCCAGCGTTGATTTTGCTCTGGTTCCTCCATTTTTGCGGACCAGCATCTAGATTCGGGTATTCATACTTTACCTGTAGTTCAAGTGCATAAAGAGACGTACATTGTACCATGGTAGGAGTCAAGGGGAGCAGTACCGGCACCCGCTATGATGGAACTTTGAAAACCGCTCGACTCGGTCTGGAAAGGACCTCAAGATCTAATATATTGTGAGTACCGGTATGCGCGAGAGTGGGAGAGGGGGCAACGCCAACCGAATACATATAGTTAATCAGTAAGTCAGTTCTTGACCCTGAGACATGCTGAATATAGCGCCCGGATGCTTGATGTTCTTGATGTTCTTGATGTTCTTGACGTTCTCTGGATTCGTGACAACTGGTTAAGATAGGAGGGCCCCACTGAATCGCCAACAGAGGGTAGGCCTCAGCGTCACGGCGGTGGCTCGAAGCCAATGTAGGTCTCACGCCCGGCTTCGGCTGGCTATGTGTTTGTTCGTTTGAGTGATTCGGTCTGGCTGTGGCTGGTCGTTGGCTTGTAGGGCGCTTTCCCTCGTTTGATACGCAAGCAATCGCTTTGGCTTGAAGGACTTCCCTTCGAGTTCTCAGGCTGCCCCGCCCCGCCCCGCACACCCCACCTTGCGGTCCAACTCCCACAAAGTCTGAGCTTGATACGACGGCCTACAATCTGAAGCTCTATATAATCGTGAGTAATTACTAAATGTCTCGTGCGGTCCTACCATGCTAATAGCATTGCCAAGTTCAAGTCGGTGCTGCTGAGTGACCAACGTGCTGTTCGAGCCTGCTGCGGCACACCATTGAGCCTTGCCCGCCGGACGGGCTTCTTTCACTCTTCCCTTCTCAGTCTGCCCGCCGCCTATACGTCTTTTCCTCCCTTCATCTGAACAGCACAGAGTTCGCACTCCTGCCTGGGATTCATAAAGAGCAGCTGGAGCAACAGCTCGGATTCCTCTCGGCCGGCCTTCCTCAAGGGATAAGCACTACTCATAGTAGAGCGGGCCGACCGATCATCGGGCCTCTAAAATGCCTCTGAACTCCAAAATCCCCACACCATCGCTACCACTCACGACTCAGCCAAACCAAGAGAATGGCATTCCACAGCGGCCACCTCATCCGCTCATCCTGAAAGCCATTGATTCCCAAATCCACTTATTATTCAAGGCCTGGATTCATTATGCATACTCTCTCCCACTAAAGCCTCAGCTCGGAGCTGGTGAGCTCTATAGCCAGATGGATGCTCGAGTTCAAATCTTCGCAGTCATCACGTATGAGTTTAATCGGCTGATAGCCGACTTTTCTTTGGAATATGGAAAGGATCATCCATGCCTGAAGGAGACATCGACAAAGGACGTCTCGGCTTATTCAAAGTGTGTAGAGTCAGACATAGCAAAGCTGTGCGACCTTTGGAATGAGTATTCGGAAGCTTTCGAAGAGAAGTTCAGACAGGCAAGGAGGGAACGACTTCCTAAGCAGCAGGCAAATTTGATGAAAGAGGAACTGAGTAGATTGCTCTACGTCAGTAGGGCAATGGAAAAGGTGTGGCTAGATGGCGAGCAAAAGCACCTAGAGACTCGGAAATGCTCTGACAAAGATGAAGGAATCAAGAGGTGGATTGCAGATACGAGCTCACATCTCCAAAACGACAGACGTGTAAGGCTAGAAAAAACTTTGATGCAAAAGGTATTAGAGGCGAATAAGGCAGCATCTGAAAGATTTGTTGAAGAGCTTAGAGAAAGGCTACAACGTAGGAGGCACGCTATACTCAATAACAATTATGTGGAAGCAGAGGACTTTGAAAAGGGGGCTGATCGGCCGCGGGGCCGCCAAATGCAGGAGCAGACCACGAGGGTACTGAAAAAGAAGACGTCCCCCGAGGTGGAATTCAGCACATCTCTACCAACACCCATGACAGATAGTCTATGGGATGGCGAAGGCAACCGGGTCAGCGAAAGCTCTTATGACGAATTTGACATTAACGACCTGAGGTACCTCACCCCAATGTTGTTCCCTAGGCCTCCAACTCCCATGGCGCCTCTTGTGACGAAGCCCCTGATACAACAACATCCCGCAACACCACGAGCATCGAACGCTGTTCCTGTTTTACCTCCTCCAGATTATCCTCCTCCATCTCTCCCTTATCCTCCAGACTTACCCAGAGCGAAGTGTTCAGCTACCATAGTCACACCAAGTCCCCCATGTCAAAATCCCCACTCTCTACGGACAGGTAATACAGCCCCGGCATACCCCGCCAGCTTACGATCCTGCTCCACAGGTTCGTCAATACTTGCAACTATTCCCAACGGAGATCCGCGCTTTTCTCTGAAATCCCTCTTCTCAAAGTCAAGATCGAGAACGGTTTCGAGCGAAGCCGCCCCAGAAAAAAAACCGGCAGAGCCAGTAGATGCAGTGTTAGCACCTCAACGCACCCTCACTCCACCCCCACACGCCCCGTTCAAATCAATCCCCAAACCTCACAGTATGGCCAGTTTGCGAAGCCCGCAAAGACTAGCACCAATATTGGCGGATGTTGCAAGACCACCAGAAATACCAGCTGAAATTCCTAATCAATCACACGAGTGTCAGCTTAATGGAGTCTTTGTTCCCAACTTGGAGCAGACCAACACTGGTCGTCGGCCCTACATGACAGCAAGCTTGTATGAACCTGCAGGTGACAGCGGCTGGTTGAGTCGGCCCGGTGATGGGATTGTGCTTTCACAGCCTGTAGGCACTATGTTGAGACCGAAGGGTTCGATGCTGTTCAATGGTAGGATAGTTAAGGAGGTTCCAAAGGGAGAGGAAGATCCTTTCCTAGAGTTGCACGCCTTCAGGGGGGAGCCGTTTTAACGTTGCCATGCAGACCACTAGGGTATTCCACTATATCCTATGCGTGTGTGCATGTATATAGCCACAGATTTTATTGGGGGGTTTGCAAATGAGCTAAGAATTAGGTATTCGAGTTTTTGCTATTAGTTAGGCTTCGTCATTGACTCAAATAATTTATATAGCACCTAGTGAATATGCTCTACAGAATGTGCATACATGATATCTAGATAGGCTCAATACTTATATGCTTCTACAATATGCTTGACCACCCGGTAAACAATTCTCCTCTATATTCACTCCCACCTACGCCAGTAGTGTACCCTCTATACTTAAGGAGGCAGCTAAAGGCAACATGATGGAGCCCCAGGTGTGTGTCTATAGCTTGCAGATACAGGCGAAATTGTAGTAGTTCCCAATAGTCCCATCACTTTCCAAATATCAAACTTAGCTAAAATTGTCTTCTTCACTCTTGTAGAGACTCAACCTGTGAACCAAAGTTATCCCATCCTAATACCCCCTCAGGTACCTCCGAAGCCCTGTCACAATTGTTGATAGCCTTGGTCGAGAGACATATATGGAGTAGTGTATACTCAGGAGGTACCATTTACCGTGTTTAAAGGATTTTGTTAACATTTCTTTTGTTTCAATTCTTTTATATAGGGAAACGGAGGAGGAGGAGGAGGAGGAGGAGGAGAGGGTCAAGTGATTTTCTTAGCAACTCCCTCCGAGTCCCATCTCTAAACCAGTAGGTGTAATACACATCCTTATTGTGCTTGGAGAGGATATTTGTATAGCAGATGGAGAAATATTGGACTTTTGGGGGGTTGATGAGGCTCGACCATGGTATTGTTGAAGGTCAGCAAAGCCTAGGCAATTGTTGAGGAAAAAGTCAATTAAGTTGAACTGAGGTCCCCGAACTTTCCGATTGTTTTTGTCCATCTTTCCAGACTATAAACTCTCCACTCCTTTTTTTCAGAAAAGGTCAGGATCACTTCAAAGACAAGAGTTCTTTAGAGAACTGACTTGTCTTACAGTTTAGGTCTCATCGTGCTTGTTTTTCGCTACACCTTCATTTATGCACATATGCTGATTGCATTTTATAGCTGTTTGGGCAACCAGACTGGTGTTTTTGGGATGAGACCCAAATTCTGATATTTCTCTGATATTTCTCCGATATCTCATCCACTGAGCTCCCGGGTCTCTAGACCCTCTAGACCGTAGAGCTTTGAGTTATATCTGGCGAGTTCCGAAAACCTTATGAATTAAAGCAACCCCTCATCCCGCTGAGTCTATATAATATTACCTAAGAGATTGTACGGTGTCAGGGTGAAGCAAGCTGAAGCTTGACGCACCCATTATGTGTGATCAGGAACTCGGAGCCATGGCAAGAATGTTAAATCTCTTATTTATAGCGTCAAGCTCAGTACCACAAAACCAAAGACAGTTCAGCGACCTTGCCATTTCTATCCTTTCCCATTAACCACCATCAGCCGTATTGGGATTCTTTGCTCCTGCTTGTTGACGATAAAGGGCACAATTATGATAGCTCTGGTCATAGAACAGCTAACGTATTTCCTACATCATTAGCAATAAAAGGGGTTGCATTGGGGGGAAGTACGGAGCGGTAGGCAGGCGTATATAAAGACGATCATCATAGCTTTATCCAGACTGCTCTACCCTGAACTTCCACTCTTCGCTCAACCAGAATACAGAGAGACTATCAAGAAAACTATACCTAGACTATCAGGTCATTACGAATGCTGACCTGGGAGTAGATTACATCTACTCACTACTATAGTACCAGTAGTCCCAGAGACTGGGAGATATCTAGTAAGTGCAATAAAGGTGTAACCAGTAAGAAGGGGTTCCAATACATATATCGTAAAAACAGACAGAAAAAAGGACAGGTTTCTAGGAGTCGTGGGCTTTCTTTCTTCTTAATAATTTAAAGAAATGAAGCAGTCTGGTGGTTTCGCTTATAAGCCACGCTCAAAGATAAGCGAGGGCACAGAATATTAATGCCAACAATTGGTGGACTAGAGCAGGGCACAGATCAAAGTAGACGCCGGGGCTGTCCGAATTAGGCAGTACTTTGCGGAAACTTTTTGTACTTGTACATGGCATACTCTCCGCAGCCAAACTGAAGATACCGTGTAACTATTCTCAAAAAGATGGCATTACCTACCGTATGTCAGTTACAATTGGAGTTTAGAGAGGTGAGTAAACACACTTTACGCGAGGCTTGGGCTCGGGACCGAACGGATAGTCTCGACCCATTAAGATGTAAAGTTACAATGTAAATATTATACAAATGACAGCGTCATCGTATTTCGCCCCTTTCCGTTTGCTGCCACTTTCTTTCCTAAGATCTAACACATCCCTGAGTTACTCCCATTTAGGCCTCAAAACTCCGCACTCCAACCTCTCAACATATGCCAATGGCCTCACCATATGCAGCGGTAATCCATTCTCACCCAAGTTCCCTGCTAGTTTAAGCGCCCCCTTTCCCATATTTTATCTTACAGCCTTCGGTTTCCCCCCAGTGCA